>JARQOD010000003.1:283370922-283422391 GCA_033576555.1 Oophaga sylvatica | reverse complement strand
TAGGAATATTTTTTGAGGACAACCAACCAAGTCCCCCATTTAAACCGAGGCATCATCCTATGCCGGTTAGCAAACCGTGGGCCTTCTCCTAGAGGGGACAACCTCTCCACTACCTGGTCCCAAATCTGCTGCATCGCTCAACAACAGAGTCAACCTGGACAACAGAAGCCTCCCTGTCCTGAAGAAAAAGAGGGTGAAACCCAGAATTACAGAAAAACGGAGACATCAAAGTGGCAGAGCTACCCTATTATTAAGAGCAAACCAGCCAAAGGCAAAAAAGAGACCAGTCTTCCTGATCAGCAGACACAAAGCATCTTAGATAAGTCTCCAATGTCTGGTTTGTTCTCTCAGTTTGGACCATTGGTCTGAGGATGAAATGCCGAGGAGAAAGACAATTGAACACCCAGTTTAGAACAAAAAGTCCTCCAAAATCTGGAAACAAAACTGGACTCCTCTGTCAGACCAATGTTCTCAGGAATGCCGTGTAAACGAACCACGTGCTGAAGGAACAACGGCACCAATTCAGAGGGGAAGGCAACTTAGGTAATGGCACAAGATGTATCATTTTGGAAAACCTATCACAAATTACCCAGATGGTGGTCATTCTCTGAGAAACAGGAAGTCGAAAATGAAATCCATAGAGATATGGGTCCATGGTCTCTTGGGCCAGGCAATGGCATCAAAAACCACTAGAGCGGAGAGCAGGCTTGGAGCGAGAGCAAGTCCCGCAGGACTGCACAAATTCCTGACATCGCGAAGACAAGGTGACCACCAAAAGGACGACTAACAAGTCTCTGGTACCAAAAATTCCGGGATGCCCAGCCAATGCGGAACAATGAATCTCAGACATCACACTCTTTTTTCCATTGGTCCGGGACAAACAATTTTCCAACAGGGCAGCGCTCGGGCTATCCTCCTGACACCCTCCAGAGCAAGTCTCAAATTGGGCGAGATGGCGGAAAGAACTACACCCTCCTTCAAAATAACAGAGGGATCAGATAGCTCAGGAGAGTCCGCAAGGAAAACTCCTCGAGAGGGCATACGCCCTTAACATTCTTAGTGCCAGGAAGAAAGGAAACCACAAAATTAAAACGTGTGAAAAACAAGGCCCACCTGGCCTTGTCTAGGATTGAGTCGCTTGCAGATTCCCGATAGACCAGATTCTTATGGTCCGTAAGGACCACCACCTGATGTTTGGCTCCTCCACCAATGTCTCCCACTCTTCCAAAAGCCCCTCATGGCCAATAAACTCCCGATTTCCCCACGTCATAATTACGTTCAGTAGGAGAAAATTTTCGAGAGAAACGGCACAAGGGTACTTTTAAGGTCTCTGGATCTTTTTGGGACAAAACGGCACCTGCCCCAATTTTTTCGAGGCATCAACCTCCACCTGAAAATGGCAGAGAAACATCAGGCTGGCCGTTAGAACAGGAGCAGAAGTGAATCTCTGCTTAAGTTCTGAACGCAGAGACTGCCTCAGGAGGCCAATTCACCACATCCAGAACCCTTCTGGTCAAATCAGTTAATGGTTTAACAATAACCGAGAAAATTACCAATAATTTACGATAAAATTGGCAAACCCAAAAATCTCTGAAGAGCTTTTAATGAGTAGGTTGGACCCAATCACAGATGGCTGAACCTTGACCGGGTCCATTTCAATAACAGTGGGGACAAAATGAATCCCAGAAATGAGATCCTCTGTACGCCAAAAGACACTTTGATCCTTACATACAGAGCATTCTCTCTCAAAATCTGGAACACAGTCCGAACATGTTTCACATGAGAGTCCCAGTCATTGGAAAAAAATCAGATATCATCCAAATAAACAATCAGAAACTTGTCCACAAAATCCCTGAAAATGTCATTCATGAAGGACTGGAAGACGGAAGGAGCATTAGTGAGCCCAAAGGGCATCACAAGGTACTCAAAATGCCCTTCAGGGGTGTTAAATGTCGTCTTCCATTCATCCCCGTGCTTAATGCGAATAAGGTTATACGCCCCCCTGAGGTCAAGCTTGGTAAACCAAGTAGCGTTTTTCACCCTGGAAAACAGGTCAGAAATCAAGGGTAACGGGTATTGATATTTCACAGTAATATTGTTCAAGAGACGATAATCAATACACGGCCTTAATGAACCATCTTTTTGGCCACAAAGAAAAAACCGGCACCTAAGGGTGAAGAGGATAGTCTGATATGACCCTTCTCCAATGATTCCTTGATATAAGACCGCATAGGTCATGTTCAGGTACAGACAAGTTAAAAAGACGACCTTTAGGGAATTTACTACCTGGCACTAATTCAATAGCGCAGTCATAGCTCCTATGGGGAGGTAAGGATGCAGATTTACTTTCGCTAAACACATCAGAAAAATCAAACAAAAAGTCAGGAACATCCTCAGCCTGGGGGGAGGCAGAAAAAACAGGAGTGTTGGTATTAACACATTGGCAGCCCCAACTGGTTACAGACACAGATTTCCAATCCAAAACAGGATTATGAGACTGTAACCAAGGGAAACCCAGCACTATAATGTCATGCAGATTATATAGAACCAAAAATTTGCAGCACTCCTGGTGATCAGGTTCAACCCTCATTATCACCTGAGTAGAAAACTGGGGTTTATTCTCAGCCAAAGGGGTAGAATCGATCCCCAGTAAAGGAATAGACTTCTGTAGGGGTATCAAGGGAAACCCACAACGTTTAGCAAAATCATAATCCATCAGGTTAATAGCTGCTCCAGAATCAACGAAAGCCTGAGCAGAAAATGAGGACAGAGAGCATATCAGAGTGACAGTTAATAAAAACTTAGTCTGAACACTACCCAAGACAACTGAGCGTGCAAAATGTCTTCCCCGCTTAGGGCAGACTGAAATAGCATGAGAGGCATCACCACAGTAGAAACATAACCCATTGCGCTTTCGAAACTCATGACGCTGTGCCCCAGACACCACTCCATCACACTGCATGGGCTCAGCAGCTGGCTCACAAGGCAACACCACTCCACGCATACTTCTCCGCTCACACAAACGTCTGTCAATTTGAATCGCTAATGACATAGAATCATTGAGACCAGAGGGGACAGGGAATCCCACCATAACATCCTTTACATTATCCGACAGACCCTTCCGGAAAAGGGCCGCCAAAGCGTCGTCATTCCATTTGGTCAGGACTGCCCACCTACGGAATCTCTGACAGTATAACTCAGCGTCATCAAGCCCCTGATTTAATGCCAACAAGGCTTTTTCAGCTTGATCAGTGACATTAAGCTCATCGTACAATAACCCCAAAGCCTGAAAAAATGCATCAACATCACTCAAAACAGGATCCCCAGGTATCAGGGAAAAAGCCCAATCCTGAGGATCGCCGCGCAGGAGAGAGATGATAATTTGAACCTGCTGCGCTGCGTTTCCTGAGGACTTAGATTTTAAGGCAAGAAACAATTTACAATTATTTTTGAAATTCTGAAACTTAGCTCGATCCCCTAAAAACAAATCTGGCATGGGGATCCTAGGTTCCACAACAGGCAACCTAGCAAGATATGCAGCAATACTCTGAACCTCAGTGGCAAGCTGATCCACACGGCCAGACAACTGTGCAAACTCCATTGGGAGAAAAGATCCTCCCCAGCACCCAGAGATACAGAGGGAAAAAAAAAAAAAAAAATGCAACAAACAGAAAAATATCTCTGACAACTTTTCTTCCTTCAAAATATTTTTTCCCTTCTGTGAGTACCATACAATTTTTATGGCCGGTGATACTGTTATGTTACGGTAGCTGAGGAGTGCAGGTAAAAAAGGAAATACACCAGAGCAGTTGGAATCTATGAGATTGCAGTACCCTGACTAACCACCGCAACTAGAGGCAGCCGTGGAGCGTTCCTACGTTGGTCCTAGACGCCTCGTCACAGCCTGAGAAACTAACTACACCTAAAGATAGAAATAGGAAAGCTATCTGCCCCGGAGCAGAACCCCAAAGATAATAGAAAGCCCCCAAACATGTAATGGCGGTTAGACAAGAGGAAATACTGACACAGAAAGAAAATAGTATGAGCAAACGCTGGGGCCCAAACTATCTAAATAGAAAAGGACAGGAAGGGTACTTACTGCAATCTCAGAAAACCCTGAAAAAACACCAACTCTACTAATTTCAAAATCACCTGAGATCACACGACCTCTACCACCTAAATTAGTTCTCTGGTGTAAAAAAAAATCAAAACAGCAGCCACTGAAAAAAAACTGGAAAAAGCAAAAGTACAAAACACAGTGGCTGGACTAAACTGAGAGGGCAAAAGCCCCCGGAGGGGACCCTGAAGGCCCCCACAGAAGTGCAGGACAAAATGCAAAAATATAGCAAAAACACAAAATAAGAAGTTGTCTTATCTGATAGCAGGAGATGCAGACACGACACAGCAGGCTACAAGGGAAACTGGAAAGAAGGATTCAGACCAGAACAATTGATCACCGGCAACCCTGATGGGAAAATGACTCCCTTATATAAGACCAATCAGTAACACCTGATTCCCAGTCCTCACAATCCTCACTAGTACCGCTTGTAACCACCAGAGGGAGCCTCTGCTCAGAACTCATCTCAAACCCATTCACAACAGATTTCCAATCCAAAACAGGATTATGAGACTGTAACCAAGGGAAACCTAGTACAATAATGTCATGCAGATTATACAGCACCAAAAATTTGCAACTCTCCTGATGATCAGGTTCAACCCTCATTATCATCATTATTATTAACAGTCAACAGAAATTTAGTCTCAACACTACCCAAGACAACTGAGCGTGCAAAACGTCTTCCCCGCTTAGGGCAGACTGAAATAGCATGAGAGGCGTCACCACAGTAGAAACATAACCCATTGCGTTTTCGAAACTCATGACGCTGTGCCCCAGAAGCCACTCTATCACACTGCATGGGTTCAGAAGCTGGTTCACAAGGCAACACTATTCCATGCATACCTCTACGCTCACGCAAACGTCTGTCAATTTGAATCGCTAATGACATAGAATCATTGAGACCAGAGGGAGCAGGGAAACCCACCATAACATCTTTTACATTCTCTGACAGACCCTTCCGAAAAAGGGCTGCCAAAGCATCATCATTCTATTTGGTCAGGACTGCCCACTTTCGGAATTTCTGACAGTACAACTCAGCGTCCTCAAGCCCCTGATTTAATGCCAACAAGGTTTTTTCAGCTTGATCAGTGACATTAGGTTCATCGTACAATAACCCCAGAGCCAGAAAAAATGCATCATCATTACTCAAAACAGGGTCCCCGGGTGTCAGGGAAAAAAGCCCAATCCTGAGGATCGCCGCGCAGAAGAGAGATGACAATTTGAACCTGCTGTGCTGCGTTCTCTGAGGACTTAGGTTTTAAGGCAAAAAACAACTTACAGTTATTTTTGAAATTCAGAAATTTAGCTCGATCCCCCAAAAATAAATCTGGCATGGGGATCCTAGGTTCCACAACCGGCAACCCTGCAAGATAGGTAGTAATACTCCAAACTTCAGTGGCAAGCTGATCTACACGGCCAGACAACTGTGCAAACTCCATTGAGCGGAAAAAAAAAAATCCTCCTCAGCACCCAGAGAAAAGGAGGGAAAAAATGCAACAAACAGAGAAAAAAAAATTCTGACAACTTCCTTTTTTCTTTTTCCTTTTACTATTTTTCCCTTCTGTTGAGTAACATATAATTTTCAGTTTGGCTGGTGATACTGTTCTGATTTGGTAGCTGAGGAGAGCAGGCAAAAATGGCAATACACCAGAGAGGTTGGAATCTACTGGATTGCAGTACCCTGACTAACCACCACAACTAAAGGCAGCCGTGGAGCGTTCCTAAATTGGTCCTAGATGCCTCGTCACAGCCTGAGAGGTTAACTACACCTAAAGATAGAAAGAGGAAAGCTATCTGCCCCGGAGCAGATCCCCAAAGAACATAGGAAGCCCAAAAACATGTAATGGCGGTTAGACAAGAGGAAATACAGACACAGACAGAAAATAGTATGAGCAAACGTTGGGGCCCAATCTTCCTAGAAAGAAAAGGATAGGAAGGACTATTACTGCAATCCAAAAAACCCTAAAAAATACCAACTCTACTAATTGCAAAAACACCTGAGATCACACGACCTCTACCACCTAAATTAGTTCTCTGGTGTAACAAAACTAAGCCTCAGCCACTGAAAAAACTGGAAAAGGCAAATGAACAAATAACAGTGGCTCAGATAAACTGAGAGGAGCACAAGCCCCCGGAGGGGACCTGGCTGACCTCCACAGAAGTGCAGAGAACAATGCAAAAAGCAAGCACAAAAATAAAAGCAGAAAATATCTTATCTGATAGCAGAAGATGCAGGCAAGACTCAGCAAGCTTCAAAGTGAACCAGGAACCACAGTTGAGACAAGAACAATTGATCCCCGGCAACCATGATGGGAGGGAACCTCCCTTATATAAGACCAGTCTGTTACTCCTGATTGCCAATCCTCATTGAATGTTTCAGTACTGTTTGTAACCACCAGAGGGAGCTTCTGCTCAGAATTCATTTCTAACACATTCACAGCAGGCAAATGGCAGCTGGGGTAAAGTGCACGGCAAGAACAGTTCGCAAAAGGCTCCTAGAGGCTGGGCTCAAGTCATGAAAAGCTAGAAAAAAGCCTTTCATCAATGAGAAGCAAAGGAGAGCCAGGCTGAAGTTTGCCAAAGACAATAAGAATTGGGCCATAGAGGACTGGAGTAAGGTAGCTTTGCCCAACATCTGGTCGTCTATTGGTTAGACGGAGACCTGGAGAGGCATACAAGCCAAAGTGTCTTGTACCCACTGTGAAATTTGGTGGAGGATCTTTGAAGGTCTGGGGATGGTTCAGCAAGTCTGGAATTGGGCAGGTTAATCTTTGTGAAGGACGGATGAATCAAGCCGCATAAAAGGTTATCCTGGAAAAACAGTTGATTTCTTCTGCTCAGGCAATGTTCCCCAACTCTGAGGACTGTTTTTTCCAGTAGGACAATGTGCCATGCCACACAGCTAGGTCTATCAATGTGTGGATGAAAGGCCACCACATCAAATCCCTGTCATGGCCAGCCCAATCTCCAGACCTCATCCCCATTGAAAATCTCTAGAATGTAATCAATAGGAAGATGGATAGTCACAAGCCATCAAACAAAGAACTGCTTAAATTTGTGTACCAGGAGTGGCAAAAGATCACCCAAAAGCAGTGTGAAAGACTGGTGGAAAGCATGCCAAGACGCATGACAGCTGTGATTAAAAATTATGGATATTTCACAAAATATTGATTTCTGAACTCTTCCTGAGTTGAAACATTAGTATGTTTGTTTCTAAATAATTATGAACTTGTTTTCTTAGTATTATTTGAGGTCTGCAAGCACTGCATTTTATTTTATTTTGACCATTTCTCATTTTCTGAAAATAAATACAAAATTTGTTGCTTGGAAATTCGGAGACATGTTGTCAGTAGTTTATAGAATAAAAGAGCAATTTACATTTTACTCAAAAATATACCTATAAGGAGAAAAAATCAGACAAACTGAAAATTTTGCAGTGGGCTCTTAATTTTTGCCAGAGCTGTTTACATATATATACACGAAGAGAAATTAGCCAACTAACAGAAGCACAGACGAGTGTGAAGATCAAGGATAAGAACAAGCTGGACAAGTATAAATGCCTAGCTTCATTTGAAGCCCTAGCGACTGCTAAACAGAACTCATAGCCTCTTGCTGCACTTGCTGCAAGTTTATGGAGATACGCTAGAGAAACTGAGGCCAAGAAAATAAATGCCCTTTTCTTCAAAGAACCATTCAGCGTGTACTCCCAACTACAAAGCAACAGCACAGAGGCAGCAGCTTCATCAATAGCAGAAACTGAACAATGCTGGAGGAACATTTGGGAGAAGGAAAAATGTGCAATACCAGCGCAAGGTGTCTGCAAGACCTAAGAACAAAACACAGAAACCTTCTAGAACAAGAACCAGTCACCATTACAGAAGTAGACATGCAACAGCGTGTCAAGAACATGAAGAGCTGGGCAGCACTTGGCCTAAAAATGATCCACACCTACTGGTTAAAGAAATTAACATCGGTACATGAACGCCTGGCAAAACAGATGAAACGGCTTGTAGATGCAGCCCACCACCCAGCTTGGCTAACACAAGGAAGAACAGTGCTGATCATGAAGGTTCCTCACAAAGGAACAGTTCCATCCAACTACTGCCCAATAACCCGTCTTACAACAAGATGGAATCTCCTGTTAGGCATCAAAGCCACTAAGCTACAGAACCATATGAATCAGTACATGAACCGAGCTCAAAAAGGCATTGGGAATAACACCAGAGGCTCCAAGAATCAGCTTCTTGTAGACAGAGTAGTTGTTCAAGACTCACGATCAAGACAGATGAACCTCAGCACAGCCTGGATTTACTATAGGAAAGCCTATGACTCAATGCTACACACATGGAACTATGAATGCTTGGTGTTGTACAATGTCAACAGGAAATTAAAAACCCTGCTTAGAAACTCAATGGGTTTTTGGAGGACAACACTGGAAGTCAACTCAAGACAACTAGCACAAGTGACCATCAAATGTGGCATACACCAAGGTGATGCACTGTCCCTATTGCTGATCTACATAGGCTCAGTCAAATAATCAGAGTCTGGCTATGGTTACAAATTCTAGAATGGAAGTACCATTAGCCACCTCCTTTACATGGACGACATCAAGCTGTATGCGAAAAATGAACAAGATATCGACTCATTGATCCACCTGTCAAGGATCTACAGGGAACGCATCAGAATGTCCTTCAGACTGGAGAAGTGCGGCCAGTTGGTAATAAAAAGAGGCAAGGTAGACAAGACTGATGGAGAGGAACTACCAGCAGGGCACATAGCAGATATAGAGACCTGAGACAAGTACCTCTGCATTCCACAGGGTTACGGCAACCATAATGAAGAGGAAAGGAAAGCAGCAGTATCCAAATACCATCAAAGTGTAAGACAAACCCGAAGGAAGAGCCAGCTTAATAAGATTCATGCCATGAATATGTATGCCCTGCCAGTTATCAGATACGCTGCTGTCATAGTGTGCTGTCCAAAAGAAAAGATGGAAGCTGCAGATGTGAAGTCCCGGAAGCTCCTTACAATGCATGGATGTTTCCACACCAAGTCCAACACCTAAAGATTGCATACCAACAGAAAAGAGGGTGGTCAAGACTTGATAAGTGTCCAAGCCACCATCATGGATGAGACAAAAAGTTTCCAGGAATAAATCAGAAAAATAGCAGCAAAGGATAAGATGCTGACAGAGACCCTAAGGCAGCAACAACAGTCCTGGTAGGAAGAACAGGAAAGTGAAATAACATGGCAAGATAAGCCACTGCAAGTGATGTACCACATATAGCAAAGGTGGCTTATATGGGAAAATCCTACCAATGACTGGGGAAAGGTGAACTTCAAGATAATATAGAGGCACTGATCATAGCGGCACAAGAACAGATGCTAAGTACCAGATCCACAGAAGCAGGGATCTACCATACAAGACAAGACCCAAGGTGCAGGTGTAGGAAGATGTACCGGGCCAGTGGTACCTTTTTCGTGTCGCTTCTGGAACAATAGGGGCTGTCACCACTGTTTCCGGGAGAAGAGCTTTCTGACCCGGACAGACCTTTGAACTCGACTGTAGGGGGCGGGTCTGAGATAAAAGGGATGGCGCGCGGGAAAGAGACACACTTGGCGGGAAGGCAGAGTGCGTAGCAGGAGAAGGTTGATTCACTCTCTGTGGGGCGACTCAATAGCACAGGTCCGAGCTGCAAATCCCCAGCCTACGCGCATGTAAATTGTGCGCCAATAGTATCTGTGTGCCCGCTCAACTCTATCACCAAGAATTCGTCCCACACCGTTCCGCTGACTGTTGTGAGTGAACGGCATAGTTCTGATAAAGTGAACCATACAGAGCCTTGCAGTTTCACCCCTGCCTCCTCTTCCATTGAACTGAGTTACCGTCCGGGGGGACCAGAGATCACTCCACGCCCCTCATATCCCTCCGGTAGCGCCGGACCTCGTCCAGGAGAGCCAGGAAATGCCACTCCCCTCAGCAGACAGTGCCTCAACTTTCTTCAAGACCAGGCCAGAGTTTTCACGTGTCGCTAGCAGTGCCACCGTGGGATTTCAAGCTACCGCAGCCCGGGAAACATCAGACTAATAAGTTTACCTGTTTCATAGACATTTATTGTTACCCAGTTTTCAACATACAATTTTACTCCCCTCCTTACTCATTCTCTCCCTTCATGGAGTATCCCCTGTAATAAACCCTTTAACTCTTGCTCTGCCTCCTGCTTGTCACTACATCCCGCGTACCTGCTATTTAACACTTGGCGTAGTCAGTAGGATGCAGTCTAATGGCATGGAGGCAGCAGACCAAGCAGTTGGGGTCAGCCCTAGGTCCAGTATCTCTCTGGGAGCAATGTTGAACAATCTCCCCAAGTTTACAGGGAATAATACCATGTTATGGAGCTGGACTGAATGCATTAGGGGAATGATGTGGATGCACCCATGACCCCTGCATTAGAAGCCGAGCTGGCCATGATGGCTCCAGATGGAAAGACCAGAGATTCGGTTATTTTACGACCCCCCATAGAGCAAGACACCTTTAATAAAAAGCTACAAATTTTGGAGAAGACCCATGGGGACCCCACTGATGAAGGGGAGCTAAGGATGCATCTATTTAGTTGTATGCAATGGGAGGGGGAGACAGTGACTAGGTACATGAACGCACTGCAGGAGATACATACTGCTATCATTAGAAAAGAAGGAATAGGCGTAGGGCCTACTGACGTACTGCTGCAGGATCATGACCTTTTCTGAGATGGGAAGTGAAGCCCGCACACGTGAGCAAGAACAGGGGGTGACAGTCCCGGTAGGGATGGTTAGGAGTGGAGAGGTATCTGTAAACATGATCACTGAACCACAATGGGTGCAGGAATTGCGGAAGTAAATCCAGGATACTCGAGGACAGGTGGCTGAAGTAAAGAAAAAGTCAGGAGATACCTCAAATCCGTCAGGGGACAGAGATGGCTCGGAACTTTGTCGCAAAACAAGGGTGTTCCGCTGAGATAGAACCCTCACCTATTATAATTGTGGAGAAATTGGACACCTGGCTTGGGAGTGTCCACGGCAGGGTAGGCAATAGTGTTGAGCGATACGATAATGCAAATATCGGCTATCGGCCGATATTAGCTCTATCGGCCTTTCGATAATTCGTTTCGATATTTTCGTCTTATCGAATACCGGAATCGGATTTGTCACTGTCACTGTCTGTGTCCGTCGGTCGGGTCTGTCACTGTCAGTGTCCGTCGGTCGGGTCTGTCAGGAGTCAGCGGCACTTACCTGGCAGAAGATCTCCGGCGGTCACGGCCTGGACTGCTTCATGGCCGCCATCCTCTTCTCCCCAGCGGTCACATGCAGTTTCTCGCGATAACTGCAGTGACTGCTGGGTAATCCGGCCGTAAAGCAGTCAGTCCGATGACGTCACCGCCGGGGAAGCAGGTAATCAGCTGTGCTGCGTCGCGATGACAGGCTCTGCCTGTCATTGCGATGTAGCAGAGCTGGATCGTCGTGGGACTGTCGTTACTATGGACTGCGTCGGACAGGTGGTATACTGTTGGTTTGTTTTTTTTCTTTTTTTACAGGAGATCGATGGCGTCGCAGGAATGAGAGAGTAATAAAAGAAATGAAAAGTGTGTTGTCTCTTTTATTTCATTAAAATAATTTTTTCTTGCTTTGTCTTTTTTTTATGCATTTAATAACTTTGGGATTAATAATGGATCGGTGTCTTATTGACACCTCTCCATTATTAACCGGGCTTATTGTCACCGTGCAATCAACGGTGACATTAACCCCTTATTACCCCGCTTGCCACCGCTACAGGGCAAGTGGGAAGAGCCGGGTAAAGTGCCACAATTGGCACATCTTTTGATGCGCCAAATGTGGGGCTGCTGTAGCCTGGTATTATCAGGCTGTTGAGGGCCAAAATCCATGGGCCTTGACAGTCTTTTAATACCAGGCCGCAGCAGTCTGCATTTTACTTGGCTGGTTAACAAAAATAGGGGGACCCCTACGCCGTTTTTTTTTCGAGGGGATCCCCTATTTTTGTTAACCAGCCAAGCTAAGCAGACTGCTGTGGCCTGGTATTATCAGGCTTGCAAGGTCCATGGATATTGGATCCTTACCAGCCTGAAAAACCAGGCCTCAGCGGTCTGCTTCATCTGGCTGGTTAACAAAAATAGGGGGGACCCCACGCCAATTTTTTTCGAGGGGATCCCCTATTTTTGTTAATCAGCCAAGATATGCAGACTGCTGTGGCCTGGTATTATCAGGCTGGCAAGGTCCATGGATCTTGGCTCCTTAACAGCCTGAAAATCCAGGCCTCAGCGGTCTGCTTCATCTGTCTGGTTAACAAAAATAGGGGGGACCCACGTCAATTTTTTTCGAGGGGATCCCTATTTTTGTTAACCAGTTCCCTCTGACGTCACTGATTGTGTCCCTGGCTGACATGAAGTGAAAGTGGAAAGCAATCAATTAAGCTTTCCACTTCCTCTCCTGTCAGCCAGGAGAGGAACTCATTCATTTGGGGGTTTACTGTGAGGCTGCAGCATTAGCTGCGGTCCCTGCAGTAAACATTAACCCTTTCTGAAGGATTACACCGTGGGACCTGACTGTACATCGGATTGGTAAGAATAATTTTGCTTTATTATTTTATTTTTATTACAGGAAATGGTTTTAGCAGGAAAATAAAATATGGTCAAAAACTGTGTGATTATTTCATTAAACTTTTTTATTAAAGTGTGTGTGTTTGATTTTTCTTTCATACAATAGGATTAATAATTGATAGTTGTCTAATTGACAGCTCTCAATTATTAACCTGGCTTAAAGTGACCTTTCAATTGCAAGGTCATTTTAACCCCTTATTAACCCATTCGCCACCGCTACAGGGCAATGGGAATAGACGGACAAAGTGCCAGAAAGGGCAAATCTAATTAGAGATTTGCCCTTTCTGGGGTGTCTGGGGGCAGATGTTAGTAGCCGGGGGGGGCCAAAAATAATGGTCCCTCTCTGGGCTATTATTATCTGCCCCCACTCACTGGCTTTGTCTGTCTGGTTGCGAAAATAGGGCGGGAGCCCACACATTTTTTTTCAGCAATTTTACACCTCATATATTATATATATATACATGTCATTAAATTTGTGACACATATATATATATTTATATTTATAGTTCATACACTTCTACATAGTATAATAGCCGCTAATTCAATTGCCGGCTTTTGTGAAAATGCAGAACCCGACATGAAATGACACTTGGTTTACATAGAGTTAACCATGTCTTTTCATGTAGTTTGATATCTGATTTGCACAAACAATTACATGAGTGTAAGTGTGCAAAATTTCACACCTGTAGGGGTTAATTAAAGGTGTAAATTCGTAGCAAAAAAGTCCGGTTTTTTTACAACGAATTTACACCTTTAATTAACCCCTACAGGTGTGAAATTTTGCACACATAGACTGATGTAATTGTTTGTGCAAATCAGATTGCAAACGACATGAAAAGACATGGTTAACCCTATGTACACCAAGTGTCATTTCATGTCGGGTGCTTCTGTCTTTTCACAGAAGCCGGCTTTACCCGGCAATTGAATCAGAGGATATTTTACTATGTAGAAGTGTATAAACTATGCATATATGTATATATATATGTCACAATGACATGTATATATATATATATATGTATTCTATGTGTGTATATTTAGTGTTTACAAGGAAATAAAGGTTTTTTTTAGTTGCGATATTTTGTTCCCATAGACTTACATTGGACTTCCGCAATTGGAATCGGATATCGACGATATTTAGTGCTATCGGCGGTACAATTTCGATACGATATTTTTAGATATCGAGCAATATCGCTCAACACTAGTAGGCAACTTCAACGACGTCCATTAAACTAGAGGGCTCCGAGTCTGGGGGACGCCGCCCGGAGCCTGAACAGTCACGAAGGAGTAACAGAAGTCCCACAAATTTAGTCTCTATATGTCCACTTGTCTGGGCCGAAATGGATGGTTGAGCAGTACAATGCTTAGTGGACACTGACTCGCACGTGTCTACAATGCCTTAAAGCTACTTTTGGCGACACTTTCCTGAAACAATGTGGCCTGAGTGGGGCCCCATAATAATGTTGACAGCTGCTAATCACTTGCCCATCCCAGTCGCAGGGGTGGTCTGGATGCAAATAACCATCTGTGGCAAGGACCTGGGTCTGAAAGGAGTGGTGTTGACCGTCGGAGAAGTAGGTAGTGTTAGAATCTATTTAGGTTTGGCCATCCTCCATCTTGTTGTGGTTTTCTGGCTGCTGTTTTTTTTCCCCTGGTGCTGGGTTTGTCTTAGGTCAGGTGATTGTATCACCCTTTATTACCCAGCACCTGCCTCCCAGTCCTTGCTGGACATCAGTGTTAATCTGATAGAGTTCTGGCTAGGTGCTTTGATAGCTTTCTGTGTTTGACATTGTTCAGTTCTGGGATCTCTAGTTCTGCCTACTTTGTTTTTTGGTTTTCCTTTCATTTCTGCAGCTTCCTCTATTTTCCTACTAGGAGGTTACCTGTTTTTTGTCCCCAGTCCCTAGATCATTCAGGGATACCCTTCCCCCTACCTTTAGGTCTTCGTTTGAGTTTAGCCTAGGAAACATCGGTGGGTCCATTCACAAGGAATAGGGCGCTCACACCATTGTAGGATTTCAGCCTATTCCTAGTACAGGGTTAGTTTCTCCCCCTTCTGCCCTAGTCCTGAGTTGCAGATCTGTAACAGGTATCGGGAATGCCGTCACCCTGGGGATGAACGTGCTGAAAGAGTTCGGGAGTCTCCTCATCAATGAACCCCCAGATGTAACTCTGTAGCAGTAGAGCCCGCACACTCCCCAAAGAAGAGTGTTCCAACAGTTAATCTGCATGGCCAAAGTGCAGGAGTCTTCCAGTGATGAAGGAACGTTGGGGAAAGTGATTGTCCCAGCCTCTGCTAAACTCGTTTTACCACCAGAACAGACCGTGCTTACCCTGCCATACGGGCTTGTACCTCACTGGAAGGAGTTGAGATTCAAATCGAACCTGCTACCATGGAACAACTTCCCTAGGGCTCCTCATGGTGCGAACGTTAGCCATCGTGCGTGACAGAACAGTCCAGTGCGCTGTGTCAATTTGGGAGAAGGTGACATTACGCTATCCCCAAAAGTGAAGTAGCTCGGATTATGGGCATGTCAGTAGAAGTGATACCACCTCAAGCTGTGCAGTTGACGGTGAAGCAGGGAGACCTTGGACTTTAGCTGTGAATCCTTCTCTGACACTGGAATCCCAGCATATCCAAGAAGAGCATCATATATTGGAACAAATGAGGGCCGAGTTGACAGACCTTACTCCTCTACAAATCCAGTAGGTGCAGACTTTACTAGGGTGATATCGGGACATGTTTGCGCATCATGAGGATGATTTTGGCTGCACTACAGCAATCACCCACAAGATACCGACTGGAAATGCCGCTCCTGTCAGAGAACGATATCGACAGATTCCTCCACAACTATATCAAGTGGTGAAAGGTATGCTTACTCAGATGATGCAGAAAGGCGTTATAAGGGAGAATCAAAGACCGTGGGCTGCCCCTATTGTGCTAGTGCAGAAGGATGGTACACTGCGTTTTTGTATAGACTATCATTAACTCAATTCCTGCACCGTGCGAGATTCATATCCGTTACCCAGTATTGAAGAATCCTTGTCTGCATTAGGAAATGCCAAATCCTTCTTATCGTTGGGCCCTATCGTTCTAGTTTGGAAAAAGGACAGAACCCTGCGTTTTTGTGTGGACTACCAGCGATTAAATGCCTGTACAGTTTCGGGACTCTTACGCCCTACCGAGAATTACGGAGTCATTGTCTGCCCTGGGAAAAGCTAAGTACTTCTCATCATTAGATCTGGCCAGTGGATACTGGCAAGTGCCCATGGCTGAGCAAGACTGGCCGAAGACTGCGTTCATACTACCTATGGGGTTGTTTGAATTCAACCAAATGCCCTTCGGTCTTACAAACGTGCCTGGAACCTTCCAACGGCTGATGGAGCAGTGTTTAGGAGACCTGAACTTTGAAGCCACACTTATTTATTTGGATGACATCATTGTCTATGCAGCTACTTTTGAAGAACATCTCTGGTGACTAGAACAAGTGCTGAGCCTGCTGCAGAAACATGGCCTGAAAGTGAAGCCCCAAAAAAGCCACTGTGACGACTCCTGGAGTGGACCCTCTGGGTCACGATACCAACCCACCCTGGGCGAGCTGACCTAGTGAGAACCACCCCCTATACAGGGAGCGTCAGGGGCAAACCTAGGGGGATAAAGTACCATGACTGCTGGAACCAGGTGGCCAGTTCACAGAATATGGGAGAACGCAGGGTTTGGAAGTATGCAAAGCGAGGACACGGGGACATGCAGGAATATGCAGGGTTAGGAAGTGTGCAAAGCGAGGACACGAGAACACGCAGAGTACAGGATAGTGCAAGGCGTGTACATGGGGGTACGCAACAGACAGGAGTGCCAATAGGGTGCGTCGAGGAGCACGCTTGGGTAAGAGCAAGGCAGAGTGTGCGCTGGGAAGCATGCCTAGGTATAAGGCAAAGCAGAGAGCGTGCCTGGAAGCACGCCTGGGTACAAAGCAAGACAGGCGCACGCTGGGAAGCAAGCCTAGGTACAAGGCAAAGCAGAGCGTGTGCTGGGAAGCACGTTAGAGCACAAGGCAAGGGACCTGAGTACAGAGAGCAGCCAAGCAGGGACTAAGCAGGTCTGGCTAGGAAGCACAACAATAATCAGGCGCAGCCTACAGGAAGAAGCAGTCTGATATAGGGCAAGTGTTCTGGAACTTCCTGGTCAGGTCCTCCAGGACTATAGAGACATCAGAGATGGAGCAGCCATAGTCAGGCTCAGGAGTAAGCGCACGCTCGCTGGAAAAGGACATGGAGTCGGGTGAACAGTCACAGAGTCAAGTGCGGGAGGTGCGCATGCACACTCGACGAGACACACGGACATGCCGCGATTCCGGAAGTGGTGACGTTGGACGCTGAGCCCTGGCGCCAAAAGAATGTGGTAAAAGCGGCATGAAAGTACCCCCCTCTTTATGTCCACCCCTTTCTAAGGCTGGAAAGAAACTTAGACAAAATCTGGGGTGCTTGGATATTCTCGTGGGGTTCCCAAGACCTTTCCTCAGGACCAAAGCCCTTCCATTCAATTAAGAAAAGGGTTTTCCTTCTTACCTTCTTCATGGCCAGGATATCATTTACCTCCAATTCATCCCCCATGCCAACAGGCTGCGGTGTGTGGCATGGAGAAGGATGAAACTGATTGAGCACGATGGGCTTGAGGAGGGACACATGAAAGGAATTGGGAATGCGGAGCGAGGCAGGTAGCTTCAATCTGTACATCATTAATTTCAGGACCTTAAAAGGACCAATGTATCGAGGACCTAGTTTGTAAGATTGTACCTTAAGGTGAATGTATTTGGAGGAAAGCTACACCTTGTCACCTTGGAGAACAGGAGGAGATTCCAGGCGCCTTTTATCTGCATGGTGTTTCATCCTGTCTCGTGCTTTTTCGAGAGCACTTTTGGTCTCCTGTCAGACCTTGGAGAACTCCACGGACAGAGTCAGCCGCAGGCACTCCCGAGACAGGAGGTACTGGTAGAGGCACACTGAGATGTTGTCAGAGAACGATGAAGAAGGGAGACTTGGAGGAAGATTCACTGGTGTGGTTATTGTACGCAAACTCTGCCGATGGAAGTAAACTGACCCAGTTGTGCTGATGAGCATTCGAAAAGTGACGGAGATAAGACGTGAGGATTTGATTCATATGCTCTACTTGCCCATTGGTTTGGGGATGGTAGGCAGAGGAACTTTCATAAGCCCACAAAGAGCTCTCCAGAACCGGGAGGTGAATTGAACTCCTCTGTCCGGCACGATATGCAGAGGGAAGCTGTGAATTCTAAAGATGTGAGTGATGAAAATCTTTGCCAATTCAGGAGCAGGGGGCAGTCCGGGAAGAGGAACAAAATGGGCCATTTTCGGGAATCGATCCACAACCACCAGGATCACAGTACAACCAGAGGAACGGGGCAGATCGGTAATAAAATCCATGGCTAGGTACTGGTAGAGGAAGCAGATGGCCGGAGAGTGGTTATGTTAGGTTGAACAATAAGAAATGTTCAATAGTTGCCTGCTCCTGGCCCAATGGATATTGATCAGTGTGCACTAAAGAAATCACACCAGAGACACAGTCGGATGTAACCTCTCTTTGATCAATCTATGGCACAGCTCCAAGAGGGCGAGAGAGAGAGAGAGAGAGAGATTTACTGACTCAAACATTGATTCATATATCCCCTGTAAGGGGCTCGGTCAGCTGTAAAATGGGAGTGATCAGATGTATTCCATTGGTTAGTGGTTTACGCAATGGGCGTCATCTTGGGTAGATCCATGAGGTCATCAGGGTGGGCGTCATCTTGGATACAAGCACATGGTGTGGTGAAACAGGAAATGGCAGCCATCTTAAGTGTCACACTTGGATCTGAGCAAGCTTATGTAAGGTGAAATAATGCACTTTATGGGTCATTTCTCTCAATCTCTTATGTCTTGAAGTTAATTAAGTACTGTATTTGATCTTAAGGCTCTCCTAAACAGTCCCCCCTAAATACTTTATTAAACTTCATTTCTTGATTCTACTGTGGTTCCATAAGGCTACTTTCACACATCAGGCTTTTTGAATCAGGCGCCATCCGGCCTTTTTTTTTTAACACCGCATGCAGAGAACGGACACGCCTGATCCGGTGTGTTTAACATTGAAAAGATATAGCGCCGGACCGCGCCTGATTCAAAAAGCCTGATGTGTGAAAGTAGCCTTAGGCTACTTAGGCTACTTTCACACATCAGGCTTTTTGAATCAGGCGCGGTCCGGCGTCGCGCTGGAACGCCGGATGCGGCAATGAAATAAAAAACCTGATACGCCGGATCCATTTTTCTGCCTGATCCGTTTAGCGGATCAGGCAGAAAACCTGATCCGGCGCATCAGTTTCATCTGTTTTTTGACGGATTATGACGGATCCGGTTTTCAATCACGCCCCTTTCATTTCAAAATCTGATTGGCTATTGTAAATCCTATATATACAGTGTTCCTACAGACCATCTTTGACGGGTTGTAGAGGAGCATTTCTGAGAGAAGAGCAAGTGACTGATGAAGATGGAGGCGATTATTGGTAATATTTTCCGGAATCTCGTGGATTTCACAGCGGAGGCGAATCGCTTGAGGTTTATTGTTATGGAGAAGGAGAGAAGGATCGAGCAGCGCCTAAAGCGTCAGCGACAGCGCCGCCGTCGTATGTGGATACACCCCATCACGGCACAGCGACTAACCCGTGGAGTCTATTCAACACTCAATATGGAGTTAAGAGAGAATCCACATAAATTTTTTTCTTATCTTCGTATGAAGAAGGCAACCTTTGACATGTTGGTGGAGAGGATTGAAGACAAGATCAGGAGATGTGACACGTACTGCCGGTATTCGATTTCTCCGTCGGAGCGTCTCATGGTGACAATAAGGTAAGCTATTATTTTTGAATGTGCTTGCTTGCACACACTTGTATTGTTGTTTTGTATTCTAGGACTAAAGGCAACAGAAGGATTCCAGTGCAATAAAAACTGGTCAAAAACTTGTGTGTGCTTATTTCATTCAATTGCATATTTTTGTGTATCTTTGTGGGTAATGTTTAATACAATGTGGTTATTGTTATATTATATTTTTGCAAACTTTTATGCTATGTGGGTAGTGCCATGTTCTGTTTTGGCGTACTTTTAATAGTTAGGGTAGAGCTATGTTCTTTTTTGGCATAATGTAATACAATGTGGCTATTGCTCTATTCTGTTTTGGCGTAATTTTAATAGTTGGTGGGTAGTGCAATGTTCTTTTTTGGGATACTTGTAAACTATGTCATTATTGTTTTATACTATGTGGGTAGTGATATATTCTGTCTTTTGACTTTTAAAATTTTTATACCTGAGTTCTGAGCATTGATAAGAGTATTTTTTTTTTTTTTTTAGATTCCTTGCAAGTGGAGAATCACTCTCTTCACTCCATTTCCAATTTCGTTTGGGAATCTCAACCATATCTGACATAATAAAGCACACATGCCGTGCAATCTGGGACTGTTTGGTCTCGGAATATATGCCTGAACCTACCACCCAGCGGTGGATGGAAATAGCCGATAAATTCCAAAAGATATGCCAATTTCCAAATTGTCTTGGAGCGATTGATGGCAAACATGTCCGAATTGTGAAGCCATCAGGAAGTGGATCACAATATTTCAACTATAAAAAATATTTCTCTGTTGTCTTGATGGCCATCGCCGATGCAGAATATAGGTTCATTGCAGTCGACATAGGGGCATATGGTCGATCAAATGATTCTCAAGTATTCAAAATTTCAGCAATGGGACGTCGACTCTATGGCAACACATTCCATTTCCCAGCCCCTAGGCCGCTGCCTCAAACCACCGGCCCACCTATGCCATATGTGTGTGTTGGTGATGAGGCTTTCCAGCTATCAGAACATTTACTGAAACCATATGCCAGCAGAGGACTTAACCATAGCAAACGTATTTTCAATTACCGGCTCACTAGAGCCAGAAGAATGGTGGAGTGTACATTTGGAATACTTACTGCAAAGTGGCGGGTGCTAATGACAGCCATCAATTTGAAAACGGACACTGTTGATGAAGTAATAAAAGCCTGTGTGGTACTCCACAATGTTGTGATCTCAAAAGAACAATTGTCCATTGAGGACCACCATCAACAAACAAGTTTACATGATTACCAGAATAATACTAATAGAAGTTCTGTTGCTGTTTCTAGGATGAGGGACAGATTTGCCCAGTACTTTATTTCAGCCGAAGGACAGGTAGACTGGCAGGATGCCCAGTGTGTAATAAATTGTTATCTTTGTGTTTTTCCCTACATATTGCTACTGTTCTTAATCTTTATTACACATGTAACCTTACATAACATTTAACATTTTAAAGAAATGACAGACAAAAAATTGAATCAAACCAATGAAACATTTATTTAATAAATTTTGTTAACAAGTTTGTTAAAATTGAATTGAAAAATATATTTTATAAATTTTTGATTTGCATCAAATGACTAGTCTTTATTTTTTTACAAAAAAATCCAGAACATTACAATGTTGTGTAGTGTGTGGTGGACATACTATTGGAGGGGCTGCGGGACAATTCGACCGTGGGAGTGTGTAGAGAGGACTGGGATGCTGGTGGGGAAGGAACAGTAAGAGGTGAAGGGGTGGAAAGGGTTAAAGAATGGGAGGACAAGTTGGAGGCTGATTCGGTGATGGGTGGTGGAGTGCAGGGTTGGGCAGGTACTGGAGGAGCAGGTGATATGGTGGGGAATTGGTAGAGGGAAGGAGATTGGTAAGAGGTGGGAGTGTGGTACGGGGTAGATGGTTGGTACGGGGTAGGTGGCTTGGTACTGGGGAGGTTGTTGGTACTGAATAGGTGACAGGAGTTGTTGAGGGGATTGGAGTTGGTAATGTGGCTCAATTTGGTGAGGTGGCTGAAGTTGGGAAGGTGGTGAAGTTTTGGGAAGGTGGCTGAAGTTGGGAAGGTGGCTGAAGTTGGGTAAGGTGGCTGAAGGTTGGTGATAGTGGGGAGGTTGCTGTAACTGTGGAGGTGGCTGATAATGAATAGGAGGGGGAGGAGGCACGCTGACTGGAGGGGGTGGAGGTGGAGGAACAACTGGGGTGGATGGAGGATGGGAGAGAACCTGCACTAGAGCAGCGTGGCACGTGTGCATCACAAACATCTGCTGGTCAGCAGATAGCGGATCTATGCGCTCCGCAACCGACCGAAAAAAACTGTGGTTCGGGGATCCTCTTACCTCTGAACGCACAGTTTCCAGAAGTGTCTTCACCTCACCAACTAGTGAGGTTATCTGATTAACGCCTGCGGTAACTTGCTCAGATAGCAACTTAAGGCAGTTCTGGAAAGATGCGTTCATGTGTAAGAACTCGGGCGCATAGTTACTTTCCTGACCCCTCTGCCGTTGCCGCCCAGTAGCCGCAGATGTACTAGAGGTGGCAGGGGCAGAAGGGTGGGGTAAAGGAAAATCTATCTGTTGACCAGCAGACTCATGCAATGCACTCGGCCACGCTGCTGCAGCGCTGGTTGAGGGGAAAGAGGGCTCACGTGTGGGTGCAGATGGGTCGGGGCGGTCAATGTGTCCCTCGGTGCCGGTCTCCTCAGGGATCGCCTCAGAAGGGCCCAACTCTGCGGGCGCCCGAGTGCTGCTCACCGTGCTGTGGAATAAAGAGAAAAGATACAATTAATAAACTGTATTTAAATGGCCCTGGCTGTGAAAAAAATGTTAGACATACATGTAATTTTTAATATTTACCTTCTGGTGACCATCGTTTCACGCAGGAACGCCAGAGCTCTTGCATATTTATATTTACTCTGGGGTCCTGAAGAACCACTCGGGCCCGCATTTCTTTGTTGAACTCCTTCTTGAAGCGATCCCTGATAGACCGCCACCGCTTCACAATTCTCTCCCCTGAAACGAGATAGCACAAATTGGTTAGTATTTCATACATACGTGTTTTCAAAACTCCAGTCCTCATGTCACCCATGGGTAATGTTTTCAGTATTTACATAGTGTTGGACCTAATGAAATCCTGAAAACCCTTACCTCTTGGGGTTCAAGAGGACTGGAGTTGTGGAAACACAGGTTTCAATCCAGCATCCCTACTTGAACTGTATATACTTACGCATTTTAGTCTGTGACCGAGCTTCAAGGTCCTCCCAGTATCCAACAAGTTGGTAACAAACTTCATCCCAGAGCCGACGGGTCACTATCTGATCAGAATGGCGGCGGTCCCCCATGTTCCACAGCGGCTCCCGCTCTCTAATCAGATCTATTAATAGATCTATGTCGATCCCCTCCTCTCCGTCTGAGTCGGGAGCACGCTGTGAAGCCTTTAAAAAATATTAAAACAATTAAAAATTTTAATTATTTAAAAACAAAAATAAATTATTTAAAACTAAAAAAAAAAAAAAAAAAAAAAAGATAAAACTTACAGGTTGAAGACCGCAGCGTTCTTCATGTCGACTCTGGGAGGCAGTGGGAGGACCTCTTGAAGCCACAGGTGCGGAAGACTGCAACAAAATTTTAAAAAATTGTATTATTTTTTTTGGATGTGTTGTGTAGTGAGATATTGTGTTGTAATGATGGATGCAGGAAACTTACGAATTGCGAGCCCACTCCGGGTATCTGTCCACCACGTCCTTCTTCTGGGAGGTCCTCTTGTTCAGATTCCTGTATTGAAAAAAAAATAAAAAAACTTGTAAAAGAATAAAAAATAATTCACAAAATGATTTTGTAAACATATTTTGTGAAAAATACCGTTAAACGCTGCCGATGAGTGAGAGGGCTCCCAGAAGAACTACTGTCCTGCCGGCCGTACTCCATTGCTATCAGAGATGGTCGTCTGTTGTGCATTAAAGAGGAAAATAAAAAAAATTAATACATAGCCACAATCATGCCCCGTGCTGAAGAAAAAAAAATTCTTGTTTGCGGTTATTTGGTATGTGATATTTACCGTCTCCTGGATGGCGCCTCTTCCTCTTCTTCTGCCTCAAGTTGTGGTGGTGGTGTCACTGACCGCGGCCTCCTATGCTGTATTCTGCAGTGTAACAAAAATAACAAAAAGGAGAAAAAAAAATGGCTCAAACCATGGACCGGTCTGAAAGACAAAAGTTCTGTTTGCGGTTATTTGGTTTGAGATATTTACCGTCTCCTGGATGGCGCCTGTTCCTCTTCTTCTGCCTCAGGTTGTGGTGGGTGGTGTCACTGACGCGGCCTCCTATGCTGTACTCTGCAGTGTAACAAACATAACAAAAAGGAGAAAAAAAAATGGCTCAAACCATGGACCGGTCTGAAAGACAAAAGTTCTGTTTGCGGTTATTTGGTTTGAGATATTTACCGTCTCCTGGATGGCGCCTGTTCCTCTTCTTCTGCCTCAGGTTGTGGTGGTGGTGTCACTGACCGCGGCCTCCTATGCTGTACTCTGCAGTGTAACAAAAATAACAAAAAGGAGAAAAAAAAATGGCTCAAACCATGGACCGGTCTGAAAGACAAAAGTTCTGTTTGCGGTTATTTGGTTTGAGATATTTACCGTCTCCTGGATGGCGCCTGTTCCTCTTCTTCTGCCTCAGGTTGTGTTGGTGGTGTCACTGACCGCGGCCTCCTATGCTGTACTCTGCAGTGTAACAAAAATAACAAAAAGGAGAAAAAAAAATGGTTCAAACCATGGACCGGTCTGAAAGACAAAAGTTCTGTTTGCGGTTATTTGGTTTGAGATATTTACCGTCTCCTGGATGGCGCCTGTTCTTCTTCTACAGCCTCCTGTTGTGGTGGTGATGGTGTGGTTCTACGTGGCCTACGATGCTTTCCTCTGCAGTTTAACAAAAACAAAAATAATAAAAAGTTTAAAAACATGTACCACTATGAAAGACAAAAGTTCTGTTTGCGGTTATTGTGTTTGTTATATTTACCGTCTGATAGATGCGGCCCGGTCACGCTGCTGTCCTCCAGCTCTTACATTTTGTGCTGATGCAGTCGCAGCCTGCTGCCTCTGATGTCCTCTGCTGTGGAAAAAATACAATTCAATTTAATACATGGACACAATTATCATATACATGATACATTGAGCAAATCAATAATCATGATATTTTCACTGCATAGAACAACCCTCATAGCATACATCAATAACAACATAATAGAGAAAATAGGCAACACTGTATAGATAAATAACCATAATATAGAAGTATGCAAAAACAGTATATACCAAAACACAACTAGTATACATCAATTCAAAAAGAATATATCTTTTGGCACATTGTATACTACTGTGCCAACACAGTATATATCAAATAACAAAATTGTATACAAGTACCCCAAAACTAAATATTGCAAAACACACATTTATTTAAGTACTAGCCACATAGATTATAATACCCACATTGCATTAAACATTACTCACAAAGATACACAAAAAAATGCAATTGAATGAAATAAGCACACTCAAGTTTTTGACCAATTTTTATTGCACTGTTAGTAATCCTTATGTTGCCTTTAATAGAAAAAAAAATGCAGACAAGCAAGCTAATTTAAGTACGCAAATAAATAACATAGCAGTACCCTCAAATTATGAAAGTATACAAAAGCAGAAAATAGCAAAACACACGTTTATTTAAGCAAAACCCACATAGCATATAAGGAAAGAAAATAATAATATAACAATACCCACATTGCATTAAACATTACCCACAAAGATACACAAAAATATTCAACTGAATGAAATAAGCACACACAAGTTTTTGACCAATTTTTATTGCACTACTGGTAGTAATCCCTATGTTGCCTTTTAAGTCCTAGAATAAAAATCAACAATACAACTGTGTACAAGCAAGCTCATTAAAGTACGACAAAAAAGAACATAGCACTACCCACAAAGTATTCAAGTATATTAAACCATCATACAGCAATACCAAAAATGTATTAAAGTACGCCAAACCAGAATAGAGCAATGCCAACAATGTATAGAAAAATACGCCAAACCAGAATACAGCAATACAAACAATGTATATCCACATTGTATTGAACACAACCCATAAAGTATACAACAATGCAAACACATAAAATACACGCTATACTATCATGGGGTGATATTTACCCTCTGCCATTTTCTCCTGTCTCCTCCGCTCCCACATCTTGGTGGTCCCCAGAATCCATATTGCTGCTGTTTGAAATTTGGAGACGTGGCTCTCTTGCTTCTGTGGCTCTCTTGCTTCTTGTATTGCATGTGGCACAGTGTCCCACAGGTGTGGTCTATATATATGTTTGCTTCTGTCTAGACCAATTAACATTCCCAGACAAAAAAAAAGGATCAGGCCACCGGATCAGTTTTCTGACGGATGCGGCGCAATGCGGCTCTCATAGACTTTCATTGTACACAAACGCCGGAAGCGCCGGATCCGGCCCTTCCGGCTTTTTGGCCGGAGAAAAAAAACGTTACAAAATGCGTCTTTTCTAGATGCCGGAAACAAACCAGACACCGCATCCGGAAGACAGCAGACAGAATGCAGGTACATGCGGCGCAATCCGGCGCTATATCTTTTCAATGTTAAACACACCGGATCCGGCGTGTCCGTTCGCCGCATGCGGTGTTAAAAAAAAAGGCCGGATGGCGCCTGATTCAAAAAGCCTGATGTGTGAAAGTAGCCTTACTCATCAGTGTTAAGTGTCACTATGACATCAGAGGCTTCATGACAATACGGATGCTATAGACACCAGAGAATGTGTGACCAATTATGGGTATATCAGGAGGTATATACAGTACAGACCAAAAGTTTGGACACACCTTCTCATTCAATGATTTTTCTGTATTTTCATGACTATGAAAATTGTAGAATCACACTGAAGGCATCAAAACTATGAATTAACACATGTGGAATTATACATTACACTTTACAAAAAAGTGTGAAACAACTGAAAATATGACTTATATTCTAGGTTCTTCAAAGTAGCCACCTTTTGCTTTGATTACTGCTTTGAACGCAGAAAAAGTGAACGGATGGACTCTACATGCCTGGTTCCCACCGTGAAGCATGGAGGAGGTGGTGTGATGGTGTGGGGGTGCTTTGCTGGTGACACTGTTGGGGATTTATTCAAAATTGAAGGCATAGTGAACCAGCATGGCTACCACAGCATCTTGCAGCAGCATGCTATCCCATTCGGTTTGCATTTAGTTTGACCAATTCTACAATTTTCATAGTCATGAAAATATAGAAAAATCTTTGAATGAGAAGGTGTGTCCAAACTTTTGGTCTGTACTGTAGGTGCGCGCTACCCACATCCTCGGGACTTTCCTACCTACTGGGTCCATTACTCTCCAATCTCCCATCACCATGGTTACAAAGAATACACATGTGACTATTCCTGATGTACACATCCTAGATCTGACCGTCTCATCAAGGAGGGGGGAATTGGAGTCTTCACCATTTTGAGACAAGTTTTCTCTTGTGGAAAACCTCCCTTTGTAGTTGGATTTTGACAAGCAGGTCAGATCTTGCTCTGTCCCTACCTGTCTGACAAGTTTATAGTGTAAGAGATGGATCTAGGAGGTCATCAGCAATCCTGAAAAGAAATTAACACGACAAGCAACATTTTGTAGAAGGTTCTGATGGAGGCACGAACTTCTTGCAGTGAGAGGCGTGTATCCACATCGGTCTTCCTTCAAGTTTGACAGAAGTAGGAGTGGTCAGGAGTACTTGATAGGGACCCTCAAATCTCAATTCCAGGCATGTCTTTCTGATGAACTTCTTTACCAGCATGTAGTCACCAGGTTGGAAAGTATGAGTACCTTCACTGAAATCTGGATCTGGAATGGATTATAAAACTCGTGCATGGGGTAGTGACAGTTCTTTAGTAAGGGCAATGACATAATTTACAAGAGTATCACTTACTAAGGCTAGCTCTTGTGGAAAATATTGACCCAACCTTGGAGGCCCCCCAAAAAAGAATCTCGTATGGTGTGAGTTTAGTGGGACCCCTTGGAGTGTTTCTGACTATTAGGTGTTCTGCCTTTATACACGTTGACACGGTGTGCAATCTAGCATACAGCTAAACCATCATTCTATCTTCCAAATAAGCAGACTCTCCTCTGTAGTCTAACTTGTTTATTGGTGAACAGTATAGAACATGCGCGGTAAAACTATAAAAATACAAATGACATGGATAAGTATTGGGCACACAGCTGACACTTTACAATTAACAGGAAAGTATACAGTATGATGCAAACTTTACACAGGATTCTAATAACATCTCCTATGCACTGGCTGCTATACAGTTAATATCCTCCTAAACACTGCGTCACTAGAGAAGATATTGATCTTACCAGATATGCTTTACCAGGATAGCAAACTCAAGTTGGAGAAGTTACAGGAGAGCACATGAAACACGTGTATTCCCTGAAGTACACAGAAGAAAATGGAGCTTCTTCTTCCCAGAATACCTTGCTTCAATCCCACAATGCAACACTCTATCTGCTTGTTAAAGGCACAGGCTATAAATTCAGCCGCCACTAGATGGTGCTATAACAAACAAACCCAGCACATAATAAGAAACATACTGCCCAGTACTCAGATGGGCAGAACATTCCCTGCTTGCCATCAACTGATGCCACATACTGGCTCTTTTGGCAAAGGCAGTAACTAGTTCCGCAACTGGTCTGAGGAATAGTTTACTCTCCCAGCCTTCCACACTTTGACCTTGATCTTGCGCACCTTCTCATCCTTGCTTGGGAATACCTTGGTGATGAGGCCTAGCGGCCACTCATTTCGGTGTGACTGGCTGTCCTTCATGAGCACAATATCACCTGGTTTGATGTTCGGCTTGTCGATCTGCCATTTCTTCCTAGGCTGTAAGGTAGAGAGATATTGTTTTCTCCATCTGTCCCAGAAAGTATTGAAGAGACTTTGAACTTGTCTCCATTGACATCTGTAGAGGTCCTTGTTGCTGGATTCTCCCAGTGGAGCGCTGGGAGTGTTGGTTTTCTGAGTGAGTAACATGGCGGGAGTGAGAATGGTTGGATCAAGCTTTTTCAAGACACTGTCTCTAGAAATGGGTTGTCCCTTGTTGAGGTTGTCTATTTCTCTGGGCTGGTTTCCTTTTGCACAATACGAAGTATTGTAACCTTGGCTCTTTCCAAGTTGAGGGTGGTAAAAGCATGCTTGCAGTGATGCCAACCTTTACAAGATCTCTGGCTTGCAGGTAATGCTGACTTGTAGGACTGGTCCACATGAAGTAGACAAGCAATGGCTCGAACAAGTGACTTCCAGGTTGAGAACCTGCTGAACCGATGAGATTCCAGGTAATTACTTGAAATCCCTGTGTGCAGAGCAGACACTCGAGGATGGAGCTCCTCATCGGCATCTGGATCCACCAGTTCGAATGTTTCAGGCCTGTCGATGTGGGGCATCGAACGGTACAAGGAAGCAGGGCCTGTGAACCAGGTAGTGTCCTTAAGATGACATGAAGCAACGGATCTAGTTGCATGGTCCGCAGGATTGAGGTGAGTAGGTACATAGTGCCACTGACTAGGGCAGGTAGATCTTCTTATCCTCAGTATCCGGTTGCTGATGTAGACATAAAAGCGTTGCGTTTCAGTGGAGATGTATCCCAGTACCACTTTGCTATCAGTGTAGAACTCTGCTTCTTTGGTCTCCAGATTCATCACACCTGAGATAAGCTCGGCAAACTCAACTGCGAGGACAGCAGCGCAGAGTTCCAGTCTGGGTACCGTGTGTTCCCGGAGTGGTGCCAGTTTAGTCCGGCTCATCACAAACCCCATGTGGCTCTGTTCATTGACATCTATGGTTTTGAGGTATGCTACTGCTGCGATTGCTTTGACTGATGCGTCGCAGAAGATACACAGTCTTTGTGTCTTGACTTCTGTGGATGGCACAGGAGCATACGGTCGTTTCACACGAAGGTCGGTCAAGTCCTAGAGAGACCTCTTCCACTCTGCCCACAGATCTTCCTTTTCTGCTGGCAGTGGATCATGCCAATCAGATGTGTCTTGGGTGAAGTCTCTTAGCATCATTTTCCCTTGGACAGTAACTGCAGCTACGAATCCCAGGGGGTCGTATAGGCTATTCACGAAAGAAAGAACTCCTCTACGCGTGAAGGGTTTCTCGTCTTTACTGATCTGAAAGGTGAAGGCATCCGTCTTCAGATCCCAATGCAATCCAAGACTCCGCTGCATGGGAAGAGTGGCGATGCTTAGGTCTAGGTCCTTTAGATCACTGGAATAGTCTTGAGAGGGAAATGCTTCCATCAACTCTCAACTGTTGGAGGAAATCTTGTGTTATCTTAGGTTAGACTGAGCGAGCATTTCTTGAGACCTTTTAGTAGACTGATTGCAGCCTCATTTGTTGGTGTGGACTTCAAACAGTCGTCTACGTAAAAGGATCTGACGTCTGACCCATACCTTTCTATGCCTTCTTTGGCAGAATTACGGAGGCTGTAGATAGCGACTGCTGGGGAAGGGCTGTTCCCAAAGATGTGTACCCTCATCCGGTACTCTGTGATGTCTTTGTCTGGGTTGTTGTCACGGTACCAGAAGAACCTCAAGTAGTTTCTGTGTTCCTCTTTGATGAGAAAACAGTGGAACATCTGTTGTATATCAGCCATAAATGCCACCGTATCTCTGCGGAAAGAGCAGTACTTCCAGAAGTCTGTTGTTGAGGTCTGGGCCCGACAGTAGGACATCATTTAATGAGACAAATTCACATTTGGCACTTGAGTCGAATACCACTCTTATTTGACCTGGCTTCTTGGGATGGTATACTCTGAAGATGGGCAGGTGCAATCTCTGCGTGGTTGTTCTGGAATATCCTTCCCATGAAGGTAAAGAAGTGTTCCTTCGTCTCAGGTGACTTCTTAAGCTTGTGCCTGAGGGAGTTGAATCGGCTGTAGACCAGTTCCCTGTTGTTGGGTAGGCGCCTTCTTTTAGGTCAAATGGTAAAGGTGAGACCCAACTGTTCGATTTGTCTTTGACTATTTGTCTATCCATGATGTCCAGGAACATCCTATCTTCTATGGACATCGCTACCTTGTTGTCTTCCTTTGTGCTGTCCCATATAGTCTTGTTCACCTTCACAGGCATGGTCTTCGTTGGTAGGTACTGAGAAAGGGCACGGAAGGCGAGTGCTGTTTGGTAATTCCTTCACCAGCAGACTATTGTGACATGGCTGGAAGAGAGACGGACGTCCATTTTCTAGTGTGCTGGTGAGCATACTGTTGACTGAGGCTGGCTTGTGTGCTCCTCCTAGACAGACGTCTCCTATGATGACCCATCCAAGGTGGAGCCTCTGAGCGTACGGAGCACTTCTGGAGCCATTTATGTATTCTCTAGTCTTGTGGACTCGTAGTATATCTCTTCCCAGTAGTAGAGTTATTGGGGCTTCTGAATCAAACTCAGGTGTCAGGTGGGCTATACGCTTCAGATGGGGGTGATGTGTCGCCACCTCTGGTGAAGGTATCTGTCAGGAGTCGAACCCAGTACCTCTTGTCCACTGGCCAGCAGCTCTACCATCTGAGCTATTCTGCTGGCTGCAAAGTTCCTTGCTGAACCCAGATACCATTGACTGTTCTTCCTGATTGGCTACACCTAGTGCTCTCTTGATTGGGCCTCTGATTGCCAATTACACACCCTATATAAACCTGGCCCTGTGGGTGTGTCATTGCGAGATTATTGTGCTTCCAGCCTTTAGTCAAGCTCTTTCTCCTGCTGTTCCTGCTGCTACAAACACTGCTCTCCTGTGAACTGACCTCGGCCTGCCACCTGACTACGTTATCTGCCTGCTCCTCTGCTACCGAACTGCCTTTCCTGTGTACCGACCTCCGGCTGCCACCTGACTACGTTATCTGCCTGCTCCTCTGCTACAAACACTGCCTTTCCTGTGTACCGACCTCCGGCTGCCACCTGACTACGTTACCGGCCTCTGCTTCCCCTAGTGTTTGCAGTAACATCGGCTCCAACCCAGACGGGATCCTGACAGAATAATCTCGCGCCAAAATGGAGTCCGCTGTGAACACCCTGAGGCAGCACGTTACGGAGCTTCAAAGTTTTTGTACTGACTCTCAAGGAAAATATGCCAAGTTACAAACTGATTTCACGGTGATACAACAGGAAGTAATTGAGCTACAAAAACAACTACTGGACGTGCGCAATTCAGGGTCCGAATCAAACGCGCGGCTGCCGCTGCCTGCAAAGTTCAGTGGGGATTGCAAGCAGTACCGAGGATTCCTCAATCAATGCCGCATATACTTCCAGATGCAACCTGCTCCCTTTACCAGTGAGAGGAAGAAAGTTTTTTTCATGATAAATCTCCTGACGGATGAAGCTCTTGCTTGAGCTTCACCTTATGTAGAAAAGGTCTATGCCCTCCTTAATGACCTGGAAGCTTTCATCGCAGCTATGAATCAAGTTTTTGATGACCCAAACCGCTGTGCCACAGCAGAAACCAAATTACATAATTTGCGCCAAGGACGTCGCTCTGTTGCGGAATATACATCGGAGTTCCGTCGCTGGGTGGCCAACACCACCTGGAATCCAGCGGCCCAGAGAAGTCAATTTCGACGAGGGTTATCAGAACCAATGAAAGACGAGCTTGCCAGGGTTGAGACCCCTGACCAGTTGGAGGACTTTATTCAACTATGTATCCGGATTGACCAGAGACTTACTGAAAGGAGAAAGGAGAGACTGCGAGCACTTGGGAATAGCCCTGGCTTCTCATTTTCAGCATCAGACCACCAAGAAAAGACGCAAGGCGTGTCTGAACCGATGCAAATCGACGTCATCCAAAGACCACTCTCTGCACAGGAGAAGGAGAGGCGACGTGCAGAACATCTCTGCCTCTATTGTGGGGACCCTGGACACTATGCCATCAACTGTCCTAACAAAAGGACTATAGCCTTTACCAATAACAGGTCTGCCAGCAATACGGACCTTTCTCAGCAGTCGGATTCCATCTTGCAGACTATCTCATCAGTAACGCCAGAAATAGACAAAATACATACCACATCATCTCATTTTGTAATCCCCATTCAGGTTGTAATGGGCACCCAAAAAATACAATGCTCTGCCCTGTTGGATTCGGGAGCAGGAGGAAATTTTATGGACTTAAAATTTACACGTGATAATAATATTTCCAGTAGGACCAAATCCACACCAATTGAAATGGAAACTGTGGATGGATCACCTTTGTCTTCTGGACCTGTCACGCATGAGACAATCGAACTGGAGATTTGTATCGACCCGGATCATCATGAAGCTGTCAGTTTCCACCTTATTTCATCTCCGAACTTTCCGGTTATTCTAGGGATCCCCTGGTTTTCAGTCCATAACCCTTCTATCAACTGGGCATCAAGGACCATCACCTTTCCATCTGACTACTGTAAGAATAATTGTCATAAGGAACCCCCTGTTCTCCAACAAGTCCAAATCTCTGAGATTTCGCATGAGAAGGAAGAGAAACTACCAACTCAATATCAGCAGTTCTCTGATGTCTGCAGGTAGAAGAAAGCAGATCAATTACCTCCTCACCGTCCTTACGACTGTCCCATTGAATTGCTGCCAGGAGCAATCATTCCATTTGGACGGATTTACAATCTTTCCGAACCTGAATTGAAGGTATTAAGAAAGTTCCTGGATGAAAATTTAGAGAAAGGCTTTATTCGACCTTCCACATCTCCAGCTGGGGCACCCCTGTTCTTTGTTGAAAAGAAAGACTCCACTCTGCGGCCATGTATTGACTACAGAGAGATGAATAATATCACTGTCAAGAATCGCTACCCGCTACCCTTGATTCCTGAACTATTCGAGAGACTCCGTTCTGCGAAAATCTTTACGAAGCTGGATCTTAGAGGGGCTTACAACCTCATACGGATTCGCCCAGGAGATGAGTGGAAGACCGCCTTCAGAACGAGATATGGACATTTTGAATCTCTTGTTATGACCTTTGGCCTTAGCAATGCCCCAGCCACCTTTCAACATTTTATTAATGATGTATTTCGAGATTTCTTGGACCAATTCGTTGTGGCTTATCTCGATGACATTCTTATATTTTCAGACACCTTGGAAGAGCATCGCAGGCACGTCCAGTTAGTCTTGGAACGACTACAGGAGAACCATCTCTACATTAAACTTGAAAAATGGGAGTTTGAACAAACCAGTATCCAATTTCTGGGATATATCATCTCCCCAGAAGGTCTGAGCTTGGATCCCAGCAAAATCAATGCTGTAGTGGACTGGCCTGTTCCAAGAAATTTAAAAGACGTCCAGCGAAACGCTGAAAACGCTGAAACGCTGAAAAGAAAATGAAACATAGGATTTGCAAATTTTTACCGAAAATTTATAAAGAACTTTTCACGGATCATACTACCAATTACTACACTAACAAAAAAGACCAAAGCATTTTTCTGGTCTCCGGAGGCACAGGAGGCTTTTGACAAGTTGAAAACTCTTTTTACGTCTGCTCCATTGTTAGTACACCCAAATCCTGAATTGCCATTTACTGTCGAAGTGGACGCCTCGGACTCTGCAGTGGGAGCCATTCTGTCTCAGCGAGTTGGGGACAAGATGCAACTTCACCCAAATGCGTTTCTTTCCCACACCATGTCATCTGCAGAAAAGAACTACGACATTGGTAATAAAGAACTGTTAGCCATTAAAGTTGCCTTCTCCGAGTGGAGACATCTTCTGGAAGGTGCCAATCACCCTGTGACTGTCCTCACGGACCACAAGAATCTTGAATTCCTCCGAACAGCAAAAAGATTGTCTGCAAGACAAGCACGATGGGCCTTATTTTTCTCAAGATTCAATTTTATAATCTCTTACCGGCCTGGTTCAAGAAATGGCAAGGCTGACGCCCTGTCCAGGATGTGTTCGGAACCTCAGGAGAGGTCTAGTAATGATGATACAATTCTAGGCCCTAAAAATTTTTTGGGAATATTGCACTCTAGAGGACTAGGTAATAGAATTAAAGATGGATATCAAGAGGACTCTTTCCTTAACCATCCTTCGGAAGACGTCGATCTTTCATTCAAAGAGGGGTTTTGGATGCAGAAACACCAAATATGTGTACCTGAATCTTCTCGCCTTGAAGTCCTCAAAAGTGTCCATGATTCTAAACTGGCAGGACATCCTGGAGTTGCAAAAACACAAGACTTACTACTTCGTTTCTTTTGGTGGCCTAATTGTAGGAAGGACGTGAGGAAATATGTTTCAACCTGTTTAACATGCGCACGAAACAAGACCCCACGATCGTCTCCTCTAGGACTCTTGCAACCACTCCCAGTTCCATCCAGGCCTTGGGGATCTATTTCCATGGATTTTATTGTGGAACTACCCCCTTCCAAACAGATGACCGTCATCCTTGTCATAGTGGACCGACTCACAAAAATGGCCCACTTTATTCCAACTGAAGGAATTCCTACTGCTGAAAAAACTGCAGAACTGATGATCAAAGAGGTATTCAGGTTACATGGAATTCCTGACAGCGTGGTGTCTGACAGAGGCGTTCAGTTTACGTCAAAATTTTGGAAGAGTTTCTGTACAGCCTTGGGAATCACGGTGAATCTTTCTACCGCTTTCCATCCTCAGTCCAATGGCCAGACGGAGAGAACGAACCAGACTTTGGAGCAATACCTCCGTTGCTTCATTTCCTATCTTCAGGATGACTGGGTGGACTATTTACCAACAGCAGAGTTTGCCTACAACAACTCCATACATAGCGCTACATCTCAAACCCCATTTTTTGCTAATTATGGAGTACATCCAGTATTTATCCCTAATCTGCCAGTGAACACTCCCATTCCTGCTGTTAATGACAGGCTTACAAAATTACAGGAATCCCAGAAGGAATTATCAGAGATATTGCTCAAGACCCAGGAAGAATATAAGGAAGCAGCAGATAAACATCGGAGAGTGCCCCCTGCTCTTCAGGTTGGAGACAAAGTTTGGCTGTCCACTAAAAACCTTAAGACACATGTGCTATCCTGCAAATTGGGTCAGAAATTCATTGGACCTTTTCAAATTTCTGCAAAAATTAACCAGGTTGCTTTTCGTTTAAAACTTCCCAGCAATCTAAAGATTCATCCAGTGTTTCACATATCCTTGCTCAAACCCTTCTGTGAAAACCCGTTTCCAGGAAGAATTCAGCCACCTCCTCCACCAGAAAGGATCCGTGGTGAAGAAGAATACATTGTGGATAAGATTCTGGACTCCCGAAAATTCAGAGGTAAACTGCAGTATCTGGTGCAGTGGAAGGGTTACGGACCAGAGGAAAATTCATGGGAACCAAGGGACAATGTCCATGCTCCTAGACTAACAAGAGCCTTTCATCAGAGGTACCCGGATAAGCCAGCTCCTGAGATGTCCAGAGGCCATCCTGGAAGGAGGGGAGTACTGTCAGGAGTCGAACCCAGTACCTCTTGTCCACTGGCCAGCAGCTCTACCATCTGAGCTATTCTGCTGGCTGCAAAGTTCCTTGCTGAACCCAGATACCATTGACTGTTCTTCCTGATTGGCTACACCTAGTGCTCTCTTGATTGGGCCTCTGATTGCCAATTACACACCCTATATAAACCTGGCCCTGTGGGTGTGTCATTGCGAGATTGTTGTGCTTCCAGCCTTTAGTCAAGCTCTTTCTCCTGCTGTTCCTGCTGCTACAAACACTGCTCTCCTGTGAACTGACCTCGGCCTGCCACCTGACTACGTTATCTGCCTGCTCCTCTGCTACCGAACTGCCTTTCCTGTGTACCGACCTCCGGCTGCCACCTGACTACGTTATCTGCCTGCTCCTCTGCTACAAACACTGCCTTTCCTGTGTACCGACCTCCGGCTGCCACCTGACTACGTTACCGGCCTCTGCTTCCCCTAGTGTTTGCAGTAACATCGGCTCCAACCCAGACGGGATCCTGACAGTATCTCTGACCTGTTGTTGGGAATCTGGTTGCATTCCAGGATGTTTGGTAGCGATAGGCAGGCTTGACCATCTATGGACTCCACCTTGTATCCGGTTGCTTTTCTCCCCGCCGTCTCAACGGTACCTGAACACGTCCTCAGGGAGTAGGGAGAACCAGGGTCTACAATGCTGAAGTTGTCAAAAAAGATGGCCCTGACTAGAGACCTGTTACTTTGGTCATCCAGGATTGCATATATCTTGAGGGCTTTGTCCTTGCGGCCTGCAGGATAGACTCGGACAAGGCAGATTTTTGAACAGGACCTTCCTCCCTTACAGATCTCCATACATTGAGAGCTGACCACAGGGGTATCTTCATCAGTGTTCTTCTCCTTCCCATCGTGCTCCTCTGCTTGTGACAACACTCGGGGAAGTGGTCCAGGGTGCAAGGCTGTATTGTGATCCGTGCTGCTGCATTCTGCACATTTCATGCTAGCTTCACAGTTCCTGGCGAAGTGAGAGGTTGTGGCACAACATTTGAAGCAGATGTTGTTCTCTTTGAGGAAACCTTTGCAATCCTTCAAAGACTTCTCCCTGAAGGCTCTGAACTTTAGTAGAGGATGTGGTTCTTATGTAGAGGACACTGTTTACTGACATCCTGAGGCTTGTTCTCGTCTGGAGTGGGTTTACTCGCATTGAGAGGAGGGCCTGTGGAAACAATGTTAGTTTTGTGGACTGCCACGGGTGTCCTACTGGGTTTGTCACCGGGGGCAGTGGAACATGACAGAGTGAAGTCAAAACTAGGGTCATTTCTGATCTTAGCTTGTTGGGCGACAAATTCTACGAATACAGTGAAAGGAGGGAATGGCACATTATGATTTTGTTTATACCGTGAACCATATGTCACCCACTTTTCTTGTAGGTTGTAAGGAAGTTTTTGAATTATCGGATTGACACCCCTAGCAGTTGTAACGGGTCTGGGAGGCGGAACCTTTGAGCTACTATACAAAGGGGCGGACCTTGTAAGAGAGAGGGTGGCGACCAGGGTGGACGGGCAGGTAGTCACAGCAGATAAGCGAGGTAGTCTCTGGATGAACGGGCAGGAAGTCGCGGCAAGTGACCGAGGCAGTCTCTGGAAGAGTGGGCAGGAGGTCACGGCAAGTGACCGGGGCAGTCTCTGGATGAGTGGGCAGGAGGTCACGGCAAGTGACCGGGGCAGTCTCTGGATGAGTGGGTAGGAGGTCACGGCAAGTGACCGGGGCAGTCTCTGGATGAGTGGGTAGGAGGTCACGGCAAGTGACCGGTGCAGTCTCTGGATGAGTGGGTAGGAGGTCACGGCAAGTGACCGGGGTAGTCTCTGGAGGAGTGTAGATACGACCTGTGATGGCTGAGCCTCCAGGTAGGCTAGCAGGCAGGTAACGGATGAGCGCTCCCATGTGAGCGGGCAGGCATGTAACAGATGAGCGCTCCCAGGTGAGCGGGCAAGCAGGTAACAGATGAGCGCTCCCAGGTGAGCGGGCAGGCAGGTAACAGATGAGCACTCCCAGGTGAGCGGGCAGGCAGGTAACAGATGAGCGCTCCCAGGTGAGCGGGCAGGCAGGTAACAGATGAGCGCTCCCAGGTGAGCGGGCAGGCAGGTAACAGATGAGCGCTCCCAGGTGAGCGTGCAGGCAGGTAACAGATGAGCGCTCCCAGGTGAGCGTGCAGGCAGGTAACAGATGAGCGCTCCCAGGTGAGCGTGCAGGCAGGTAACAGATAGCAACAGACAGGTATCTGGCAAGGACCCTGAGGACTGAAGCAGAGTAGTGAACTGTGCAACAACATTGCTCGGGCACCTCCATTTTGGAGGAGGGGCCTTATATAAGGTGAAGTCCTCCGGCCATTGGCCGGGGAATTCTTGGGACGACGCGCGGTGCCCCTTTAAGAGGGGGGCAGCGCCCACGCGCGCGCCCTAAGCACAGAGGCAGGAAAGGAGCGTGCACCGCCAGCAGAGCGGCAGGAGGACGCCGGACCTGGAGCAGAGGGGTGAGGGGAACAGCGTCCCTGCCTGGCAGAGGGCAGGGACGCCGAGGACGCTGGACCTGGAGCAGAGGGGTGAGGGGAACAGCGTCCCTGCCTGGCAGAGGGCAGGGATGCCGACGCCGACGCTACAGTACCCCCCCTTTAGGCCCCCCCTTTTTTAGGCTAGAAAGAAATTTATCTAGGATGAGAGGGGCATGGATGTTCTCCCGAGGCTCCCATGTTCTCTCCTCAGGACCAAACCCCTTCCAATCCACCAAAAAATAGGTCTTCCTTCTTACCCTTTTGGTGGCCAAAATGTTCTCTACCTCAAATTCGTTTTCAGCTGAAACCGGAGCAGGAGGCGTACCTGTAGACTTGGAAAAAGAGTTAAGTACCACCGGTTTGAGTAGAGATACATGGAAGGAGTTAGGGATCCGCAAGTTGGCCGGCAGTTTCAATTTATAGGCCACTGGGTTGATTTGACTGATGACCTCCAAAGGACCGATGAATCGAGGCCCTAACTTATAGGAAGGAATCTTGAGCCGGACATACTTAGACGAGAGCCAGACCTTATCCCCAGGACGGAATTGAGGAGGATCCAGACGTTTTTTGTCAGCATGTCTTTTCATACGGTCGGATGACAGAAGGAGTGCGGACCGGGTACTCTCCCATATGGAGGAAAATTTGTTAACAAGAGATTCCGCAGCCGGATTGTCCACTGAGATGGAGACGGGAAATGGGATCCGAGGATGCTGACCGAAGACTACAAAAAACGGGGATTTGGAGGAAGATTCGCTCTCGTGATTGTTGTAAGAAAATTCGGCCCATGGCAGGAGATGCACCCAGTCAGAATGGTGGACATTAACGAAGTGCCGGAGGTAACTGGTCAGGATCTGATTGACCCGCTCAACTTGACCATTGGACTGTGGGTGGTAGGCGGAGGAGAAGTCCAAGGTGACGTCTAGCAATTTACAAGTGGCTCTCCAGAAACGTGAGGTGAACTGTACCCCTCGATCCGACACGATATGGCGAGGCAGGCCATGAAGACGGAAGATGTGGCGGATAAAGTCTTTAGCCAGCTTGGGTGCAGACGGGAGGCCTGGCAGGGGAATAAAATGAGCCATCTTGGAAAAGCGGTCAACGACCACCCAAATGACCGTACAACTGGCAGAAATGGGGAGGTCCGTTATGAAGTCCATGGCTATATGCTGCCAGGGAGCAGCGGGTACAGGAAGCGGAAGGAGACGACCGGCAGGCAGAAGTCTCGGAACCTTGTTGCGGCCACATGAGGCACAGGCAGAAACAAAGTCTATTACGTCCTTGTGCAGGGTAGGCCACCAGTAATGCCGAGTAATAAGCTGGAGGGTCTTTTTTTGACCGGCGTGGCCAGCTAATTTAGACGAATGGCCCCAGTGTAGGATTCTCTCCTGATCGGGTACCGATACGAACGTCTTACCGGGAGGGAGACGATTTAGACTCACGGGAGCCACCTGCATTACTCTGGCGGGATCGATGATATAGTTTCGGTTCCTCCTCGAGATCCGACACCAGGAACGATCGGGACAAGGCGTCCGCCTTGATGTTCTTGTCTGCCGGGCGAAAATGTAGAACAAAATCGAAACGAGCAAAAAACAAGGACCACCGGGCCTGACGCGGGTTAAGTCTCTGGGCATGCTGGAGGTAAGCCAAGTTTTTGTGGTCAGTGTAAATAATTACCGGATGAAGAGCCCCCTCGAGTAGGTAACGCCACTCCTCCAATGCCAGCTTGATGGCCAATAACTCTCGGTCTCCTATGGAATAATTGCGCTCAGAAGAGGAGAAGAGTTTGGAGAAGAAGCCACAAGTTACCATCCTCCCAGAAGATGATTTTTGAGTAAGTACCGCTCCGGCTCCAGAGGAGAAAGCGTCAACCTCCAGGAAGAACTGCTTGTTGCCGTCCGGGCGATGCAGCACCGGGGCAGAAGAGAAGGCCTGCTTTAAGGAAAGAAAGGCCTCCTCTGCTTCGGGCGTCCATTCTTTGGGGTTAGTACCCTTACGGGTAAGTGCGGAAATTGGGCCAGTCCGGGAAGAGAAGTGCGGTATGAAGAGGCGGTAGTAGTTGGGGAAGCCCAGGAACCGCTGAATGGCCTTCAATCCCTCCGGTCGGGGCCATTTCTCGATGGCCGACAGTTTCTCTGGATCCATTCGCAGGCCGGTCTGAGAAATAACGTAGCCCAAAAACGGCAGCGAGGTCTGCTCAAAGAGGCATTTCTCAAATTTAGCGAAGAGGTGATTCTGCCTGAGCCTGAGCAGAACCTGACGAACGTCCCTCCGGTGAGTCTGGAGATCCGGAGAGAAGACCAAGATGTCGTCCAGGTACACCACTACGCAGGAGTAGAGAAGGTCCCGGAAGATGTCATTGATCAACTCTTGAAAGACGGCAGGAGCATTACAGAGACCAAAGGGCATCACTAGATATTCATAGTGGCCGTCCCGGGTGTTAAATGCAGTCTTCCATTCATCCCCTTGACGGATACGGACCAGGTTGTACGCCCCACGGAGATCCAGTTTGGTGAAGATTCTAGCCCCCTCAAACGATCAAATAATTCTGGAATGAGCGGAAGGGGGTATTTATTCTTCACCGTGATCTGGTTAAGACCTCTATAGTCTATACAGGGGCGAAGAGAGCCGTCCTTCTTTTTTACGAAAAAGAAGCCTGCTCCTGCCGGGGAGGTAGATTTCCAGATGAATCCCCTGGCCAAATTCTCCTCGATATATTCGGACATCGACCGGGTCTCAGCAGCGGATAATGGGTAAATACGCCCACGGGGAGGCGTAGTACCAGGTAACAGGTCGATAGGACAATCGTATGGTCTGTGAGGAGGTAATGTCTCTGCCTCTTTTTTATTAAAGACATCAGCAAATGACCAATAGGGGATCGGAAGTCCAGGTAGATTAGTTGGGGTAGGAGAAGGACAGACAGGATGAACAGGAACCAAACACGTCTTATGACAATCCTGTCCCCAGCGAAGAAACTCTCCGGTCTGCCAGTCGAGCACGGGTCCATGTCTCTGGAGCCAAGGTAGCCCTAGTAAGAGGGCGTGAGAGAGTCCAGGCAGAACATGAAAAGAGATGCTCTCAGAATGCAGCATTCCCACTTGCAGAGTTATGGGTTCGGTGATGAGTTGGATGGGGTGTGGTAAAAGACCCCCGTCCACAGCAGCGACTGATAATGGTACAACCAGAGGTTTGGTGGGAATGCGGTATTTTTCTACCAGGGACTGTGACATAAGATTCCCGGCTGCTCCAGAGTCAAGTTGGGCTAGTTCAAAATAACGATTTTCCCCACAGAGAATGGAGACAGACAGCAGCAGAGATGGAGAGGCTTTCTCCTTGTCTAAGTTGACCTCTCTGAGCGAACCTAGACACAGGCGTTTCCTGACCTCTCCGGACAGGTACGAATCCGATGCTCCTTACTGCCACAGTAGAAGCAACTCCCCTCAGCACGGCGTAAGTCCTGACGGGTTTTGACCATCTTGGTCTGGTCGACCTGCATAGGCTCAGGAGAGTGTAATTGGGGAGAAATGGAGGGAGTGACGGGTTTCTGAAACGTAGGAACTAGACGTGGAAACCTCCTCTCACGGGTGACCTCTTTGGCCCGCTCCTGGAACCGTAGGTCAATCCAGGTGGCGAGAGTTATAAGGTCATCGAGAGTGGTAGGAATGTCCCGACCGGCGAGTTCATCTTTAATACGGCCGGACAAACCCTCCCAGAAAACGGATACCAGAGCATCGTTGTCCCAGGCCAGCTCCGATGCAAGGGTACGAAACCATATGGCATATTGGCCCACGGTGAGATTTCCCTGACGGAGGCGTAGCAGAGATGATGCGGATGAGATCTTTCGTCCGGGCTCGTCAAAGACTTTCCGAAAAGCCGCGAGAAAGGCAGACAGGTCGGACACCAGAGGATCTCCTCTCTCCCAAAGAGGATTCAGCCAGGCCAGGGCCTCCCCAGTGAGATGGGACATGATGAAGGCAATTTTGGCCCGGTCGGAGTTAAACTGGTGGGAGAGAAGTTCAAAGTGCAGAGTGCACTGATTAATGAAGCCCTGAGCCTGAGCAGGGTCGCCTCCGAAGCGAGAAGGTGCAGAGAGCCGGGGTCCGTGACAGGAGCCCATGGTATTGGGGAGCAGAGGGGCTGCCGGATTGAGAGTCATGGCACCAGCGGTGGTTGCTGGTGGAGCTGTCAGCGTGTCCAGGCGAGAATTGACATTCCGCAGGTGACCCAGGATGGACTCCTGTTGGGACTTCTGACGGGACAGTTCATGACACAGGTCCGAGATGGAGGGAACTTGGGCGCCACCGGGTTCCATGGCCCGAGCAAACTGTAACGGGTCTGGGAGGCGGAACCTCTGAGCTACTATACAAAGGGGCGGACCTTGTAAGAGAGCGGGTGGCGACCAGGGTGGACGGGCAGGTAGTCACAGCAGATAAGCGAGGTAGTCTCTTGATGAACGGGCAGGAAGTCGCGGCAAGTGACCGAGGCAGTCTCTGGAAGAGTGGGCAGGAGGTCACGGCAAGTGACCGGGGCAGTCTCTGGATGAGTGGGCAGGAGGTCACGGCAAGTGACCGGGGCAGTCTCTGGATGAGTGGGTAGGAGGTCACGGCAAGTGACCGGGGCAGTCTCTGGATGAGTGGATAGGAGGTCACGGCAAGTGACCGGTGCAGTCTCTGGATGAGTGGGTAGGAGGTCACGGCAAGTGACCGGGGTAGTCTCTGGAGGAGTGTAGATACGACCTGTGATGGCTGAGCCTCCAGGTAGGCTAGCAGGCAGGTAACGGATGAGCGCTCCCATGTGAGCGGGCAGGCAGGTAACAGATGAGCGCTCCCAGGTGAGCGGGCAGGCAGGTAACAGATGAGCACTACCAGGTGAGCGGGCAGGCAGGTAACAGATGAGCGCTCCCAGGTGAGCGGGCAGGCAGGTAACAGAAGAGCACTCCCAGGTGAGCGGGCAGGCAGGTAACAGATGAGTGCTCCCAGGTGAGCGTGCAGGCAGGTAACAGATGAGCGCTCCCAGGTGAGCGTGCAGGCAGGTAACAGATGAGCGCTCCCAGGTGAGCGTGCAGACAGGTAACAGATAGCAACAGACAGGTATCTGGCAAGGACCCTGAGGACTGAAGCAGAGTAGTGAACTGTGCAACAACATTGCTCGGGCACCTCCATTTTGGAGGAGGGGCCTTATATAAGGTGAAGTCCTCCGGCCATTGGCCGGGGACTTCTTAGGACGACGCGCACGGCCCCTTTAAGAGGGGGGGCAGCGCCCGCACGTGCACCCTAAGCACAGAGGCAGGAAAGGAGCGTGCACCGCCAGCAGAGCGGCAGGAGGACGCCGGACCTGGAGCAGAGGGGTGAGGGGAACAGCGTCCCTGCCTGGCAGAGGGCAGGGACGCCGAGGACGCTGGACCTGGAGCAGAGGGGTGAGGGGAACAGCGTCCCTGCCTGGCAGAGGGCAGGGACGCCGACGTCGACGCTACAGCAGTGTCTAAGGATGCCAATCCGGGCAAGTCTCCTTCCTCCTGGGCAACCTGTAACTCTATCAATAAATCACTCAATTCTCTAAGCTTTTGATAACCTTTAGGTCCTATCTTAGGAAAATCATCAATTCTTTTGTATAAAGCATTCTCTATGACTTCTACTGTCCCATAGCATTCATCAAGTCTTTCCCACACTTTGCGTAGACCTATGTGTGGATGCTTTATATTGATGTCTCTTAGTCTTTTGGCATGCTCGACCGACTCACTTCCGAGCCACTTTACTAGGAGACCTAACTCCTCACTACTAGAAAGGTCCAGGCCATGAATGGCGTTCCAGAACGAGGCTCGCCATGACCTATAGTTCTCGGGTTTATCAGTGAACTTTACAAGTCCTTTTGTACCCAGTTCTTGGCGGGCAAGTAACTTTTCAAAGTCTATGATGGCTTGGTCAGTGCTGGCATGAGCTGGTGTGTTATAGTCATGTCTAGTGTGTGGTGTATCACCATACCTGTGAGACGCTTCTGACTTCGTATAGGCTGTGCAGTACCTCCTCAGTGCAGAAGGTGTCTCTTTAAGGCGGGATGGGAGCTGTACCTTCCGCTCAGTGAAACAGCCGCTGCGGTCAACATCTCTGCGCTGGACGACTCATTTGTGGTAACGAAGTTCGGGGTTGGATCGTTGGTAACCGGCGTAGACTGGTCGATGTGGTGTATCAGGGCTATGATCTATGACGGAATGTTGACGGACGTACTCTGCGACACGCTGCGCTGGATCTTGCTGTCCTAGATTTGGTCCGCGAATGTTGCTGCGTCTCTCACAATCAGGATCCTTCATAGCTTCCAAATACTCTGCTTTAGCAATTGCAGCTGCTGTCTCTTTGTCTGCCGCAAGTCTTTCTAGCTCTGCTTGCAAACGTGCAGTTTCGGCTTGCAGGCACGCGGTTTCGGCCTCTTTCTCTGCCTGCAGATGTGCGGTTTCGGCATCTCTCTCTGCCTGCAGACGTGCGCTTTCGGCCTGCAGACGTGCGGTATCTGCATCTTGCTCCGCCTGTCTCAGCTTTAGGTGATCTCTCTTTCGGCGAAGGAGGATCTTGCTTTGGCTGCCTCGGCTTCGGCACGGGTGAAAGCAGCGAGCTCTGCTAATGACGACCTGCTGGAGCTTGCTCGTGACCTTGTTTTGTGTGAGGATGTGCTGTTTTGAGACATTGTGAGCTTAGCTGCATACTGCTGAGTATATTAGTGGGAATCAGTCAATGCGCGGCGGCTTCCGCGTTGCGGAAATGATGAAGCGCTTGATGGTGGGCTGCACTCTCGGTACTTGTGACTGTATGGCGGCCGCTGCAGTATCTGCAGGCAGTGCGGTGTGGGTACAAGCAGCTCTGTTATGAATGTGCTAGAGATGGTTTCTGAGCAGAGGCTCCCTCTGGTGGTTACAGACAGTACTGAACCTTTCAGCGAGGAATGGCAATCTGGAATCACTGACTGGTCTGATATAAGGGAGGTTCCCTCCCATGATGGTTGCCGGTGATCAATTGTTCTTGTCTCAATTGTGGTTCCTGGTTCATTTGGAAGTTTGCTGAGTCTTGCCTGCATCTCCTGCTATCAGATAATATATTTTCTGCTTTTATTTTTGTGCTTGCTTTTTGCATTGTTCCGTGAACTTCTGTGGAGGACAGCCAAGTCCCCTCCGGGGGCTTGTGCTCCTCTCGGTTTATGTGTAGCCACTGTTATTTGTTCATTTGCTTTTTCCTGTTTTTTAGTGGCTGCGGCTTAGTTTTGTTACACCAGAGATCTGATTTAGGTGGTAGAGATCGTGTGATATCAGGTGTTTTTGCAATCAGAAGAGTTGGTATTTTTTAGGGGTTTTTTTTGGATTGCAGTGAGTATCCTTTCCTGTACTTTTCTGTCTAGACAGATTGGGCCCCAGCGTTTGCTCATTCTATTTTCTGTCTGTGTCCGTGCTTCTTCTTGTCTAACCGCCATTACATGTTTGGGGGCTTCCTATTTTATTTGGGGATCTGCTCCGGGGCAGATAGCTTTCATCTTTCTGCCTTTAGGTGTAGTTATCTCTCAGGCTGTGACGAGGCGTCTAGGATCAACGTAGGAACGCTCCACGGCTACCTCTAGTTGTGTGGTTAGTTCAGGTTCCTGCAATCCAATAGGTTCCAGCCTCTCTGGTGTATTGCCTTTTTTGCTTATTCTCCTCAGCTACCAAAACACAACAGTATCACCGGCCTAAACTGAAAGTTTTATGGTACTCACAGAAGGGAACAAAAGTGTGGAAAGAAAAAAAAAAAAAGTTGTCAGATTTTTTTTTCCTGTTTGTTGCATTTTTTACCTCTTTTTCTCTGGGTGCTGAGGAGGATTTTTTTTTCTCTTAATGGAGCTTGCACAGTTGTCTGGCTGTGTGGATCAGCTTGCCACTGAGGTTCAGAGTATTGCTACCTATCTTGCTAGGTTGCCGGTTGTGGAACCTAGGATTCACATGCCAGATTTGTTTTTGGGGGATCGGGCTAAATTTCTGAATTTCAAAAATAACTTTAAGTTGTTTTTTGCCTTAAAGCCTCAATCCTCAGGGAACGCAGCACAGCAGGTTCAAATTGTCATCTCTCTCCTGCGCGGTGACCCTCAGGATTGGTCTTTTTCCCTGACACCAGGGGATCCTGTTTTGAATGATATTGATGTATTTTTTCTGGCTCTGGGGTTATTGTACGATGAACCTAATGTCACTGATCAAGCTGAAAAAACCTTGTTGGCATTAAATCAGGGTCTGAAAGACGCTGAGTTGTACTGTCAGAAATTCCGAAAGTGGGCAGTCCTGACCAAATGAAATGATGATGCTTTGGCAGCCCTTTTTTGGAAGGGGCTGTCAGAGAATGTAAAGAATGTTATAGTGGGATTCCCTGTCCCCTCTGGTCTCAATGATTCTATGTCATTGGCTATTCAAATTGACAGACGTTTGCGTGAGCGCAGAGGTTTGCGTGAGATAGTGTTGCCTTGTGAGCCAGCTTATGAGCCCATGCAATGTGATAGAGTGACTTCTGGGGCACAGTGTCATGAGTTTCGAAAGCGAAATGGGTTATGTTTCTACTGTGGTGACACCTCTCATGCTATTTCAGTCTGGCCTAAGCGGGGAAGACGTTTTGCACGCTCAGTTGTCTTGGGTAGTGTTCAGACTAAATTTCTGTTAACTGTTACCCTGATTTGCTCCCTGTCCACATTTTCTGCTCAGGCTTTTGTTGATTCAGGAGCAGCTATTAACCTGATGGATTTTGACTTTGCCAAACGTTGTGGGTTTCCCATGATACCCCTGCGGAAGTCTATTCCCCTACTGGGCATTGATTCTACCCCTTTGGCGGAGAATAAATCCCAGTTTTCTACTCATGTGATAATGAGGGTTGAACCAGATCAGCAGGAGAGTTGCAAATTTCTGGTACTGTATAATCTGCATGACATTATTGTACTAGGTTTCCCTTGGTTACAGTCTCATAATCCTGTTTTGGATAGGAAATCTGTGTCTGTGAGCAGTTGGAGCTGCCAATGTGTTAATGCCGACACTCCTGTTTTTTCTGCCTCTCCCCAGTCTCAGGATGTTCCTGACTTTTTGACTGATTTTTCAGATGTATTTAGTGAAAGTAAATCTGCATCCTTGCCTCCCTCACAGGAGCTATGATTGCGCTATTGAATTAGTGCCTGGTGGTAAATTTCCTAAAGGTCGCCTTTTTAACTTGTCTGTACCTGAACACGATGCTATGCGATCTTATATCAAGGAGTCATTGGAAAAGGGTCATATCAGACCATCCTCTTCACCCTTGGGTGCCGGTTTTTTCTTTGTGGCCAAAAAGGATGGTTCATTGAGGCCGTGTATTGATTGTCGTCTCTTGAATAAGATCACTGTGAAGTATCAATATCCGTTACCCTTGATTTCTGAAAAGTGCTAGTTGGTTTACCAAGCTTGACCTCAGGGGGGCGTATAACCTTATTCGCATTAAGCACGGGGATGAACGGAAGACGGCGTTTAATACCCTAAAAGGGCATTTTGAGTACCTAGTGATGCCCTTTGGGCTCACTAATGCTCCTTCCGTCTTCCAATCCTTCATGAATGATATTTTCAGGGATTTTGTGGATAAATTTCTGATTGTTTATTTGGATGATATCTTGATTTTTTCCAATGACTGGGACTCTCATGTGAAACATGTTCGGACTGTGTTCCAGATTTTGAGAGAGAATGTACTGTATGTGAAGGGATCAAAGTGTCTTTTTGGCGTACAGAAGTTCTCATTTCTGGGATTCATTTTGTCTCCGTCTGTTATTGAAATGGACCTGGTCAAGGTTCAGGCCATCTGTGATTGGGTCCAACCTACTTCATTAAAGGCTCTTCAGAGATTTTTGGGTTCTGCCAATTTTTATCGTAAATTTATTGGTAATTTCTCCGGTATTGTTAAATCATTGACTGATTTGACCAAAAAGGGTTCTGATGTGGTGAATTGGCCTCCTGAGGCAGTCTCTGCGTTTCAGGAACTTAAGCAGAGATTCACTTCTGCTCCTGTTCTACGGCAGCCTGATGTTTCTCTACCGTTTCAGGTGGAGGTTGAAGCCTCTGAAATTGGGGCAGGTGCCGTTTTGTCCCAAAGAGATCCAGAGACCTCTAAGAGTAACCCTTGTGCCTTTTTCTCTCGAAAATTTTCTCCAACTGAACGTAATTATGACGTGGGTATTCAGGAGTTATTGGCCATGAAGTGAGCCTTTGAAGAATGGAGACATTGGCTGGAAGGAGCCAAACATCAGGTGGTGGTCCTCACGGACCATAAGAATCTGGTTTATCTGGAATCAGCCAAGCGACTTAATCCTAGACAGGCCAGGTGGGCCTTGTTTTTCACACATTTTAATTTTGTGGTTTCTTTTCTTCCTGGCACTAAGAATGTTAAGGCGGATGCCCTCTCGAGGAGTTTCTTTGTGGACTCTCCTGAGTTATCTGATCCTACTGTTATTTTGAAAGAGGGTGTAGTTCTTTCTGCCATCTCGCCCAATTTGAGACTGGCCTTGGAAGGGTGTCAGGAGGATAAACCTGAGCGCTGCCCTATTGGGAAATTGTTTGTCCCAGACCAGTGGAAGAAGAGTGTGATGTCTGAGATTCATTGTTCCCCGTTGGCTGGTCATCCCGGGATTTTTGGTACCAGAGACTTGGTGAGTCGGTCCTTTTGGTGGCCTACTTTGTCTCGTGACGTCAGGGAATTTGTGCAGTCCTGTGGGACTTGCTCTCGCTCCAAGCCTTGCTCTCACTCTAGTGGTTTGTTAATGCCATTACCTGTGCCCAAGAGGCCATGGACCCATATCTCTATGGATTTTATTTCCGACCTCCCTGTTTCTCAGAGAATGACCGTTATCTGGGTAATCTGTGATAGGTTTTCCAAGATGATACATCTTGTGCCATTACCTAAGTTACCTTCCTCCTCCGAATTGGTGCCTTTGTTCCTTCAGCACGTGGTTCGGTTACATGGCATTCCGGAGAACATTGTGTCTGACAGAGGTGTCCAGTTTGTTTCCAGATTTTGGAGGACATTTTGTTCTAAACTTGGTGTTCAATTATCTTTCTCCTCTGCTTTTCATGCTCAGACCAATGGACAAACCGAGAGAACAAACCAGACCTTGGAGACTTATTTGAGATGTTTTGTGTCTGCTGATCAAGATGACTGGGTCTCTTTTTTGCCTTTGGCTGAGTTTGCTCTTAATAATAGGGCTAGCTCTGCCACCTTGATGTCTCCATTTTTCTGCAATTTTGGGTTTCACCCTCGATTTTCTTTGGGACAGGCGGAGGCTTCTGTCTGTCTGGGTGTTGACTCTGTTGTGGAGCGAATGCAGCAGATTTGGGACCAGGTAGTGGAGAGGTTGTCTCTCTCTCAGGAGAAGGCCCAACGGTTTGCCAACCTGCATAGGACTGATGGTCCTCAGTTTAAAGTGGGGGACTTGGTTTGGTTGTCCTCAAGAAATATCCCTATGAGGGTTGCATCTCCAAAGTTTAAGCCCAGGTTCATTGGACCTTATAAGATCATGGAGATTCTTAATCCTGTTTCCTTCCGTTTGCTTCTACCAGGGACAATTAAGATCCATAACATGTTCCACAAGTCCTTATTGAAGAGGTTTGTCGAGCCAGTGGTTCCTATGGCTGTGCCTCCTGACCCTGTTTTGGTTGAGGGCAATCTGGAGTATGTGGTTGAGAAAATATTGGATTCTCGTTTTTCTAGACAGAAACTCCAGTATTTGGTTAAGTGGAGAGATTATGGTCAGGAGGACAATTCTTGGGTGTTTGCTTCGGACATCCATGCTAGGAGACTGATCCGTGCCTATCACCGAGCTCATCCTGATCGGCCTGGTTGCACAAGTGAGGGTTCGGTGACCCCTCCTCAAGGGGGGGGTACTGTTATGAATGTGCTAGGGATGGTTTCTGAGCAGAGGCTCCCTCTGGTGGTTACAGACAGTACTGAACCTTTCAGCGAGGAGTGGCAATCTCTAATCACGGACTGGTCTAATATAAGGGAGGTTCCCTCCCATGATGGTTGCTGGTGATCAATTGTTCTTGTCTCAATTGTGGTTCCTGGTTCATTTGGAAGTTTGCTGGAGTCCTGTTTGCATCTCCTGCTTTCAGATAAGATATTTTTTGCTTTTCTTTTTGTGCTTGCTTTTTGCATTGTTTTCTGCACTTTTGTGGAGGTCAGCCAGATCCCCTCCTGGAGCCTGAGCTCCTCACAGTTTTTCTGCAGCCACTGTTATTTGCTCATTTGCTTTTTCCTGTTTTTTCAGCGGCTGCTGCTTGGTTTTTGTTCACACTGAGATCTGATTTAGTGGGAGGCGAGATCGTGTGATCTCAGTATTTTTGTAATCAGAATTGTTGGATTTTTGTAGGGTTTTCTGGCTTGCAGAAAGTAATCTCTCCTGTCCTATCCTATTTAGTCAGCTTGTGGCCCCAGCGTTTGCTCAGTCTATTTTCTGCCTATGTTTGTATTTTCATCTTGTCTAACCGCCATTATATGTTTGGGGGCTTCCTATTTTCTATGGGGATCTGCTCCGGGGCAGATAGCTTTCATCTTTCTGCCTTTAGGTGTAGTTATCTCTCAGGCTGTGACGAGGCATCTAGGATCAACTTAGGAACGCTCCACGGCTACCTCTAGCTGTGTAGTTAGTTTAGGAACCTGCAACCCATCAGTTACCAACATCTCAGGTGTTCGGCTGCCCTTCTGTTGTTGTTGTCCTCCTCAGCTACCGAAACATAACACCGAACATGTTTCACATGAGAG
>JARQOD010000003.1:283325671-283370822 GCA_033576555.1 Oophaga sylvatica | reverse complement strand
TTTTTTTCTTTTAACGATCATATTTTGTACGATCACAGCCTGCTCCTCCCATTTCACATCACTGTTCTGCTGCACATTCGACCCCTCTCATCCAAATACTTGATCCATGTGTGATAGCCAGGTCTTTTCTTTGGCTTGGAAATCCATGTCAGACCAGACGTCTGTGCAGAACACAGCAACTATAAACCAACAACAACAGGTAAGACCAAGACTCATGGTATAATTATAAACAATCACTCTCTATTTCCATGGGTCTATATGGATAACAACCTATCATCAATATTGAACATAACCAGCTCCAAAAAACGATGATCAATAGGCAAACTTAATCAAACAGTATAAATTTTATTATAATACAAACCATACATAACGTACAAGTTAAAGGAGGATCTAGGAAAACACACAAACACAGTGCGACATTATGGTGACGCTTGCATCAGGTGCATGCATGTAGTAAATGCACATATAGTAGGTGCACAATAACTATGAAAGTACAGCAAAAGGTCACTATGGATCACATTAAACATATATGGTCAAAAGGTAGCCTATAATGGCGATACTATTAGGTATACCCATATAGATATTGGCAGAAATGTCCACCTGGAATTATTTAGCTATTGTCAATATTCACTCAAAATAAAGACCATTATTAGTAGTATACTGACCAGCACTTAGACTCCACACAAGCCATATATCAATACTTCATATTAACGAGTGCCCATAATTGAGCCATATATTTACCCGTCAGTGGCTTGTAGAAGACCGAGGCACTGTACCGCACCTAACGACCGCGTCCGCCCCGACGCGCGTTTCAGACACCTTTCTCAAGGGGCCTAACTTGTATGTTCCTTAAATATCAGTGATCACCATGCGGTGTATCACAATACCGGAAGTCCGGCGCCCGGACCGGAAATGACGCGTCTCCTCTCCCTGACAACCACGACGCCACACAGGTCCGGCATCACACAGCAAAGGGAGCCGGGGCGGGCTCACTTCACTGTGAAGAGACGCCGAACACTGCAGAGCGCAGCGGCGGCAGCAAGAGAGACGCGTAGAGGCTGGGCACAGGTTCACGGCCACATAGAACCACATATAATCATTAAAAATAGAACTTGTGCAAAACATCCGAACAGCGAATAACCGCAACCATTGTTGTACAAATTATCATCAGATCACAACAATACAAGCATAATACTGCATAGATGATAAACAATGCACAAATAACAAACGATTAATCATACCAACACAGATCAGTTACATTTTATAACATATCATTAGAATTCAGTATCTTCTTTCATCACAGCCATATATGGCACTTTCAAGGAATATGATTCATCCTGCTGGTATAGGGATCCAAACACTACTGCAGTATAATATCACCGTCCCATTCAAACGTCCGCACATATGCCATAGATGCTAAAAACTTGAATAAAATAAATAATTAAAAAATGTACACACCATGTCACGTGTGCCAATGTACAGCAGAACAGCGATCACATGGAAGAACATATAGGCAAATTTAATCAAACAGTATAAATTTTATTATAATACAAACCATACATAACGTACAAGTTAAAGGAGGATCTAGGAAAACACACAAACACAGTGCGACATTATGGTAACGCTTGCATCAGGTGCATGCATGTAGTAAATGCACTATAGTAGGTGCACAATAACTATGAAAGTAAAGCAAAAGGTCACTATGGATCACATCAAACATATATGGTCAAAGGGTAGCCTATAATGGCGATACTATTAGGTATACCCATATAGATATTGGCAGAAATGTCCACCTGGAATTATTTAGCTATTGTCAATATTCACTCAAAATAAAGACCATTATTAGTAGTATACTGACCAGCACTTAGACTCCACACAAGCCATATATCAATATTTCATATTAACGAGTGCCCATAATTGAGCCATATATTTACCCGTCAGTGGCTTGTAGGAGACCGAGGCACTGTACCGCACCTAACGACCGCGTCGCCCCGACGCACGTTTCGGACACCTTTCTCAAGGGGCCTAACTTGCATGTGAACCAGCGTTCCTTAAATATCCGCGATCACTATGCGGTGTATCACAATACCGGAAGTCCAGCGCCCAGACCGGAAATGACGCGTCTCCTCTCCCTGACAACCACGACACCACACAGGTCCGGCGTCACACAGCAAAGGGAGCCGGGGCGGGCTCACTTCACTGTGAAGAGACGATGAACACTGCGGAGCGCAGCGGCGCGTGTACAGGCTGGGCACAGGTTCACGGCCACATAGAACCACATATAATCATTAAAAATAGAACTTGTGCAAAACATCCGAACAGCGAATAACCGCAACCATTGCTGTACAAATTATCATCAGATCACAACAATACAAGCATAATACTGCATAGATGATAAACAATGCACAAATAACAAACGATTAATCATACCAACACAGATCAGTTACATTTTATAACATATCATTAGAATTCAGTATCTTCTTTCATCACAGCCATATATGGCACTTTCAAGGAATATGATTCATCCTGCTGGTATAGGGATCCAAACACTACTGCAGTATAATATCACCGTCCCATTCAAACGTCCGCACATATGCCATATATGCTAAAAACTTGAATAAAATAAATAATTAAAAAATGTACACACCATGTCACGTGTGCCAATGTACAGCAGAACAGCGATCACATGGAAGAACATATCTGCATGGAAGTCATATCTACAAGAATGGGGCATAACTCAGATACTGCAGTATAATATCACCGTCCCTCGCCATTTAAAAAAATACCATGGCTGCGACGGTAGCCTTCTCAGGGTCCGAGGCATTGATATGCTCGATGTGGGCATTCGAGGGGGTGGTATAGCGAAACGTTTGGCCCAACTTGAATCAAGATGGATATGGACACTGGGCACGGTCCATCCATCTGGATTGAATGAGAATCTGAGTTATGCCCCATTCTTGTAGATATGACTTTCATGCAGATATGTTCTTCCATGTGATCGCTGTTCTGCTGTACATTGGCACACGTGACATGGTGTGTACATTTTTTAATTATTTCTTTTATTCAAGTTTTTAGCATCTATGGCATATGTGCGGACGTTTGAATGGGACGGTGATATTATACTGCAGTAGTGTTTGGATCCCTATACCAGCAGGATGAATCATATTCCTTGAAAGTGCCATATATGGCTGTGATAAAAGAAGATACTGAATTCTAATGATATGTTATAAAATGTAACTGATCTGTGTTGTTATGATTAATCGTTTGTTATTTGTGCATTGTTTGTCATCTATGCAGTATTATGCTTGTATTGTTGTGATCTGATGATAATTTGTACAGCAATGGTTGCGGTTATTCGCTGTTCGGATGTTTTGCACAAGTTCTATTTTTAATGATTATATGTGGTTCTATGTGGCCGTGAACCTGTGCCCAGCCTGTACGCGTCTCTCTTGCTGCCGCCGCTGCGCTCCGCAGTGTTCGGCGTCTCTTCACAGTGAAGTGAGCCCGCCCCGGCTCCCTTTGCTGTGTGACGCCGGACCTGTGTGGCGTCGTGGTTGTCAGGGAGAGGAGACGCGTCATTTCCGGTCCGGGCGCCGGACTTCCGGTATTGTGATACACCGCATAGTGATCAAAATATTTAAGGAACGCTCGTTCACATGCAAGTAAGGCCCCTTGAGAAAGGTGTCCGAAACGCGCGTCGGGGCGGACGCGGTCGTTAGGTGCGGTACAGTGCCTCGGTCTCCTACAAGCCACTGACGGGTAAATATGTGGCTCAATTATGGGCACTCGTTAATATGAAGTATTGATATATGGCTTTGTGGAGTCTAAGTGCTGGTCAGTATACTACTAATAATGGTCTTTACTTTGAGTGAATATTGACAATAGCTAAATAATTCCAGGTGGACATTTCTGCCAATATCTATATGGGTATACCTAATAGTATCGCCATTATAGGCTACACTTTGACCATATATGTTTAATGTGATCCATAGTGACCTTTTGCTGTACTTTCATAGTTATTGTGCACCTACTATATGTGCATTTACTACATGCATGTACCTGATGCAAGCGTCACCATAATGTCGCACTGTGTTTGTGTGTTTTCCTAGATCCTCCTTTAACTTGTACGTTATGTATGGTTTGTATTATAATAAAATTTATACTGTTTGATTAAGTTTGCCTATTGATCATCGTTTTTTGGAGCTGGTTATGTTCAATATTGATGATAGGTTGCTATCCATATAGACCCATGGAAATAGAGAGTGATTGTTTATAATTATACCATGAGTCTTGGTCTTACCTGTTGTTGTTAGAAGTAACAGTAGGCACAGGAACTTGAGAGAACCAGCTGGTGAGTCTGGAACCCGTATAGGCAGCAGAAATCAGCATAAGAGCCAATGGAACTAATGGGCACCAGCTGACGTTACCGGAGCCCGTTAACTAAGCAGGAGATACCTGTGCCAGAATGCACTACCAAGGACCAGCAGACGTTACTGGAACTTGGATACCACAAAGGAGGGACCTAAGCCATTGACTCTACTGAGAACCAGCTGACGTTACTGGAACCCAGATAAGCAGCAGAAGGTAAAAGTGCCAGTGGCTGTACTGGGCAACAGCTGACATTACTGTAGCCCGGATACCACAATGTAGTAGTGACATAAGCCAAAAGCACTGCCAAGAAGCCCAAAAAAATCCCACAAAAACACAAGTTCAAGAGCAAAAAGACAGGAGTCCGGGGACATCTCCATCTGTCTTCTTGTCTTGGGTCTTCTGCATCTGTTTTCCTGTCTTGGGTCTTCTGCATCTGTCTTTCTGTCTTGGGTCTTCTGCATCTGTCTTCCTGTCTTGGGTCTTCTGCATCTGTCTTCTTGTCTTGGGTCTTTTACCGGATTAATGTCTTCTCGGCAGAAGGTGCAAGAGCCACATTTGCCCCTGCAACCCGGACACAGTCTTCTTTACTCCGCAGTTGCAGCAGGCGGAGCCGGGCCTACTGGCACTGTTGAGACCAGTCTTGAGCGCCAGGTCCCGGAGTCCACGTAGGGGGCTCCTACACTGCCGACACCACAGATAACAGCAAACTGAGCCGGAATGATGTACGGCGGGGGCGTGGAACAGTGCGGCGGACACAACCATGTAACGGCGAGCGTTGTCGAAACACGGTTTGGAGCAGGAGGTCCCGAGAACCAGCTGGCGATGCTGGAACTCGGTTTACACCTTGGGGAGGCACCTGTGTCCGCACTTCACTGTCACGAAACAGCCGGCGTGGCTGGATCCCACCTCTTGTGCTTCTGCCTATAGGTGTTTGGCATCTGTCGTCCTTTTTTTCCACTTTGGTCTAACGAGGTACAGCTAGCGGTACTGTTGCCCAGAAACACAGCATGCTGTGAAAGTGGCAGTCACGGAAATGGGCACTAGCTGGCGGTACTAGAGCCCATGGAAAACAGTATGAGGTGAAAGAGTCAGTCACATAACCAGGTGCTAGATGTTGGTAGTAGAGGCCAGAGCACGGGCATAACAGATGACGCTGTGTGCAACATAGGCACATGACAGAGCATGCATACTGCTACCAACCATGCATGTAACCTGTGTACTCTGGCCCAGGGCACCAAAAGTCACCAGAAATCCAGACCTGGTTCATTTTTAGGAATGTAAGCCGGTCCACGTTTGCAGAGGATAGTCTGGTACATTGGTCTGTTAGTACATTGCCAGCTGCACTAAAGACGCGTTCAGAAATCACACTGGCACCAGGACAAGCCAGAACCTCCAAGGCATACTGGCTAAGCTCGGGCCATGTATCCAACTTGGAGACCCAAAACTTGAAGGGGCAGATCCATCCTGAAGCACACTGACAGGTGTGAAAAGGTATTGTGCCACCATGTCACGGTAATGTTGCCTCCTAGTGCGTTGCACTGTATGTGCTGATGGTGCCCAAACTGTTTTCGGGTTCAGAAACCGTTGGAACAGGTTTGGTTTACTGAACCTGTCAGTACCAGATGTACTGCTTCTGCTACCGGCTTCTGAACGGATTCCGCTGGACCCAGGACGCACTGAGGTGCCTACTAGTGCACGCGCAACACTGCTATGCGGTGGAAAAGAGTACATGAGTGAAATAACCAGTGCGTCTTGGTACTCCTGCATTTTACGCACCCGGTTCAACGGTGTAATTAGGCTTTCAAGGCTGTCCCGGTAACATGGATCTAAGAGGGTGGCCACCCAGTAGTCATTTGTGTGGAGAATACGAGCTACACGTGGGTCTTTTCTCAGACACTGCAGCATGAAGTCACTCATTTGCTGAAGGCTGCCAACTGGCCATGCATCGCTGTCACCAGCTGGAGGAATGTGCTCTGGCTGCTCTGCATCACCCCATCCATGCTGTATCTGGTGACTACTAGTAGAGCGCTGTGTACTTTCCTCCTCTGGCTCATCCTCATATTCCTCCTTATCCTCCTCGCTTGCGGTGTGCTGCCTGGACCTTTGTGAGGCACCCATAAAGTTTTGTACCAACCGGGCCGATGAAGATTGCCTGGTTAGTGCAAGTGTCTCATCATACTCCTCCTCCTGAGAAACCTCATCCCTTAGTCCTTTAAGTGATGATTCTATAAGGCATATACACCATGTTTCAAATTATTATGAAAATTGGTTTTAAGTGTCATAGCGTTTTTTTATTTTATTTTGTAAATGAAACCCATTGATGGTATTGTGTCTCAGGGTTCTTTGGATCACTAAAATCAATCTCAGATATCTGTGATAATTAGTTTGCCATGTGAGCTGAATAAAAGGAAAACTGGATGTTCCACACTATTAAGCAGGCCAGAGTTTTCAAGTAACATGGGAAAGAAAAAGGATCTCTCTGCTGCTGAAAAGCATCAAATAGTGCAATGATCGGATTAAGAGAGCAGCTGCTAAAAGCCATTACAAACCAGCAAATAGATATTTGAAGCTGCTGGTGCCTCTGGAGTCCCTCGAACCTCAAGGTGTAGGATCCTTCAAAGGCTTGCTGTCGTGCATAAACCTACTATTTGGCCACCCCTAAACAGTGCTCACAAGCAGAAATGGTTGCAGTGGGCCCAGACATACATGAAGACTAATTTTCAAACAGTCTTGTTTACTGATGAGTGTCGAGCAAACCTAGATGGTCCAGATGGATGGAGTAGTGGATGGTTGGTGGATGGCCACATGTCCCAACAAGGCTGAGATGTCAGCAAGGAGGTGGTGGAGTCATGTTTTGGGCCGGAATCATGGGGAAACAGCTGGTAGGCGCCCTTTAAGGTTCCTGAAGGTGTGAAAATGACCTCTGCAAAGTATATAGAGTTTCTGACCGACAACTTTCTTCCATGGTATAGAAAGTCGAAACGTGTCTTCAGGAGCAAAATCATCTTCATGCATGACAATGCACCATCTCATGCTGCAAAGAATATCTCTGAGTCATTGGCTGCTATGGGCATAAAAGTAGATAAGCTTATGGTGTGGCCACCATCTTCCCCTGACCTCAACCCTATAGAGAACCTTTGGAGTGTCATCAAGTAAAAGATATATGAGGGTGGGAGGCAGTTCACATCAAAACAGCAGCTCTGGGAGGCTATTCTGATTTCATGCAAAGAAATACAAGCAGAAATTCTCCAAAAACTCACAAGTTCAATGGATGCAAGAATTGTGAAGGTGATATCAAAGAAGGGTTCTATGTTAACATGTAACTTGGCCTGTTAGGATGTTTTGGAGTTAAATAGCTTTTTTGTTCAGTGAATGTGACCTCCTAATGCTGCAAATTCCACAAATGAGCATTTTCAGTTCTTTAAAACATATCAAATGTTTATAAATTCTACTGTGCCTAATAATTTGGAACAGTGCATTTTGAGTTTTTATTCATTTTGGAGATAATACTGTTATCAATGGGAGTTTTTTTCAATAAAATTCGATGTATACTCTAACAGGTGATGACTTTTATTAGACTGACTGTCATTTGCACCTACCACTTAGGAAAATCAGAGAAAAATATCATTTGCATAATAATTTGGAACATGGTGTAAGGGGAATAGTCAGGCTGAGTAGGGCAGCATCCGTGCTCACCATCAGAGTGGAGTCATCGAAGCACTTCAAAATGGTGCATATGTCTTTCATAGATGCCCACTCTGTGGTTGTAAAGTGGGAGGGCTGAGATGTGTGTCGCCTACTTTGCACCTGCTGCAGCTGCAACTCCATAATTGCAGGTTGCTACACACACAACCTCTGCAGCATATGCAAAGTCGAATTCCACCTGGTGGGGAGGTCAACAATGATGCGGTGCTCGGGCAGGCCCAATCTGCGCTGCATGGCTGAAAGGCGCGATGTAGCCATGCTTGAACGCCGCAAATGAGAGCACTCGTATCTGACTTTGTGCAGCAGCTCCTCAAGGTCAGGATAGTTCCTAAGGAAACTCTGCACCACCAAGTTTAGGACATGGGAAAGGCATGGAATGTGAGTCAGACCACCTAGGCCCAGAGCCGCGACCAGGTTTCGGCCGTTGTCACACACCACCATACCTGGCTGGAGGTTGAGCGGCGCAAGCCACATGTCGCTCTGCTCCTTAAGGGTGGTCCACAGCTCAATTGCGGTGTGGCTAACATTACCCAGAAAAACCAATTGCAACACGGCCTGTTGATGTTTGGCCGATGCAGTGCTGAAATTGGTTGTTGTGGTACGTCTGGGTGCAGGCGAGTCTGACGAAGAGTATGAGGAGGAGTCAATTTGCACGGAGGAGAGGCCTGCAATCCGTGGAGTTGGCAGGACCTGCGCACTTGCACTGTCTACTTCAGTTCCAGGCTCAACTACATTTACCCAATGGGCGGTGATGGAAATGTAGCGTCCCTGGCCATGCTGATTGGTCCACGCGTCTGTGGTCAGGTGGACCTTGCTACTAACTGCATGTTGTAGCGCATGCTTAATGTTATGCTCCACAAGTTGTTGCAGGGTGGGACAGCTTGCCTGCTGAAGTAGAAGCGGCTGGGAATGCTGTTGTGAACACGTTGAAGGAGACTTCGGAGCTGGGGCTCCCTCCGGTGGTTGCTGAGGGTAATGAACCAATTGCTGAATGGCTTTCAGCTTGGTCCGATTGGTCTGATATAAGTGACCTGAACTTCCATCAACCTTGCCGGTAATCAATTGTTCTTCCAGGTCTTGCTTGGAGTTCAGCTTGCATTAATGCTCTCATTCAGATAAGTGACTTGTTGTTTTTTTTTCCTCTTGTTGGATTTTCCTTGCTGGTTTGCTGCCTTGCAGTGGACTTCAGCCTGGTCCCCTTTTGGGGCCTGGCTCTGCATTGTGCTCAGTTTGTGTTTGCACTTTTGCTCTTTTCCTGTGTCACTTTTTATTTGCTGAATTGCTGTGTGTTACACCAGAGATCTGATTTAGGTGGTAGAGATCGTGTGATCTCAGGTTTTTTGTTAATCAGAAGTGTTGGTATTTTTGTCAGGGTTTTTTGGGTTGCAGTCAGAATTCTTTCCTATACTTTTCTATCTAGACAGTATTGGGCCCCAGAGTTTGCTCATTCTATTTGCTGTCTGTGTTCTTATTTTCTTCTTGTCTAACCGCCATTACATGTTTAGGGGCTTCCTATTTCTTTGGGGGTTCTGCTACGGGGCAGATAGCTTTCATCTTTCTGTCTTTAGGTGTAGCTATCTCTCCGGCTGTGACGAGGCATCTAGGATCACCGTAGGTACGCTCCATGGCTACTTCTAGTGTTGCGGTTAGTTTAGGGTTCTGCAACCCAGTAGTTTCCAGCCTTTCTGGTGTATTGCTACTTCGGCTATTTTTGCTATTTCTCCTGAGCTACCGAAACATAACAGTATTACCGGCCAAACTGAAAATTCTATGGTAGTCAACAGAAGGGAAAAATAGTAAAAAGGAAAAAAAAAAAAAGGGAGTTGTCAGAAATTTTTTTTTTCTGTTTGTTGCATTTTTTCCCTCTTTTTCTCTGGGTGCTGAGGAGGAATTTTTTCTTTGTCCTCAATGGAGTTTACACAGTTGTCTGGCCGGGCGGAGCGGCTTGCCGCTGAGGTTCAGAAGATTACTGCCTATCTTACTGGGTTGTCTGTTGTGGAACCTAGAATCCCCATGCCAGATTTATTCTTTTGAGGGATCGGTCTAAATTTCTGAATTTTAAAAATAACTGCAAGTTGTTTTTTGCCTTAAAGCCTAAATCCTCAGGGAATGCAGCACAACAGGTTCAAATTGTCATCTTTCTGCTGCGCGGCGACCCTCAGGATTGGGCTTTTTCCCTGACACCTGGAGATTCTGTTTTGAATGATGTTGATGTATTTTTTCAGGCACTGGGGTTATTGTACGATGAACCTAATGTCACTGATCAAGCTGAAAAGACCTTGTTGGCATTAAATCAGGGTCGTGAAGATGCTAAGCTCTACTGTCAGAAATTCCGAAAGTGAGCAGTCCTGACCAAATGGAATGATGATGTTTTGGCAGCCCTTTTTCGGAAGGGTCTGTCAGAAAATGTAAAGGACGTTATAGTGGGATTCCCTGTTCCCTCTGGTCTCAATGATTCTATGTCTTTGGCTATTCAAATTGACAGACGTTTGCGTGAGCGCAGAGGTATGCGTGAAATAGTGTTGCCTTGTGAGCCAGCTCCTGAGCCCATGCAGTGTGATGGTGTGACTTCTGGGGCTCAGCGTCATAAGTTTAGAAAGCACAATGGGTTATGTTTCTACTGTGGTGACGCTTCTCATGCTATTTCTGTCTGCCCTAAGCGGGGAAGACGTTTTGCGCGCTCAGTTGTCTTGGGTAGTGTTCAGACTAAATTTCTGTTGACTGTTACCCTGATTTGCTCCCTGTCCACATTTCGGCTCAGGCTTTAGTTGATTCAGGAGCAGCTATTAACCTGATGGATTTTGACTTTGCCAAACGCTGTGGGTTTCCCATTATACCCCTGCGGAAGTCTATTCCTTTGCTGGGCATTGATTCTCCCCCTTTGGCGGAGAATAAACCCCAGTTTTCTACTCAGGTGATAATGAGGGTTGAACCAGATCATCAGGAGAGTTGCAAATTTCTGGTGTTGCGTAATCTGCATGACATTATTGTACTGGGTTTCCCTTGGTTACAGACTCATAATCCTGTTTTGGATTGGAAATCTGTGTCAGTGACCAGTTGGGGCTGCCAATGTGTTAATACTGACACTCCTGTTTATTCTGCTTCTCCCCAGTCTCAGGATGTCCCTGACTTTTTGACGGATTTTTCTGATGTGTTTAGTGAGAGTAAGTCTGCATCCTTAACTCCTCACAGGAGCTATGATTGCGCTATTGAGTTAGTGCCTGGTGGTAAATTTCCAAAGGGTCGGCTTTTTAATTTATCTGTACCTGAACATGATGCTATGCGTTCTTATATCAAAGAGTCTTTGGAGAAGGGTCATATCAGACCTTCCTCTTCACCCTTGGGTGCCGTTTTTTTCTTGGTGGCCAAAAAGGATGGTTCATTGAGGCCGTGTATTGACTATCGCCTCCTGGATAAAATCACTGTTAAATATCAGTATCCGTTACCCTTGATTTCTGACCTTTTTCCAGAGTGAAGAGTGCTAGTTGGTATACCAAGCTTGACCTCAGGGGGGCGTATAACCTTATTCGCATTAAGCACGGTATGAATGGAAGACGGCGTTTAATACCCCAGAGGGGCATTTTGAGTACCTAGTGATGCCTTTTGGGCTTACTAATGCCCCATCCATCTTCCAATCCTTTATGAATGATATTTTCAGGGATTTTGTGGATAAATTTCTGATTGTTTATTTGGATGATATCTTGATTTTTTCCAACGACTGGGACTCTCATGTGAAACATGTTCGGACTGTGTTCCAGATTTTGAGAGAGAACAAACCAGACCTTGGAGACTTATTTGAGATGTTGTGTGTATGCTGATCAAGATGACTGGGTCTCTTTTTTGCCTTTGGCTGAATTTGCTCTTAATAATAGGGCTAGCTCTGCCACCTTGATGTCTCCATTTTTCTGCAATTCTGGGTTTCACCCTCGATTTTCTTCAGGACAGGCGGAGGCTTCCGTCTGTCCAGGGGTTGACTCTATTGTGAAGCGCATGCAGCAGATTTGGGACCAGGTAGTGGAGAGGTTGTCTCTCTCTCTGGAGAAGGCCCAACGGTTTGCCAACCGGCATAGGACTGTTGGTCCTCGTTTTAAAGTGGGGACTTGGTTTGGTTGTCCTCAAGAAATATCCCTATGAAGGTTGCGTCTCCAAAATTTAAGCCAAGGTTCATTGGACTTTATAAGATCATGGAAATTCTTAATCCGGTTTCCTTCCATTTGCTTCTTCCAGGGACATTTAAGATCCATAACGTGTTCCACAAGTCCTTATTGAAGAGGTTTGTTGAGCCAATGGTTCCTGTGGCTGCGCCTCCTGACCCTGTTTTGGTTGAGGGCAATTTGGAGTATGTGGTTGAGAAAATATTGGATTCTCGTTTTGCTAGACGGAAACTCCAGTATTTGGTTAAGTGGAGAGGTTATGGTCAAGAGGACAATTCTTGGGTGTTTGCTTCAGACATCCATGCTAAGTGACTGATCCGTGCCTATCATCGAGCTCATCCTGCTCTGCCTGGATGAGCAAGTGAGGGTTCGGTGACCACTCGTCAAGGGGGGCGACTTCGGAGCTGGGGCTCCCTCCGGGCGGTTGCTGAGGGTAATGAACCAATTGCTGAATGACTTTCAGCTGGGTCAGAATTGGTCTGATATAAGTGACCTGAACTCCCATCAGCCTTGCCGGTAATCAATTGTTCTTCCAGGTCTTGCTTGGAGCTCAGCTTGCATTCCTGCTCTCATTCAGATAAGTGACTTGTTGTTTTTTTTCCTCTGGTTGGATTTTCCTTGCTGGTTTGCTGCCTTGCAGTGGACTTCAGCCTGGTCCCCTTTTGGGGCCCGGCTCTGCATTGCGCTCAGTTTGTGTTTGCACTTTTGCTCTTTTCCTGTGTCACTTTTTATTTGCTGAATTGCTGTGTGTTACACCAGAGATCTGATTTAGGTGGTAGAGATCGTGTGATCTCAGGTTTTTTGTTAATCAGAAGTTTTGGTATTTTTGTCAGGGTTTTTTGGGTTGCAGTCAGAATTCTTTCCTATACTTTTCTATCTAGACAGTATTGGGCCCCAGAGTTTGCTCATTCTATTTGCTGTCTGTGTTCGTATTTTCTTCTTGTCTAACCACCATTACATGTTTGGGGGCTTCCTATTTCTTTGAGGGTTCTGCTACGGGGCAGATAGCTTTCATCTTTCTGTCTTTAGGTGTAGCTATCTCTCTGGCTGTGACGAGGAGTCTAGGATCACCGTAGGTACGCTCCACGGCTACTTCTAGTGTTGCGGTTAGTTTAGGGTTCTGCAACCCAGTAGTTTCCAGCCTCTCTGGTGTTTTGCTACTTCAGCTATTTTTGCTATTTCTCCTCAGCTACCTAAACATAACAGAATTCTGTTTTGTGGGATTGCAAACCCCAACATATCGATAGAGGCTGGCTTGCTCACCAGCCAGAATGGTAGCATTTCCACTGCAAGCAGTTTGGCCATGCGAGAATTCATGCCCTGTGCTCGTGGGTGGTTTGCCGAGTACTGGCGCCTTTTCTCCCACACCTGTGTGACAGATGGCTGCACACTGGATTGGGAGTGTGAGGATGCCAGCGATTGGGATGCTGATGCTGACGAAGTACAGACAGTGTGCCGCCGTACAACACTGCCTGCAGATGCACCCTGGCATTCTGGCGAGGAAGCGGGAGCAGCTGTTTGCGAGCTGGAGGAAGAGGTGGCCGCTGTGGCTGAAGAGATGGAAGGTGGGGGACTAGCTGCAGGTGGCGAATCATCTTGGGTGTGATGCTGCCACTCCACAGGGTGCCTCTTACTGACATGCGTCAACATATTAGTGGTATTAAGGTTGCTGACGTTCTTCCATCTCCGCACAGTTTGTCGACAAAGCTTGCATCTGACTACTGTAACATCATCTGCAACTTGGTTGAAAAAGGCCCATGCACCACAACTCTTGGGCGCACCCCTTATGCTTTTTAAAAGAGCTCTGCTCCTAAAGGGTGCTGAAGTTGAGGTAGCCGACAACCAATTTTTCCCTCTTCCTCTCCCACGTGGATGGCCATGCTGCACCACACCTGCAAGCTCTTCCTCTGAGCTATCCCTACTTGCTTGCTGCCCCTCAGCATGCCATGATGGGTCAAGGACCTCGTCATCCAATACACTTTCATCAGCAGAAACTGGCAGCTGAGTTTCATCATCATCTGCTGACTGGGGTCTGGTCACTGTGAGCACTGGCCCACCCCCCACTTCTTCCTCAGACGCACACAGTGGTTGCGCATCTGTGCACACTACCTCTTCTTCAGCTGCAGGAATTCTGTCTGGCTGGCACACAGATTCCAAGCCAACAGATTCTGAGAAGAGGATTAAGGTTGGCTCCTGACCCTCTGAATGTCTTGGCAATTTAGTGGGCGGTGAAGAAGCAGATGTGTGCTGCTCTTCAGTGGCCTGACCCGATGTGGTGGAGAGGTCCTGGGAGGATGCAGCGCTCATTGAGGTGGATGCCTCAGCTGCCATCCAACTAACAACGGTTTCTACTTGATCCTCTCTTATCAGCCTATGGCCCTGCGCTCCTAACATGCTGCGCATAAATGACTGCTGCCGGGTGAAAGTAGGTGCTGAGTGACTTGGGCCTGCTGCTTGCTCTGGATGTGCACCATGTCTAGCTGCTGATGCACCTCTTGCGCTGCTGCAGCGGGGGACGTCCCTTACTCCCTGCCTTCATTTCTATTGATGGATTCAGAACGGCAAGAAAGTAATTATTAGGGATTAGTGTGCTTATTCCTGTAGGACTACAAACAGGTATAAGAAACACTAATGGCACTGTATGATGGTGTGTCTGCTACACTTTATTTGAATCTACTGTAGTGTGGCCTACACAAAGAGTAACGTGTGTTTGTGGTGTTGGTGTACACGTTACGGTCGGATATCACAGCGCAGTAAATGACTGGGCCAGGTGCTGTGTGGCACCAGCCACAGAGGTTGTTTGGGCCCTCACAGTACAATCCCTATATAGTGTTTAACTTTAAACTCAATAGATGCTGTGAGGTAAAGTAACACTTATAGGGGCACTGAGAGTGAATTTACTGGTGAAAAATTTGGGGGTGAGCGATAGAACAGGCCGCACTAGGGGTCCTGCAGTCTGATGTGACTACAAAGACTGACCTAGTGGGTGCTACACTCCCCAAAAAAAAGCACACAGGCGGTCTGCACAGCGGAGGTGACTAAACTGTGCAAAGCGCTTCCGAGCACCAGGAAAACTGAGGGATAAATGGGGGTAAGGGATTGGGGGGGAGGTTCGGGGGAACCCCTCATTTAAAAATCCCTATATAGCGTTCACCAAAATGTACTGGATGGTGAAGCTACACTTTTAGGAAAAAATAGGGGAAGGGGATTTAAGGGATGAAAAGAAAAGGCTGTGAAAAGGCAGTGAGACACACACCACACAGTGCTGCAGCAAGAGGAGCTGCAGCAGCTGCAGTGAATGTGCACTGCACTGTCTCACTAAGCACCTCACTGAGAGCCTGCACAGCACAAAAAATGAAACTGAGCGTGGTCAGTGAGGAAATAGACTGCTTCTGTAACACACAGGGGCTGCTACAGTCGCTGAAAAACAATTTCTATCGCTATTAGATCCGAGATCTCACCCTATCTCCAACAGCAAACTATCCCTATCTGCTTTCACAGTGTAGAGGGAGGCTAAAATGGCAGACGCAGCCTTTTATACTGCCTGATCACACCATCCAACCAGCCAATCGCAGCGCAGCCCCTAGCTAGCAAGTTTGGACGCCTCCTACCAAGCTTAGGGGAGTTACACAATGTTGTCAGCAATTCTTCAGCTCCTGATTGGCTCCACGGAGCGCTCAGAAGCTGAAGGATTATGGGATTTCCGATTTCCGATGTGAAAAAAATATCGGAATCGGAAATAGGATTTCCGATATCACAAATATCGGGGCGATTTCGGATATTTCAATATCGGAAAGCTCATCCCTAGTGATGTGGTTAATCTATATTCTTCGATTCCCCACGATATTGCGTTATCCAGTTTAAGATTTTTCTTGAAAAAATATAGTAGATACCAAGAACATATTCAGGATCTTCTTGTACGTTCTGTTGCTTTTTTGTTATCCCACAATTATTTTTCATTTGCAGGGTTTTTTTTTCTCCAGACTAAGGGTGTTAGTATGAGAGGGAAATTTTCACCTTCCCTTGTTAATTTGGTTGTTGCAGTTTGGGAGGAATTTTTTCTTTTTTCTGAAAATGACATTTTTCATGCCAATATATATTTTTATGGGTGTTATATCGATGATATAATAATAATATGGACAGGTAGTGATGTGGAGGCCAGTACTTTCATAAGGTACATTAATGATAATAAATTTAATTTGAAATTTACGCATCAAATTACTCGTAAACATGTGTTAACTATTTAGATGTTACCATCATGGGTGATTATGCAGAGGAAAAATTTCTTTCATGCCGTATAAAAAACCAACGGATAGTAACTCTATTTTGAACGCTGAGTCATTTCATCATCCATACATTATACATAACATCCCTGTAGGAGAAATAAGTCGGATAAAAAGACTTTGCTCCTCTGATGAAATGTATTTTTTGGAAAAAAATAAGACCATTGGCAGATTACAACAAAGGGGATATACTAATCGACATTTAAGTAGAGCGACATCTATTGTGGATAATATCAATACAAATGATTTATTATTGGATCGGTCTAGAATCGCAGATATTGATTCATTTATTACTTTTTCTACAGAATACTGTATAGTCCTCAATATATGGATATTATTCAGATTATGCAAAAATATCTACCAATGTTAAATGAAAACGAAAAATTGTCTGAGGTTTTAAAGCGATCTCACATTCGCTTTGTAGCCAAAAAATCCCAGACTCTAGGTAACATTGTTTTGCCCAGTTTTTTTCAGGAACCAACTGTGTCCACACAACCTACATGGCTTTTGCATAAAGGTTTTTATAAATGTGGACATTTAACTTGTAAAGCTTGTGAACTTGCAGATTATAATAAACCCAACTTTGTTTCTTTAGTCACTAATAAGAGTATTTTTCGATTGGCAGCTATATTAACCCCTTAGTGACAGAGCCAAGTTGCAGCTTAATGACCGGGCCAATTTTTACAATTCTGACCATTGTCACGTTATGAGGTTATAACTCTGGAACGCTTTAACGAATCCAGCTGATTCTGAGACTGTTTTTTCGTGACATATTGTACTTCACGTTAGTGGTAAAAATTTTTTATATGACTTGCTTTTATTTATGAAAAAAATGAAAATATGGCGAAAATTTTGAAAATTTGGCAATTTTCAAACTTTAAATTTTTATACCCTTAAATCAGAGAGATATGTCACAAAAATTTCTTAATAAATAACATTTCCCACATGTCTACTTTACATCAGCACAATTTTGGGAACAAAATTTTTTTTGTTACGAAGTTATAAGGGTTAAAAGTTGACCAGTGATTTCTCATTTTTACAACACCATTTTTTTTTAGGGACCACATCACATTTAAAGTCACTTTGAGGGGTCTATATGATAGAAAATACCTAAAAGTGACACCATTCTAAAAACTGCACCCCTCAAGGTGCTCAAAACCACATTCAAGTTTATTAACCATTTACGTGCTTCACAGGAGCTGAAGCAATGTGGAAGGAAAAAATTATCATTTAACTTTTTTTGCAAAAACTTTACTTCAGAACCAATTTTTTTTATTTTCACAAGTGTTAAAAGAAAAAATGAACCACAAAATTTGTTGTGCAATTTCTCCTGAATACATTGATACTCCATATGTGGGGGTAAACCACTTTTTGGGCGCACGGCAGAGGTCACAAGGGAAGGAGCACCGTTTGAGTTTTTCAACGCAGAATTGACTGGATGCCATGTCGCGTTTGTAGAGGCCCTGATGTGTCTAAACAGTGGAAACACCCCCACAAGTGACCCCATTTTGGAAACTAGACCCACTAAGGAACTTATCTAGATGTGTGGTGAGCACTTTGAACCACCAAGTGCTTCACAGAAGTTTATAACGGAGAACCGTGAAAAAAAATCATATTTTTTCCACAAAAACAATCTTTTCATCCCAATTTTTATTTTCCCAAGGGTAACAATACCCCAAAAGTTTTTGTGCAATTTGTCCTGAGCATGCTGATACCCCATATGTGGGGGTAAACCACTGTTTGGGTGCATGGCAGAGCTTGGAAGGGAAGGAGCGCCGTTTGACTTTTTCAACGCAGAATTGGCTGGACGCCATGTCGCGTTTGTAGAGGCCCTGATGTGTCTAAGCAATGGAAACCCCCCACAAGTGACCCCATTTTGGAAACTAGCCCCCCTAAGGAACTTATCTAGATGTGTGGTGAGCACTTTGAACCACCAAGTGCTTCACAGAAGTTTATAACGGAGAACCGTGAAAAAAAAATCATATTTTTTCCACAAAAACAATCTTTTCATCCCAATTTTTATTTTCCCAAGGGTAACAATACCCCAAAAGTTTTTGTGCAATTTGTCCTGAGCATGCTGACACCCATTATGTGCGGGTAAACCACTGTTTGGGTGCATGGCAGAGCTTGGAAGGGAAGGAGCGCCGTTTGACTTTTTCAACGCAGAATTGGCTGGATGCCATGTCGCGTTTGTAGAGGCCCTGATGTGTCTAAACAATGGAAACCCCCCACAAGTGACCCCATTTTGGAAACTAGACCCCCTAAGGAACTTATCTAGATGTGTGGTGAGCACTTTGAACCCCCAAGTGCTTCACAGAAGTTTATAATGCCCGGGCGTGAAAATAAAAAATCATAATTTTTCCACAAACCTGATCGTTTAGTCCCCAATTTTTTATTTTCCTAAGGGTAAAAGGAGAAATTAGACCATAAAAGTTGTTGTCCAATTTGTCCTGAGTACGCTGATACCCCATATGTGGGGTTGAACCACTGTTTGGGTGCATGGAAGAGCTTGGAAGGGAAGGAGTGCCATTTTGTAATTCAGACTTTGATGGAATGTTCTGCGAGCGTCATGTTGTGTTTGCAGAGCCCTTGATGTGCCTAAACAGTAGAAACCCCTGCAAGTGACACCATTTTGGAAACTAGACCCCCAAGGAGCTTATCTAGATGTGTGGTGAGCACTTTGAACCCCCAAGTGCTTCACAGAAATTTATAAACGCAGTGTTAGGGCTGGACAAAATAAATATAAATAATATGTGCATTCGCAGCCCGGGGTCCACCGTGCAGGCAGAGCCTGCTGCTAGTAGGATGGCGATATGGCGAACTCTGTTACTTCACAGAGTCGCAACTATAGACACTGTGGCCCTATATGGCGGTATAAGTGAACTCTGTTACGCCACAGAGTCGCTAAGGTAGAAACACAGAAATATGGACTGTGTCCTGTTAACTCCACAGGTATGCACAGACAACTGCTGTGCGGACAGCAGTCCGTAGTAACGCAATCAGCAACGCAATCAGACAATCTCCTCACCGGAGTAGCCATATTCTAGGGGCTTATTTCAGCCAAGCCCTAAACACGTGCATACAATCTCCTCACCGGAGGTGCCGATATTCTAGGGGCTTATTTCAGCCGAGCCCTAACACATGCGTGCAAGATCACCCTGGCGCAAAGCACATAATGTGATTGATACTAGCGCATGGCGGCACGACCATGCCACCCTTTTATAGTAACAACTACAGGACCTGCCAGATAAGGACCAATAGGAAACTGCTCCAGAACACAAGTGGTTTCAGGACCTTCCTGGCGGACCAATAGGAGCTGCTGCAGTGCCTGAGCATGTGACCCTGATCTCCAATGAGACTTTGTCCTAAAGACGTTTGCTCGCCGCTGACCAGTACTGGCTACAATAGCAGAGCCAGAAAGAGCAGCAGTAATCCTCTGCACAATGTTAGGCTGGGTGAGACGCTGGGACCGACGTCTAAGCTGAGCAGAGTCCACTGTGGCCAGAGACGGATGGGAGACCACAGCAGGGATGGCTCGAGATTCCCCTTGTGCAGAAGCGGGAACTCAACCCTTAACACACAGAGCCGTGAAAATAAAAAATAATTTTTTTCCTCAAAAATGATTTTTTTAGCCAGCTATTTTTTATTTTCCCAAGGGTAACAGGAGAAATTAGAACCCCAAAATTGGTGTGCAATTTGTCCTGAGTACGCTGATACCCCATATGTTGGGGTAAACCACTGTTTGGGCGCACGGCAGGGCTCGGAAGGGAGGGAGCGCCATTTGACTTTTTGAACGCCACGCCATGTTTGGAGACCCCCTGATGTGCCTAAATAGTGGAAACCCCTCAATTCTAGCTCCAACCCTAACCCCAACACACCCCTAACCCTAATCCCAACCCTAACCCTAATCCTAACCTAAATCCCAACCCTAATTCCAACCCTAATTGTAACCCTAACCCTAATTGTAACTTTAACCCCATTGTAACCCTAACCCTAATTGTAACCCTAACCCTAATTCCAACCCTAACCATAATTATAACCCTAAGGCTAGGTTCATTTTGCGTCTTACCAGCCCGTTCAACACATAGCGTTGACGGGCTGGTAACGGTATAGCATAACGTGATCGCGTTATGCTATACCCGCTAGCGCAGAGGAATCAGCAGATGATTCATCTGCGCTAGCTGTGACGGAGCCCAGATGCTGCAGGCCGCGTCGGAGGCTCCGTCACTGAATGATGGCACGTCGCAAACGCATGCCGCTTTACGGCATGTGTCACGATGCACCCTCAAATGGGGGTGAATGGCAGCGTTAATGGTCTGCGTTACACCGCGTTATACCACGGTGTAACGCCGTCCGTCTAACGGACTGCTATAACGCAGTATGAACCGAGCCTAACACTAACCCTAATGCTAACCCTAACCCTAATTATAACCCTAACCCTAACCGTAACCCTAGCCCTAACGGAAAAATGAAAATAAATACAATTTTTATATTTTATTATTTGTAACTAACTAAGAGGGTGATAAAGGGGGGGTTTATGTACTGTTTTTTTAATTTGATAACTGTGATAGTTTATCACAGTGATCAAAATGTACTTTCATTCATTCTTTTTTTTTAATCTGCCGCCAGGCAGATTCGGCAGGCGCACTTCCCGCCATTTTTTTTCCAGCATGAAGAGGACGGGAGGCTGGGACCTGCCGGAGGACAGGGGACACCGGGAGGTACAGAGGGGATCGGGGGTACTGGGGACCCTAATTCTCACCCCTCTGATGTGCGATCACATCAGAGGGGAGAGAAATCTTTTTTTTTTTTTTTGCGGTCGTTGTTATACTGTTATAACGGTGATCACAACACTGGGGTCGGTAAATACAGACCCGGATCATGTTCTCTGGGGTCTCGGCTACCCCCAGCAGCCGAGACCCCGGCAGGTACAGGGGGTTCAGGGGGACATGTGCGATCACATCAGAGGGGAGAGAAATATATATTTTTTTTTTTGCGATCGCGTCTATGCTTGCATAGCGGTGATCGCAACACCGGGATCGGTGAATACCGACCAGGTCATGTTCTCTGGGGTCTTGGCTACCCTCGGTAGCCGAGACCCCAGAGAATATTTGCCCATCCCCCCAGCACATAGCGGCACATAGCGGCGGGCGCACTGAGCATGCGCCCGCCATTTTCTTCATAGCGCCGGCATCGGGGGACACCGGAGGGCCCTGGGGCCACATGCAGGGGATCAGGGGCCACATGGGGTCCTGGGGACCCTTTTTGTCTGTCCTCTGATGTCCGATGACATCAGAGGACAGAGAAATTAAATGGCACAACTTTTTTTTTTTGTTGCGGTCGCCGTTATAGGGTTAATAACGGCGATCGCAACATCGGTGTCGGTAAAAACCGACCCGATTCATGTTCTCTGGGGTCTCGGCTACCCCTGGTAGCCGAGACCCCGGAGAAAATGCGCCTCTGGGGGGCGCTATTCACTTTTTCCACAGCGCCGTTAATTAACGGCGCTGTGGTTTAAGTACCCTTAATGACCGCCGTTAAAAGGCGTATCGGCGGTCGTTAAGGGGTTAATTGTAATCACTCTGGTGTAATCTATTTGGTTGAGTGTGTTCAGTGCAATTTACAATGGTTGCACTACTGGTCCACAAAAAAAACGTATAAGAAGACACTTATCAGATACAAACAGTTCCACTGCGTTAAATATTTCAGCTGTATCCAAACACTTTAAGTATATACATAACGGGGATACTAGGTGCTTTAAATTCAAAGGTATAGAGAGGGTGTTCAGACCCATGAGAGGGGGAGATCATAGAAGAAAAATCCTTAACAGGGAATCTTATTGGAACTTTAAACTAAATACTAGGGTCCCATTGGGTATGAAATCTAGACAAGATCTGATATTGCAATATTAGTAATATATGTTTTTTTGGTGTTTTTTAGTTTTTGGTTGTCATATGTATGACATTTTTTAATATTTGTTTTGTTCATTTATTCCTTTTTTATCATGAAGTGTTAATCTCTTGATGTGTGACTAGAATCTGACTTTTTTTTTTTCTCTTCCACCTGATGTATTTGTGAATAGAGTATATAACCTAGGTGTTTTCCATGTTTGTGCATACCATGATTAAGGCTTAATTGCTGAAACGCGTTGGTCATGTTACTTCCTTTTTTTAAGAATTAAATAAACTACTATTTTTATACATCAGTGGATTGTTTCATCGCTGGAGCACACTGTTATGGTCTGCGGAACGCACCTAATATAAATAAATGAGAGGTGCGTTCGCAGTCCGGGGTCCACCGTGCAGGCAGAGCCTGCTGCTAGTAAGATGGCGCTAAACTGGCGGTATGCGTGAACTCTGTTAATTCACAGAGTCACTGATATAAACGCTGTAGCACTATATGGCGGAATGTGCGAACTCTGTTATTCCACAGAGTCACAGATATAGACGCTGTGGTACTATATGGCGGTATGAGCGGACTCTATGACTCCACAGAGCCGATGAGATAGAGACTGTGTCCTGTTAACCTCACAGGAGACATAAATAACTGCTGAGCAAATTGCAGTCCGTGGTCATGCAGTCAGAAACGCAGACAACCAACTACTCACCGGAGTAGCCGGTATTCTAGAGGCTTCTTTCAGCCAGGCCCTGAAGATGTGCATACAAACTCCTCACCAGAGGTGCTGGTATTCTAGTGGCGTTTTACAGCCGAGCCCTAATCACATGCGTACATGACCACACTTGCGCAAAGCACGTAACAGGATTGATACTAGAGCACAGCAGTGCGGTCATGCAAGCTTTTTATAGCAGCAACAACTTCAGAACCTTCCAGAAAGGACCAATGGAAGCCTGCCCCAGAACTCGAGCAACTTCAGGACCTTCCTGGAGGACCAATGGGAGTCGCTGCAATAGCCGAGCATGTGACCCCTGATCTCCTATGAGAGATCTTATCCTGGGCATGCTCAGAAGGAAACACACAGGACTTATACGTCTGCTCGCCGCTGACCTGCACTGGTTACAATAGCAGGAGCTGGAGAGGCAGCAGTCATCCTCTGCACAGTATTAGACTGGGCGAGATGCTGGAACTGACGTCTCTGCTAAGCAGGCTCCACTGCGGCCAGAGATGGATGGGAGACCGCAGCGGGGATGGCTCGAGATTCCCCTTGTGCAGAAGTGGGAACTTGACCCCTAACACACACCTTCCTTTCTTTCTGCCAAAAATTATTTTTTGTGGGAAAAATTAGATTTTTTTTTATTTTCACGGCTCAACGATATAAACTTCTGTGAAGCACCTCAGGGTTTCAAGGTACTCAGTACACATCTAGTTAAGTTTGCTGAGGGGTCTAGTTTCCAAAATGTTGTCACTTGTGAGAGGTTTAAACTTGTTTAGGCACTTCAGGGGCTCTCCAAACACGACATGGTGTCCACTAATTATGCCAGCAAATTTCACATTCAAAAATTTAAATGGTGCTCTTTTCCTTCTGAGCCCTAACTTGTACAGAAACAATGGTTTTCCCCAACATATGGGGTATCTGTGTGCTCAAGAAAAATTTCACAACAAATTGTAGGTCAATTTTCTCCTGTTACTATTGTGAAAGTAAAAAAATAGGTCTAAAGAAACATGTTTGTGAAAAAAAGTTAAATGTTTATTTTTTTCCTTCCACATTCCATTAATTCCTGTGAAGCACCTGAAGGGTGTGAAAGAAATTATTAATTTCTGTGCTGTTTCTTGAGCTGAATAAAATTCAAAAATAGTGTTATGCAAGAATTGCCTGTGTTCCATTTATCACGTCTAGGTGCCCATATTTTTATGGCCTGATGGTTTTTCTTACAATTCCCAGAAATTGGTCAAGAATAGAGTTGAGCGATACTTTCCGATATCCTAAAGTATCGGAATCGGAATGGTATCGCCGATATCACTAAAATATCGGCGATACCCGATACCGATACCGGAAGTCCCATGTAAGTCTATGGGAACAAAATATCGAAATTAAAAAAAACCCATTCTTGCCTTGTTGGTTAATTGTACATGAAGGAAAACAAGAAAGAGTAATGTAGAATGTATTGGGGAAGGTTGAGGAGACATTAAAGGCATAGATGTTTAACCCAATCAAATGGAATAGCATAAATATTTTTTTTTTTAAAGATGTTCGGATTGACGAAGAAATTGACAATGTTAACGTTTTTTATATTTTGGCAAATATGTATATTACACAACTTCCATGCTCTTCATCTTCACCTTTTTAACTTTTCACACACTTTCTCCTTCATAATCTTCTGCAGCATCATCTTTTTCATCAAATTATTCTTCATCTTCACCTTCTTTATCTTCTTCTTAAACTTCTTGCTATTCATCTTTGTTAACATTACTCATATTCTTCTTATTAAACTATTATTCTTATTCATATTCTGCTTCATCTTCTTCATCATATTCTTATTTGTGACAGAGAATCCTGTACTTGTAATCTGTCAAAGTATGAATTTTTCATCCTTCCGTTCTTGCTGTCACAAAAGATTTAAATTACAACAGTATTTGTCCGTGTTCAGTTTAGCCTGCAGCAGCAGGCATTTTCCAGGGGCACCACGAGGAGGAACGGACTCACCCCCATACACTGCTTAGTCTTCTTCTGCTTAGAATTTAGAGCATATATTTTGCTCTTCATTTTGGTCTTATACTTCATGTTCTTCTGCTTTTAGATCTTCTGCTTATTGTTCTTGTGTCTCTTGTTCCGTATCTTGTATTTGTAGCACAATCTTGTACCAGCTGATGTTACTGGGACACGGTTACTAAGCAGGAGGTACCTGTGCTCCAAAGCACTACCAAGGACCAGCAGACGTTGCTGGAACTCGGATACCGAGATGGAGGCACCTAGGCCAAAGGCACTGCGGAGAACCAGTTGACGGTACTGGAACCCGGACGGGTAGCAGAAGGTACAAGAGCCAATGCAAGTAACGAGGACCAGCTGACTGTGCTGGAACCCGGAGGGGCAGCAGAAGGAAAAGAGCCAATGGCACAACCGAGGACCAGCTGACGTTACTGGGACACGGTTACTAAGCAGGAGGTACCTGTGCTCCAAAGCACTACCAAGGACCAGCAGACGTTGCTGGAACTCGGATACCGAGATGGAGGCACCTAGGCCAAAGGCACTGCGGAGAACCAGTTGACGGTACTGGAACCCGGACGGGTAGCAGAAGGTACAAGAGCCAATGCAAGTAACGAGGACCAGCTGACTGTGCTGGAACCCGGAGGGGCAGCAGAAGGAAAAGAGCCAATGGCACAACCGAGGACCAGCTGACGTTACTGAACCCCAGTAACACAGGAGCAAGTGTTGACTGTGCTAACAGCACTTCCGAGCAACAACTGGCGGTGTTGGAGCCCAGGGTCAAGGAGGATGTTTAAATACTAGATCAAGTAATTTCCTTGTTACCTGTCAATTTTAAATGTCTATACTTCAAACAAGAGAAAGATAACCTTTACTACCATAAGATGATGATTTCATTTAAACTAATATCTAGATAAATAAAGAATTGACAAACATAAACACATACATTAACATGTTGAACAGCAATGCAAACCACAAAATAAATTAGTTAAGGAATCTGCTATACGGTTGTACATAAAAGCATACAAGTACATATCTGAATCCATTAATGATGGATAAGTAACAGTATGTACACCATTTTTATTGTATAGACAATGAATGTCTGACTTCAAAACATCATCAGCATTACAAGTTATCTGTGATATTACTAAAATGTTCCATTTGCTGAATAATGTCACTAAATATTTTATACAAAATTATACAATTTCCATCATGTAATACTCATAATATGTGGCAATAATCATTTTTATTAACAAACATAACCTTTAAAAAGTGCATAGTGCATAGTGAAAATTGCTATTTATGGCTGACTGTGACTGTCGACTTGGAAGCATGACAACAGATAGATAAGGTATATATAGATGAGACTGCATAGCCACAGATGGTGAATTGCGATGTAATACTGTACCTCAATAAAGTGTGCGTCACTACTACATAATTTTTTTTATATAGCTTTATAAACAGGGTACATGGATGTATGCTTGTGCCTTTGTTTTGACGCACAGACTGCCTTCCTGCTGAGACGCATTGGGTAGTGAACAGTTGTGTGCAGTGTTCACTGCAGTCTCTGCGGAATAACCACACTTAGACCTTATAACTTTTCAGACTTTCTTTATCAATCTACCAAGATGAAGAAGGCAGGGAGTAAGGCACGTGGTCGTGGAGTTTCTTCAGGGAGAGGACGTGGGGATTCTGTGGCTGCTGCGGCCCCCAGTGACACAGCATCCACCAGTTTTCCCCGTGAGCGTTCCTTTATGCGCACTTTTGTAGGAGCTCGGAGTACCCCCCTGCTGCGGGAAGAACAAATTGAAGCCGTTGTTGTTTGGATGTCAGCCAATGCATCGACTTCAATTGCTTCCACCTCCTCTCAGGACCACAGCACTGTTGGGCAACCATCTGTCTCTTCACCGCCTGGCAAATTGCCCAGGCAGTCAGAGAGTTCTGTACAGGAGCCAGCTGAGTGTCTGCTTCTGTTCTCAGAATCTATTGGCTTGCAAACAGGGGCCCAGCCAAGCAGCATTCTGTAAGTGAAGAGGGAGTATGCAGTGATGCGCAACAGCTGTGTCTCTCTGAATCTGAAGAGGCGGGTGAGACAGTGCCGATGGTCAGCACACCGCAGAACGCATCTGATGATGATGAGACCCAGGTGCCAGTTTCTGTTGAGCATGGTGCTGGCCAGACCACCCAACAGCAGGTGTTGGAAGAGGGTAGTGGAGATGATGAGGTCCAAGACCCAACATGGCATGAGGAACAGGAAGGTGGTGGGAGCAGCTCAGAGGAATAATAATAATATTTATTTATATAGCGCCATCATATTCCGCAGCGCTTTACAGTTTAGCAGTTTCAGAACACAAGTCATAAGTAACAACGTTAACAATACAATAATTTAAGCTAAATAAGTCGCCCCTGCTCGTGACAGCTTACAATGTACAATGAGATGGGGGAGATACAAAGTATAGGTGTTTATATACAATGGTGCATTTACAATGATGTTCCAGCCATCTTAAGGGACTGAGGGATGGAGATAGTGAATGGGCTAGAGACACACACACACTTACACAGAATACATAGAATGACTTTGATTAGTGAATGTGATAGGCCGCTCTGAACAAATGTGTTTTGAGGGAGCGCCTGAAACCATGCAAATTGTGGATAGTCCTAATTTCTTGGGGTACAGCATTCCAGAGGATTGGCGTAGAGCAGGAGAAGTCTTGGAGTCGGGAGTGGGAGGTACGTATTAGTGCAGAGGTTAGTCGAAAGTCGTTTGCAGAGCGCAGCAGTCGGTTAGGCCGATAGATAGAAATGAGGGAGGAGATGTAGGAGGGGTGCTGCACTGTGGAGAGCTTTGTGGGTGAGAACCAGTACTTTGGTTGAAAGCTGGGAGAGGCCTAGAGAAATGGTTAGTGATAGAAGGAAGATAGAGGAAGACATTGCCCCAACGGTACAAACAGGAGGGAGAGTTAGGCTGCAGACTCGGTTGCCTGTAGCCTCCAGTTTGGCACCTGTTCGGAGCAGTTGTCTTCCAAAAGTCAAAACGTGTGCTCCCAGGACTTGCACTGCGTGGTCCTTTTTTCACACACTTGCACATGATATTTGCTATGTGAAATGCAAGCTGTGTAATCAAAAATTAAAAATAGCTAAAAGTGTCAGTCACCTCAATACCACAAATATGTGGAAACATGTGCGGACAAAGCACGTAGTTGAGTTACAAAGACACACTAGAGATGTAGGCCAACCTACAGCAGCACCTACATCTTCAGGTTGTGTTGAAGCCTCTTCATCGAGCTCACACACAGCTGGTTATGCTTCCTCACAGGATCGCCATGGAAGAACCTCGGCCACTGTTGTCCAGAGACAAACTGTTATTCCACACACAGCAGCAAGTTCCCTGTCATCCTCACACTCCCAGGCCACAAAACAGCCATCGGTAGCACAGGCATGGGATAAAAGACGGCCATACTCCGCAAACCATGCACGAGCACAGGCTCTGAATGCTGGCATTGCAAAACTCCTGTCCCTTGAAATGCTGTGATTCAGGCTGGTGGAGACAGACAGTTTCCGTAACTGAATATCATTGTCAATCCCACAATACAATGTGCCAAGCCGATTTCATTTCAGCAGGCAAGCCGTCCCTGGTCTGCAAAAGCATGTTGAGGGAAAAATTAAACATGCGCTACTAAAAGCCCTCAGTAGCAAGGTCCACCTGACCACCGATGCGTGGACCAGTACCCATTGTTATGATCTGCTACAACCAGTAAGGAAAGAAGGGAATTCTGTCCCTACAATACAACTAAGCTGAATCCCTACGATGTAACGGGGAACCTGATCCTGCGACCAGACCCGCTAAAGTCCTCATCTAGTGTGAACGAAGACCTATAGTTGCGAGGGAGTAATCCCTACAAGATCTAGGGACTGTGAGAAAAGGTGGACACCTCCTAACATAAATTGTAGCATGGATAATTAAACAGAAAAATAAATACTTTGTGATCCTAACATCAAGCAAAACTGACAGATTAAGGCACCTAAGCACCCGGCTAGCTTAACAGTAGATAATACAATGAAGTCAAGCAAAGCCAGAAGGGCGGAGCCAGACTAAATAGGGAAAAAAGGTCATGTGACCAGCAAACTGAAACAAAACCTAACAAGAGGGTTCTAACACCCATGGCCAGGGACAATACCTTTCCCTCACTGCCCATTGGGTCAATGTTGTGCAGCCGGGTACTGATCTTGCGAGTGGCGCTGTACGTGTTCTGCCAACTCCAAGGATTGCAGGAATCAAGTCTGTACACATTGATTCCTCCTCCTATTCCAGTTCCTCAGAATCATCGCTGCAGGAGCCGTCACGGTCTACCTCCACATGGACCCGTGAACGTTTACCTGTTGCGACCGATATGAGCACAGCCGTGTCCAAATGTCAACAGGCCATCCTGAAATTAATTTCCATGGGGAATCTTAGCCACACAGCGCAGGAGCTCTGTAATGCCATAAAGCAGGAGAGCGACGTGTGGTTTTTGGAAGAGAATCTACAGGCAGGCTTGGTAGTGTGTGACAATGGCCGAAATCTGGTGTCAGCTCTGGGCCTTGGCAACCTCACTCACATACCATGTCTGTCATATGTGCTCAACTTGGTCGTGCAGAGTTTTTTGAGGGACTATCCGGATCTTGATGCACTGCTGCACAAGGTCCGCCTAGAGTGCGCTCACTTGCGACGTTCCAGCATGGCCAGATCGCTGATTGCAGCTCTGCAACGCAGATTTCACCTTCATGAACATCGCATCATATGTGACGTACCCACCAGGTGGAATTCCTCGTTACATATGTTGGAGCGGTTGTGTGAGCAGCAGCCAACAGTAATGGAGTATCAGCTGCATCAGGCGCAGTCAACTCGCAATTTGCGCCGTTCACACTTCACCACTACTGAGTGGGCCTCTATAATAAGAATAATAATATTATTTATTTATATAGCGCCATAATATTCCGCAGTGCTTTACAGTTTAACAGTTTCAAAACACAAGTCATAAGTAACAACGTTAACAATACAATAATTAAAGCAAAATCAGCCGCCCCTGCTGGTGAAAGCTTACAATCTACAATGAGGTGGGGGAGTACAAAGTACAGGTGTTTATATACAATGGTGTTTTTACAATGATGGTCCAGCCATTTTAAGGAAGTGAGGGATGCATGGAGATAGTGAATGGGCTACACACACAGAATTACACATAGAATGACTTTGATTAGTGAATGTGATAGGCCACTGTGAACAAATGTGTTTTGAGGGAGCGCCTGAAACCATCCAAATTGCGGATAGTCCTAATTTCTTGGGGTAGAGCATTCCAGAGGATTGGCGCAGTGCGGGTGAAGTCTTGGAGTTGGGAGTGGGAGGTACGGATTAGTGCAGAGGTTAGTCGAAGGTCGTTTGCAGAGTGCAGCAGTCGGTTAGGCCGATAAATATAAATAAGGGAGGAGATGTAGGGGGGTGCTGCGCTGTGGAGAGCTTTGTTGGTGAGAACCAGTAATTAGAATTGGATCCTATAATGAATGGGCAGCCACTGCCAGTGTAATGAGTGGCGAATAACTCTATGAAGGATATCTGCCACGTTTTGTGTGCGTTTGATGAGTCAACGCGGATGGCGAGTGCAGATGATGCACTAGTCAGCCTGACTGTCCCCCTTATCTGCCTGCTTCAAAAAACACTGCAAGCACTAAGGCATGAGGTTTTGGAAGAGGTGGAGGATGAGGAGTCACAAATTCCATCACCTTCTGGACAGTCAGCGCAACGTGGTTCCTCACAAAGGGCTGGAGGACTTTCAAAGTACCATGCTGTATCAACAATTGAACCTCCAGAGTCGCTGTCTATATTTTCATAACCATTACAAACTTTTAATGTATTTACAAAGCACATAATGTACATTTTTGTCTATCCTTTTGTAATGCTATTGTGTTTCCATAAACTGATGTTACAGAATTATGATACAAAGTTTTTAAATTTTGAGTTTTAAATTTTGTAAATTTATATGTATTTGAAGGACTTTGTGAGGAGGATGAGGAGGAGTCAATGGAGGAGGAAGACATCGCTCCAGAGAGAGGTAGACAATGCTCTAGTCAGTATGTAGACCAAGGGTGGGGTGATGCACAGCAGGCGGAGATGACGCCTCTTGCAGGGGACAACGTTTCTTGGCCAGTTGGGAGTCTGCAGCACATGGTTGATTTATGCTGCAGTGGCTGAGAAACGACCGCCGCATCGAAAACATTCACACCACGTCTGATTATTGGGTGTACACCCTCCTAGACCCTCGCTACCGGGACAACTTACAAAGCCTCATCACACCGTTGAACCGGGAGCGTAAAATGCGGAAGTACCAAGACACACTGGTGCAATCCATAATGTTCTCCATTCCAGCCGAGAGCACTGCTGCTGCTACTGATTTACAAAGCAGCTCTGTGCGTCGAGGCAGTGGAGACAGCTCTGCAACAAGAGGGAGCACAAGCAGCGCCTCTGCACAGGGCAAGAACAGTATGTTCCAAATGTGTCGAAGTTTTGTGGCAGCGCCACCAATGTCTACACCATCCGAGACGGCTCCAGTCAGCAGGAGGCAACATTTCCGTAAGATGGTGACAGACTACATGTCTTGCCCTCTCAGTGTACTCTCAGATGGCTCTTCCCCATTCAAGTTTTGTGTCTCTAAGCTGGATACATGGCCAGAGCTTAGCCAGTATGCATTGGAGGTGCTGGCTTGATCTGCTGCCAGTGTATTATCGGAGCGCGTCTTTACTGCTGCAGGTGGTGTACTAACAGACCGATGCATGCGACTATCCTACGATAATGTAGAACGGCTTACTTTTCTGAAAATGAACTAGGCATGGATCTCGCCTGAATTTGCCTGTCCGGTTTCAGATTAACTAACTGGTTGGCAACGTTTTCCATGTCTCCTGTTATGTTCATCTTTCTACCACCTGAGCTATACTCCCTGGGCTACAACACTGCCAGTTGCTGCTCAGAAGTGTCGTGTCCACAGACCAATACACAAGCTATAGTGATAGTGGGGTTCAGTAACGCCTGCTGTTCCCCTGCTGTGTGTCCGGCAAAAATTACTGCTACCTAGCTACACATGTTGAAAAAAACATGACATGTTAAAGTGGCTAGTGCTACACATAGATATCAGGCTACACCCTTATTTCTAAGCTGTAAACAAGTGAAACGTCAAATTTAAAACCATTCAATGATTAGTGTTGGTAACAAATCTGTAACTAAATAATTGTGACATATTATGGCAGATATCCACATGTCTAACACAAATGCTAACACAAAAGCATACTTATGCTATAGGGTACTGATGGTGAACCTTCTCACTCCATAACTTTGACCAATCCAACTCACATCATGCCTCAAATGCTGCAATGTTGGAAGTGCATAATGTGGGTTGAACTTTGACAACAGCTGCAGTGCGAAGGTTATCCTTCTGTGTTCTTGGCTTTTAAATAAAAGCATACAAGTAAATATAATAATACATTGTTGATTAAGGGACATGATGTACACCTGTAATATTGTGCAAACAATGGATGTAGGACTATTCCTCTTCAACATTACTTATATTTGTGTCATTTGAAAAAATACATATTTTAGTTAAAAATTAAAAACCCATGTTCAGTAGCTGTGAAAGGCCCGTTTGTGTACTTCTATATTGTTTGCAACCAATGTATTGTATACGGATGGAAGCACGTCACTGTAATAGATTTGAATTATTTTAAATAGAATAAAGCAGCACCAATTTTAGAAAAATGACAAGGATGAGCCAGTGACAGACACTCAGCAGAGTACACGCAGCGGTGGTTGAAGAAGTAAATGGAGCGTGATCTGCATTTTAAAAAAAAAAAAAATAAAAATACCTCACAGACTGCAGTGAACACTGAAACACAACTATTCACAATCTGTGAAAGGCTACTCCTTTGTGTACTTCTATAGTGTTTGCAACCAATGTATTGTATACGGATGGAAGCGCGTCACACTAATAGATTAGATTTATTTTAAATGGAATGTAGCAGAACCAATTGGAGATAAATGAAAAGGATGAGCCACTGAGACACGCTCAGCAGAGTACAAGCAGCAGTGCTTGAACAAGTAACTGGAGCGTGATGTGCACTCAAAAAAGTAAAAAACACAGACTGAAGTGAACACTGAAACACAACTGTCCACAATCTGTGAAAGGCTACTCCTTTGTGTACTTCTATAGTGTTTGCAACCAATGTATTGTATACGGATGGAAGCGCGTCACACTAATAGATTAGATTTATTTTAAATGGAATGTAGCAGAACCAATTGGAGATAAATGAAAAGGATGAGCCACTGAGACACGCTCAGCAGAGTACAAGCAGCAGTGCTTGAACAAGTAACTGGAGCGTGATGTGCACTCAAAAAAGTAAAAAAACACAGACTGAAGTGAACACTGAAACACAACTGTCCACAATCTGTGAAAGGCTACTCCTTTGTGTACTTCTATAGTGTTTGCAACCAATGTATTGTATACGGATGGAAGCGCGTCACACTAATAGATTAGATTTATTTTAAATGGAATGTAGCAGAACCAATTGGAGATAAATGAAAAGGATGAGCCACTGAGACACGCTCAGCAGAGTACAAGCAGCAGTGCTTGAACAAGTAACTGGAGCGTGATGTGCACTCAAAAAAGTAAAAAACACAGACTGAAGTGAACACTGAAACACAACTGTCCACAATCTGTGAAAGGCTACTCCTTTGTGTACTTCTATAGTGTTTGCAACCAATGTATTGTATACGGATGGAAGCGCGTCACACTAATAGATTAGATTTATTTTAAATGGAATGTAGCAGAACCAATTGGAGATAAATGAAAAGGATGAGCCACTGAGACACGCTCAGCAGAGTACAAGCAGCAGTGCTTGAACAAGTAACTGGAGCGTGATGTGCACTCAAAAAAGTAAAAAACACAGACTGAAGTGAACACTGAAACACAACTGTCCACAATCTGTGAAAGGCTACTCCTTTGTGTACTTCTATAGTGTTTGCAACCAATGTATTGTATACGGATGGAAGCGCGTCACACTAATAGATTAGATTTATTTTAAATGGAATGTAGCAGAACCAATTGGAGATAAATGAAAAGGATGAGCCACTGAGACACGCTCAGCAGAGTACAAGCAGCAGTGCTTGAACAAGTAACTGGAGCGTGATGTGCACTCAAAAAAGTAAAAAACACAGACTGAAGTGAACACTGAAACACAACTGTCCACAATCTGTGAAAGGCTACTCCTTTGTGTACTTCTATAGTGTTTGCAACCAATGTATTGTATACGGATGGAAGCGCGTCACACTAATAGATTAGATTTTTTTCCACTAAAATGGAGCAGCACCAATTAGAGAAAAATGTGAAGGATGAGGCAGTGACACACACTCAGCAGACTACAACCAGCAGTGGTTGAAGAACTAACTGGAGCGTGATCTGCACTCAAAAAATCAAAACCTCACAGACTGCAGTGAACACTGAAACACAACTATTCACTATCTGTGAAAAGCTCCTTTCTGTACTTCTATAGTGTTTGCAACCAATGTATTGTATACGGATGGAAGCACGTCACACTAATAGATTTGATTTTTTTCTAATATAATGGAGCTGCACCAATTCCACTAAATAAAATAAAAAAAAAAAGAGTCAGTGACACGTGCAGATGCCTACAAACAGCGGTGGATGCAGAGCAAACTGCAGCGTCACCTGCACTGTCACACACACACCTTGCACAGAGCTGTTAAAACAACACTGGCAAAATGAAGCTTTACACAGCGGTTGGTAAACTAGCCTGCCTCAAGCACAGTAGTACACAAAATCGCAATATCTAACTGTCCCTCAGAGTCAGCACAGCAGCGTTCTGTCCCTAACTGAGTTCACAGCACAGTGACGCTAAAATGGCTGCGGCGCCTTTTATAGTGCATTCTGACATCATTTCAGCAGCCAATCACAGCCATGCCATTAGTTAAGATGACCGCATCATTACAGGATGTGCCCACACTTCGTAGGATTCCTCATTGGCTGACTAAAATCACATTGCCTCTCAAAGAATTATGGGAACTTCCGATTCCGGTATACGATATTGAAAAAGTATCGGAATTAAGTATCGGAATTCCGATAACGCGAATATCGGCCGATACCCGATACTTGCGGTATCGGAATGCTCAACACTAGTCAAGAACATATTGTTGTTTCCAAAATTCTGTTACTCAGCCCAAATTCTCTTGAGAACTTCAACTTTTGAACCAGGTCACACTGACATAGGGAAGTTCCCCCACATTTTCTTATGTAATTTATCCCATATCCCAGGATGTGTTTGACAACCTATTGTATAACTCATATTGCTGCCAGATTATTGTGTAATGCCTCATTTCCCTTTGATCTTGTAAAGGTGATCTACCTTATCCAAAAATAAAGTCAGATTATTCAGACAGACAACAGAAGAGTGTGTCGTTGTTTAATTCTTCATAACTAAGATAGAAAAAACCTGAGAAGGACTAGAAATCCCTCCTCTGACAACTTGGAGACCTTCAGCGGGATATAATATTCCCCTTCGACTTTCATCTCAGACTGAACAGTTGATCGCCTCCCTCCTGAACAGAAAACCAGATCCCAGGTGAGTAGATTTATTACTCACACAGGTTTCTCTCCAGGAAAGGAGGCTTTCTAGAGTCAGTCTTTTGGGATTTCTAATGGGAAAACCCTCAGGTAAAACAAAGTATCTGTTATTTGTTATCTCTTGTTTGTTTGTTGTTAACGATTGTTCTTGTTTTATTATGAAGTGCAATGATTTTCTATTTGTTTTGTCTGTATCTATAACAAGTGTTCCTGTCTGTTTGTAACGGTGTCAATTGTTAATATTGTAACTATTGTAATTAAATTGTCTTGACTCTGCTCTGCTATGCTCTGCTATACTTGTTCTATGTTTATTCTATGTTTCTTTCCTTCTTTATTACTTTATTACTTTTATTCTGCTTTTGTTAGCTAATTATATTAGTTCAGTTTATTGGAGCGTTAAACTTATTGAATGTGGTTTTGAACACCTTGATGGGTGCAGTTTTTAGAATGGTGTCATTCTTGTGTGTTTTCTGTCATATAGGCCCCTCAAAGTCACTTCAAATGTGAGGTGGTCCCTAAAAAAATGGTTTTGTAAATTTTGTTGTAAAAATGAGAACTTGCTGGTCAAAATTTAACCCTTATAACTTCGTAATGAAAAAAAATGATGTTTCCAAAATTTTGCAGATGTAAAACGGACATGTTGGAAATGTTATGTTATGGGTTGCGAAACGCACCAAATAAATATAAATAGAAGGTGCGTTCGCAGTCCGGGGTCCACCGTGCAGGCAGAACCTGCTGCTAGTAAGATGGCGCAGTAGGTGGTATGAGCGAAATCTGTTATCCCGCAGAGTCGCAGATATGGCCGCAGTAACACTATATGGCGATGTGAGCAAACTCTGTTACTCCACAGAACCACTAAATAAAAGGATGTGGCGCTATATGGCGATATAAGAGAACTCTGTTGCTCCACAGAGTCGCAACCTAAACGCTGACTAATAGCGATGTCCACGTGCCGCCACTGGGTTACGTCCGTACTGCGCAGCTTCAATATACAGTCATGGCCAAAAGTTTTGAGAATGACACAAATATTATATTTTCACATGATCTGCTGCCCTCTGGTTTTTATGTGTGTTTGACAGATGTTTTTATCACAGACAGAAATATAATTGCAAACATATGAGTAACAAAAGCTTATATTGACAGTTAGAATGAGTTAATGCAGCAAGTCAATATTTGCAGTGTTGACCCTTCTTCTTCAGGACCTCTGCAATTCTCCCTGGCATGCTCTAAATCAACTTCTGTGCCAAATCCTGACTGATAGCAGTCCATTCTTGCACAATCAATGCTTTCATTTTGTCAGAATTTTTAGGTTTTTGTTTGTCCACCCGTCTCTTGATGATTGACCACAAGTTTTCAATGGGATTAAGATCTGGGGAGTTTCCAGGCCATGGACCCAAAATCTCTATGTTTTGTTCCCTGAGCCATTTAGTTATCACCTTTGCTTTATGGCAAGGTGCTCCATCATGCTGGAAAAGGCATTGTTGAACACCAAACTGCTCTTAGAGGGTTGGGAGAAGTTGCTCTTGGAGGACATTCTGGTACCATTCTTTATTCATGACTGTGTTTTTAGGCAAGACTGTGAGCGAGCCGATTCCCTTGTCTGAGAAGCAACCCCACACATGAATGGTTTCAGGATGCTTAACAGTTGGCATGAGACAAGACTGGTGGCAGCGCTCACCTTGTCTTCTCTGAATGAGGCATTTTCCTGATGTCCCAAACAATCGAAAAGTGGATTCATCAGAGAAAATAACTTTACCCCAGTCCTCAGCAGCCCACTGCCTGTACCTTTTGCAGAATATCAGTCTGTCCATGATGTTTTTTCTGGAGAGAAGTGGCTTCTTTGCTGCCCTCCTTGAGACCAGGCCTTGCTCCAAGAGTCTCCGCCTCACAGTGCGTGCAGATGCACTCACACCTGCCTGCTGCCATTCCTAAGCAACCTCTGCACTGCTGGTAGCCCGATCCTGCAGCTGAAACACTTTTAAGAGACGGTCCTGGCGCTTGCTGGTCTTTCTTGGGTGCCCTGGAGCCTTTTTGGCAACAATGGAACCTCTCTCCTTGAAGTTCTTGATGATGCGATAGATTGTTGACTGAGGTGCAATCTTTCTAGCTGCGATACTCTTCCCTGTTAGGCCATTTTTGTGCATTGCAATGATGACTGCACGTGTTTCTTTAGAGATAACCATGGTTAACAGAAGAGAAACAATGATGCCAAGCACCAGCCTCCTTTTAAAGTGTCCAGTGGTGTCATTCTTACTTAATCATGACAGATTGATCTCCAGCCATGTCCTCATCAACACCCACACCTGTGTTAATGGAGCAATCACTGAAAAGAGGTTAGCTGGTCCTTTTAAGGCAGGGCTGCAATGATGTTGAAATGTGTTTTGGGGGATAAAGTTCATTTTCTAGCCAAATATTGACTTTGCAAGTAATTGCTGTTAAGCTGATCACTCTTTATAACATTCTGGAGTATATGCAAATTGCCATTAGAAAAAGTGAAGCAGTAGACTTTGTAAAAATTAATATTTGTGTCATTCTCAAAACTTTTGTCCATGACTGTAAAGTAGTCAGCAAAGCACACAGCAAACTCCTCAGTGGAGAAGCCGGTACACTAGGGGCTAATTTAAGCCAGAGCCCTGAACCCATACACACAACTCCTCACCGGAGGTGCAGGTATTCTAGGGGCTTATTTCAGCCGGGTCCCTAAACACATGCATAACCACACTGGCGCAAGCACGTAACAGATTTGATACTAGCGCACGGCCGTGCGGTTATGCCACCTTTTTATAGTAGCCATGAGCACGAGACCTTCCAGAAAGGACCAATAGGAAGCTGCTTCAGGACACCAACAGCTTCAAGAACTTCCTGGAGGACCAATAGGAGTCGCAACTGTATCCGAGCATGTGACCCCTGATCTCCAATGGAAGATCTTGCCATGGGCATGATCAGATGGAGAAAAAGAGGACTTAGTCCCAAATCTGCCTGCTCCAACACTGGTTACAACAGAGGATCCAGGAGCGACAGCAGCAAATCTCTGCACAGTATTATATCGGGCGAGACGCTGGGACCGACGTCTCTGCTGAGCAGGTTCCACTGTGGCCGGAGATGAATGGGGGACTGCAGTTAGACTGGTTCGAGATTCCCCTTGTGCAGCAGCGGGAACTCGATCCCTAACATGTTATTTATTAACTATTTTGTGTGACATGACTCACAAAGTTTGAAAATTGCAAAATTTTTGCCAAATTTCCAATTTTTTCACAAATAAAGGAAAGTCATATCAAATAAATTTTACTACTAACATGAAGCACAATATGTCCCGAAAATATGAGCTCAGAATTGATGGGATCCATTTAAGTGTTCCAGAGTTATTACTTCATAAATTGACAGTGGTCAGAATTGAAAAAAAATTGGCCAGGTCAGGAAGATGAAAACAGGCTTTAGGGTGAAGGGGTTAAAGTCTATTGAAAATGTTAGCTTTGCTGGTGTCTGTGCTGTCTTCACTTCAGAGAAAACCATACTTGTCACCTGTCACATGTTATCACAGCTGAACTGTCATAGCTTCTACTCTCTCTGCTCTTTCATTTCCTGCTTGTGATGTTATGGCGGAGAAGACAGAGAAATGTAGTCCACTCTCCCGAACAGAAGATTCTCAGGCAGATGTGTGTCCTACAGTAGCACAGCTACAAAATCTCTTGGATAGCAGACGAACATCTTTCTCTCACCGTGTGGATGAAGTGTGGCCAAACCTCTACTTAGGAGATTTGTAAGTAATGACTTGACGTGGCTAATTCATAAAGTACATTAGTAGGTGAGGACTATTTGATATATATAATATTCTCACAATATACCATATAGCACAAAGCAGTATGCAGTATCATTAATCTTTATTCTAGCCCACCTCTATATATTCCCTAATATATTATCTGGATCTCAAGTGAAAGTGATTTCAGAAGCAGTAGTAAGACACCATTTCTCTAAGTGCTGCTCTCGTGGACATTTCACAGTGGTTATGCGGTCATTACTATTATTATTTATTTATATAGCGCCATTGATTCCATGGTGCTGTACATGAGAAGGGGGTTACATACAAATTACAGATACCACTTACGGTAAACAAACTACCAATGACAAACATATAGAGAGGGGAAAGAGGACCCTGCCCTTGCAGGCTTACATTCTACAGGATGGTGGGAAAGGAGACAGTAGGTTGGGGGGTTGCAGCAGCTCCAGTGATGGTGAGGCGGTAGCTCCAGAAGTGGTGAGGAGGCAGCGGGGATCATTGCAGGCTGTAAGCTTTCCTGAAGAGGTGGGTTTTCAGGTTTCGTCTGAAGGATCCGAGTGTGGTTGATAGTCAGACGTGTTGGGGCAAAGAATTCCAGAGGATGGGGGCTATTAGGGAGAAGTCTTGGAGGCGGTTAGGTGAGGAGCGAACATGTGTGGAGGAGAGACGGAGGTATTGGGAGGATCGCAGATTACATGAGGGAAGATATCGGCAGATTAGTTCAGAGATATATGGAGGAGACAGGTTATAGATGGCCTTGTAGGTCAGTATTAGTAATTTGAATTGGATACGCTGAGGGAGTGGGAGCCAGAGGAGAGATTTGCAGAGGGGAGAAGTGGAGGAGTAGCGAGGAGATAGATGAATTAGTCGGGCAGCAGAGGTAAGGATGGACTGGAGAGGTGTGAGGGTGTTAGCAGGGAGGACACAGAAAAGGATGTTGCATTAGTTGAGACGGGAGATGATGAGGGCGTGCACAAGCATTTTAGTAGAGTGAGGGTTGAGGAAGGGACGGATTATTATGCAAAGGTTTGTAGTATTATCCATCAACTTGATACTAATATTGGAAATGTTTAACAAGAACAGACAGACAAATTCCTTGAAGGGATTATCAGAGACTACCCTTTCCATAATATGTTTCCTGTGTAATCAGCTGATTGCCATGGATCCTCTTACTGGCATCTCAATCAAGTAGCCAATTTTCAAGGGGAAGCCACAACAAATGTAGTGCTACATGACTACTATAAAGGGTTTAATGTGACAGACAGGAGCCAGAAGACTGCAGCGTCTGATTTTTCTTACTCCTGCTTTGATCAGTAGGGCCTAACACCCTAGTGAAATGATTTGTCTATGATGTATTAAATTTAAAATCATCTGAGCCCACAATAAATATTCACAAATGGTAAACAAACTTGCAGTAAAATGTGTGGCACACAACACACTATAAAACCTAAGTGTCACTGTGATTCCTAGATATATGATTATGCAAGGAGATGTAAGACACACAACATAAAGATATGCATGTCACTCCTCACTAATCAAGGTGCTCAGATTTGTGGGTTTTCAGGCCCTCAATAATATAAAAGAAAAATAAACCCGGCACTCTTATGTGATGCTTAGCAAAAAAAGGGAATATTTATTATCATGATCCAACATAAGTAACATTTCAGTCGTATGTCTCGACCTTCATCAGACTAGAATAAACAGACAAATATACAAATATAATATCAGAATTTGCCTTCAACAGAAAAGAAAACATTTTTATATAATTCCACCATTATGAGAATAATAGTTGATAAGATACAATGTGATATTTAACATAACCATGAGAAAATGAGCGTAGCTGAAAGGATTTAATTTGTGACAATGATAGGGCACAAACGTATATATCATTGTATATATGCTCTCATTGCATTGGTTTCCCAGTAACAGACATATATCCTTATTAGAACAAATAGTCAAATTAATAAAGGGGTGACATGAGTAGATAAATGATATTAAGAGAATGAGGAGAAAAAGGAGATATAAAAGTCTCGCTTACCAGATTATGAGGATAATCAATAAAGTATCTGTGAAAGATAACAAGACCGCTTGTGAAAAAAACTATGCGCCATTTAAATTGGTCCCATGAAAAAAGGTCCACTAGTGATTGTGCCTGTCATCAAAACAACATAACAAATGGCTCTTACCATTGATGTGATCGGAAAAGGTCTCAAAGGATAGCGCTATATAGTTGCTGCTAATCGCTAGTGGTAGTGTGCTCAAAGGGGCCTGAATACATGTGCGTCCTTAATTACAAGACCGCTTATAAGGAGACTGTGTGCTAATGAATTGATCACATGTAACAGAGAGCCCATTTAAAATTGTACCAGTCCTTATAATAAATGTTTCTTACCCTTGGTGTAGTTAGGCAAAAGATCTCCAGGAGTAGCGCTGTGTGGAGACGGCTAGTTGCCAGTGGTAATGCGCTCTGAGAGACCGGACTACATGTGCGTCCTAATATGGCGGCGACTCCGGAAGTGGGCGCACGTCCCTGACTAATGACGTGGCTGTGGAACGCTGGTGAGACGCATGTGAGCCGGCGAACCGGAAGTGAGTCATCTGAGCTTACTGTGAGACTGAAGTCTTAGGTGGAACACTCCTGTGGAACGCAAATAAGGAACAGTGCAGTGGTCTTATCTTTGTGAGTGATAATTTCAGCACTGGAACGGGTGATCAAGGTGAGTATCAAGAGAAGAAAAGAAATCATGTTGTAACCTGGAAAAAATTAGATAAAGGAATCAATGCATGAATAAATGAATAAATAAACTATGACATACATGAGACATTACATTCATAAGAAAAAATTTTTTGGGGTCCTGCTGGTATGCACTATTAAGATGATGAAGATTATACATCCCATGTAGAGCAAGCATATAGTCATTGTCTGCAAGTGGACTATGGACACCTAATTGGGGATTGAATTGTTAATAAACAGGTTCTATCCTTTTTTTGGGGAAATTCTTTAAGATAAATTCATAACATTGTAATCTCTATTTAATCCCTTAGGTTCCAAACTTTGTAAATAAAGGAATCCAATATGTTTCTCTGTATCGCAGTCTCTTCATCAAATTGCCTCCCCTCCTGTTTAATTCTACCTGCTCCAGAACCAAAAACCGTAATTGAGCGATAGTATGACCCATTTGGTTGAAGTGATATGTTATAGGGAGATGATATCTTTTACAACGTATATCAGATATGTAGTGTGATATACGATCTATGATTGCTTGTGATACATATACTTAATAGCATATATGACAGATTTTGAGTCACAGATGAAGAATCCTGTGATGGGGATATCCTCCCCTATGAGTGGATGCGAAATCTTTGAATCTTTAAGCACATTCGTACATTGAGCACACTGTAGACAAGGATACGTCCCCTTCTTTTGGGTACGAAGAAACCTGTTGATTTTATTCTTCAAATTACTAAGCTGTTGTGAGCACGTTTGAGGCGATTTCGGAGCTGGGGCTCCCTCCGGTGGTTGCTGAGGGTAATGAACCGAATGCTGAATGGCTTTCAGCTGGGTCCGAATGGTCTGATATAAGTGACCTGAACTCCCATCAGCCTTGCCGGTAATCAATTGTTCTTCCAGGTCTTGCTTGGAGCTCAGCTTGCATTCCTGCTCTCATTCAGATAAGTGACTTGTTGTTTTTTTTCCTCTTGTTGGATTTTCCTTGCTGGTTTGCTGCCTTGCAGTGGACTTCAGCCTGGTCCCCTTTTGGGGCCTGGAACTGCAATTGTGCTCAGTTTGTGTCTGCACTTTTGCTCTGTTCCTGGTTCACTTTTAATTTGCTGAATTGCTGTGTGTTACACCAGAGATCTGATTTAGGTGGTAGAGATCGTGTGATCTCAGGTTTTTTGTTAATCAGAAGTGTTGGTATGTTTGACAGGTTTTTTGGGCTGCAGTCAGAATTCTTTCCTATACTTTTCTATCTAGACCGTTTTGGGCCCCAGCATTTGCTCATTCTATTTTCTGTCTGTGTTCACATTTTCTTCTTGTCTAACCGCCATTACATGTTTGGGGGCTTCCTATTTCTTTGGGGGTTCTGCAGTTAGCTTTCATCTTTCTGTCTTTAGGTGTAGCTATCTCTCCTGCTGTGACGAGGCGTCTAGGATCACCGTAGGTACGCTCCACGGCTACTTCTAGTGTTGTGGTTAGTTTAGGGTTCTGCAACCCAGTAGTTTCCAGCCTCTCTGGTGTATTGCTATTTTGGCTATTTTTGCTATTTTTCCTCAGCTACCGAAACATAACAGTATTACCGGCCACATTGAAAATTATATGGTGCTCAAAAGAAGGGAAAAATAGTAAAAAAGGAAAAAAAAATAAAAGGGTGTTGTCAGAATTTTTTTTTCTGTTTGTTGCATCTTTTCCCTTTTTTCTCTGGGTGCTGAGGAGGAATTTTTTCTTTGTCCTCAATGGAGTTTACACAGTTGTCTGGCCTTGTGGAGCGGCTTGCCGCTGAGGTTCAGAAGATTACTGTCTATCTTGCTGGGTTGCCTGTTGTGGAACCTAGAATCCCCATGCCAGATTTATTCTTGGGGGATCGGTCTAAATTTCTGAATTTTAAAAATAACTGCAAGTTGTTTTTTGCCTTAAAGCCTAAATCCTCAAGGAACGCAGCACAGCAGGTTCAAATTGTCATCTCTCTGCTGCGCGGAGACCCTCAGGATTGGGCTTTTTCCCTGACACCTGGAGATCCTGTTTTGAATGATGTTGATGTATTTTTTCAGGCTCTGGGGATATTGTACGATGAACCTAATGTCACTGATCAAGCTGAAAAGACCTTGTTGGCATTAAATCAGGGTCGTGAAGATGCTGAGCTGTACTGTCAGAAATTCCGAAAGTATGCAGTCCTGACCAAATGGAATGATGATGCTTTGGAAGCCCTTTTTCGGAAGGGTCTGTCATAAAATGTAAAGGACGTTATGGTGGATTCCTGTTCCCTCTGGTTTCAGTGACTCTATGTCTTTGGCTATTAAAATTGACAGACGTTTGCGTGAGCACAGAGGTATGCGTGAGATAGTGTTGCCTTGTGAGCCAGCTCCTGATCCCATGCAGTGTGATGGTGTGAATTCTGGGGCTCAGTTTCATAAGTTTTGAAAGTGCAATGGGTTATGTTTCTACTGTGGTGATGCTTCTCATGCTATTTCCGTCTGCCCTAAGCGGGGAAGACGTTTTGCGCGCTCAGTTGTCTTGGGTAGTGTTCAGACTAAATTTCTGTTGACTGTTACCCTGATTTGCTCCCTGTCCACATTTTCGGCTCAGGCTTTTGTTGATTCAGGAGCAGCTATTAACCTGATGGATTTTGACTTTGCCAAACGTTGTGGGTTTCCCATGATACCCTGCGGAACTCTATTCCTTTGCTGGGCATTGATTCTACCCCTTTGGCGGAGAATAAACCCCAGTTTTCTACTCATGTGATAATGAGGGTTGAACCAGATCATCAGGAGAGTTGCAAATTTCTGTTGTTGCATAATCTGCATGACATTATTGTACTGGGTTTCCCTTGATTACAGACTCATAATTGTGTTTTGGATTGGAAATCTGTTATGTTTCGGTA
>JARQOD010000003.1:283101893-283325571 GCA_033576555.1 Oophaga sylvatica | reverse complement strand
GACCGTACCTTAAAAGGACAGACCAGAGGTACTCATGGTTAACCGGTCAAAGGCTTTTGCTTGGTCTAATGACAGTAGATACCCCTTCCAGTGACTGCCCTACCCTGTTCCACTGCCTCTCGGACACCGAGCACAGCACTAAAGGTGCTGCGGCCTGGAACAGAGCAGTGCTGGGCCTCCGAAAGGAGCCGGGGTGCAAACTTGACCAGCCGGTTAAACAACACCTTCGCCAGAACCTTCCGGTCCGTATTGAGAAGCGCTATGGGACGCCAATTCTCAATACGGGACGAGTCTTTACCCTTTGACAGAATAATCAGGGCTGACCTCCTCATTGAACCGGGAAGAGTACCCGAGGAAAGACACTCATTAAAACCCAGTCAAGAGGGGGACCAAGGAGTCCCTAAAGGTCTTATAAAATTCGGATGTTAAGCCATCCGGACCTGGCGATTTTTTGGGCCGAAGCCCATCAATGGCCAGTCTCACTTCCTCTTCCTGATTGCTTCTGCCAAAACACCAAGAGAGGGATCATCCCCTGGCTCAGGGATGGTTTCAGCCAGGAAAGCCGACATCTCATCCGATCTAGATCCCTCTTTCCCAAGAGGTGTGAGTAAAAGGACCTGACCACCTCCAGGATCCCTGATTTGGATCTGTTCAGGGACCCCGTACTATCGATCAGTCCTGTCACCATTTTACAATTCACTGACATCTTACAGTTCCTGTAGGGGTCGGGTGAGCGGTACTTCCCGAAATCCCTCTCAAAAACCAAGATGTGTGCCTATCATACTGACACCTCTTAAGCAAAGACTTCACTCTGGAGATTTCCTCACGGTCACCTCCAGTCGAGACGAGCTGCTCGAGTTTCCTCCCCAGAGCCTGATACAAGCGATGCCTGTTCAGACTCCTGAGGCTCGAGAGCTTGCGGAAGAACCCCGCCACCGCTTTTTGAAGATCTCCCACCACTCTGACTTACTACTACAGAGATCCAAAAGCGGTACCTGGCTCTGAAGAAAATCCTCGAAGGATTGTCTCACATTCGCTTCTTCCAGCAGGGACGAATTCAGCTTCCACAGCCCTCTTCCCATCCGGGGAGTTTCTGCAACATTCAGAGAAAAGAAAATTAGACAGTGATCGGAGAACTCCACCTCAACGGCGGACACAGCAGAAAAGATGGCATCCTCCTTTAAAAAAAACCTGTCTATTCTAGATCTACAGCTACCCCTATGATGGGTTTGAAACCCCCGTGACCTGGGGTGTGCCGGATGTGGACATCCACCAGGCGAGCTTCACTGGCTATGCTATTGAGCGTGATACTGTCATAAGGCAGGCGATCTCCAGGACCCCCCCGATCACGGGACCTCGTAATGGTGTTGAAGCCCCCACCGAAGACCACCTGCCGGCTTGTAAAAAGAAAGGGCTTAATCCTCAGGAAGAGACATTTCCGGTCCCACTTTGATTGTGGACCATAGATGTTTATGAGCCGTAGCTCTTGTCCCTCATGAAGACGTCAAGGACCAGGCACCTCCCCATTTCTAGCTCGATCACTCGTCTGCATTCCACATCTGCAGTCTTAAAGAGGACTGCCACCCCGCTATACGGCTCGGCCGCAAGAGACCAGTATGAGGGCCCGCACCTCCACTCTCTCCGTGCTTTATGTATGGCCCCCATGTCAGTTAGTCTGGTCTCCTGCAAAAATAAAATTTCAGCCTCAATTCGGGTGAGAAAATCAAAGGCCGTAAATCTAGCCGCATCTGACTTAATGCTGGCGACATTAATGGACGCCAGCGTCAACGGAGCGAGTTCAGCCATCATGAGTGATCAAGCTCGACGGCCTTCTTCTTACCCACCCCACTCCCACCACCCTCTGGGGAGGAGTCGGAACCTTTCCTTTTTAAGGTGGACGATGTGTCCATTCCTCCTCCCCTGGTGTCCTCACCTCCGGACTCCAGGTCTGTCCCCCCTTGGGGAGAAACAACGTCCCCCAAGGGTTGGACTCCGCCATCCCCTAAAAGACCCCCGATGCCGCCCCGGTCCCCTGCCCTCGTCCGGCGACTCTTTAGCAGAGTCCTCAAGGGCCTGGAACCGGTTGGAGAGTGTGATCAGAGGGGGAACGGTGGGCACTTCCGTTGGTACCCTCACGGTCGGGGGTGGGGGGGATTTGGAAGACTTATTCAGCCTCTTCCTCCCCTCCTGTTGTTGCGCTTTTTTCCACCCTTTGATATTGTAGGCTGCTCTAAGATTTCCTCATCAACACTTTCATACTGAGAGGAGTTGTCTGAGTCAGCCGCTTTTCCTCCCTCTCCATCCTCCTGATCTCCTCGTTCACCGCTTCCTCCCCCAGGGCCTCAGAGGCTTTAGCCACCAACCCAGAGGGAGGAGCAGGCATCACCCCGGTTCCCCAGGCTCCACCTGCTCCTTACCCCCTGGCGAGCCGCCTGCCTCCGCTGATATGAGGGGCCTCTAGTGACTTTGCCTTTCCTCACTGGCCCCTCAGCCCCCTCCCCGCCACCACCGCCCGCCGCGACAGAGGAAGCCCCGCCGGAGGTTTCCCCCCCACGGTCTCCCCCACCGGGCCCGCAGCAGTATTGGAGAAGGAGCGAGGGCAGCGGCTATACGGGTGACCTAAGTCACCACACAGGTTGCACCGAATGTCCCTACACGCAGCGGCGAGATGGCCCACCCCGCCACACAAGGCACATTTCTGCACCTTGCAGCTTGCGCTGAAGTGGCGGGGATCGCCGCACTTGTGACAAACCTTCGGCTGCCCCTGGTAGAAGATCAGGATCCTGTCCCTTCCCAGGAATGCCGAGGAAGGGATGTGGGTGACCGTATCGCCTGAGACCTTCAACTTAACCATGAAGGTCCAGCCCCCCGACCAAATACCAAACTCGTCCCTGTTCTTTTTTGGGACCTCAGTGACTTCCCCATACCGGGAAAGCCACGTCATTATGTCCACGCCTGAGAGTGACTCGTTACATGTCACCACGGTCACTCTCTTGACGGAATTTTGGCGAGACACCGCCTGTACGACGAAGCCTCGCCATCCGGGCTCCCTTTCACCAGCTCATAATTTGACCAGAAGAGCTCAAGCCCCTCTGGCCGAACAAAGCTGATGTCAAAGAAACGGGCTGATGTGGGATGGATCAGGGCAAAGATGTCATCTGCCCTGAAGCCCATCTTCAGGAGGAGCTCCACCACCCTACTCCTGGGTGGGCAAGCTTCACTGCCCCCCCACCGAAGACGGACCACATTCCTCCTCACCAGCCCTTGCCCGGCTGTTGGGAGAGACCAGACAGTCCCTCCCTCTCTTCTCTCTTGGAAGGCGGCTAAACCATGTCTCTCTATCCAGAAAGACAAGTCCACCGTCCTCCCCTCTACAATTATCGACCTTTCTCCCCTTTTGAGGGCTCCAGGAAACGGCGGTGCAAAACGCCGTCCCCGGAGTCCAGAGGTGAGGAGACCCCCTGAGAACCCCCCCGGGAGCCCCCCCTACCCCCAGCCGTGACCCCCGCATATGAACGCCTGGGAGCCACGGCTGGGGAGGCAGATGGACCAGCCTTACCCCACTCACACTTGCTCCCACATTCACACCTGCATCCACCCTGGCATTCACTCCCAAACTCACTCCCCATTCATACCACCCTCGCCATCACTCACACCTCCATGCACCACCTCCGCAAACAGTTCTTCAAAAATGTCACTCGCACCATCACTATCATCCTCACTATCCATACTATCCATATAATTCACATTATTTATATTATTTACATTATTATTTACATCATTTACATTGCCTACATTGCCTTTAGCCTTGCTTGTAGCTTTGTGGCTTTCAACATCTCCTGCTGGGGGCCCAGACTGGATAACAATGTCTTTGTTTTTTCCTTCTCCATTTTTTTTTCCTCTACCCAGGAGTGCCACTGCCCCTTTAAATGCACCAGAGCAGAGTGCACTTAGTACACCCTGCCTGGGCTCAGGAGCAGCAGCAGCTCCTGGGCTCTCTGGAACCACATTTTTTTTTTTTCACTTTTTTTTTTTTCCTGTGCTTCCTAGGGCAGGGACGGATCTTGCCACCGCTCCCTGCCCTCCACACACCTCCCCCGCCGGCTTTACCTGGAGCGCCGGAGCCCCCGCACCACCAGATGACGGTAAGTGGGTTGGGGACCCCGACAACTCCCTACCGGCTTTTGGGGCTGCAGACCCATGGTATGGGTGGGCAGGACAGAGGGCGGCGGACCCGCTGAGGCCACGCCCCCCCCACCGGCCACAGTCACTCCAGGCTGGGCAGCAGCCCCTTGCGAGGCCACGCCCACCCCAGATGACACGGCACAGTGGGCGGAGCCACGGCCGCCGAGGCCACGCCCCCCCGCCGGCCCACAGTCACTCCAGGCTGGCAGCAGCCCCTTGCGAGGCCACGCCCACCCCAGATGACCGGGCACAGGGGCGGAGCCACGGCCGCCGAGGCCAGCCCCCCCGCCGGCCCACAGTCACTCCAGGCCGGGCAGCAGCCCCTTGCGAGGCCACGCCCACCCCAGATGACACGGGCACAGTGGGCGGAGCCACGGCCGCTGAGGCCACGCCCCCCCCACCGGCTACAGCCCCTCCAGGCTGGGCAGCAGCCCCTTGCGAGGCCACACCCACCCCAGATGATGCGAGCACGGCGGGCGGGACTTCAGTCAGGGAGAGCACGCCCCCCTGCATGCCTCTGCAGATAGGGCAACATTCAGGGAGGCCACGCCCCCCCACAGGCCTTCACTACCGCTCTGTACCCACCCCCTGCTGTAGGCAAGGCTGGCCACTCCCCTTCGGCATCCAGTGGTGGCGGGGTCCCCCGCACGGACCCTTTTGGGGTCTACGTGCCGAGTGCCCCGGCTTCACCACGGTCGCCTCCAGGGGAGCTACCAACTCCTTGCAGGTCTTTAATTGCTGCTTTACAGCAGTATCTGCGCCCCTTCTATGCTTCTGGACCCCATAAGTGATCCAGACTTAACGGATCCGTTCGTGGGGGGCCCAGAAGCTGCTCTCACCGCAATTGGAGATGCGGCCCTGGCTTTACCTTTACCAGGTGCTGGGCCAGCCCCCCCTGCCACCGGGGACTGAGCCCAAGCACCCCCACTAACGCCACCATTACGACAGCACCGATCTCCATATCGCTGCCTGAATCCGAACTGCCACCACCAGAAGTGTCAGCAAGACCCAGGCAGACTTTCTCTCCCCGCTCCCTTGCACCGGACCCACCACAGGGCCCGGGCTGGGGTGGGCAGCGGGTTCCACACAGCGGGACTGGGGGGCCCCGGAAAGAGGGACAAAAACAAGCTTCTCCTCCACCACTTGCTTCGCCTTACGCCTTCTTCCCCTCTTCCCAGTTGCCTCATCCTCAAGGCAGACCTCGTCCCCAAACAACAGCGTGCCAAACCGTGCCGGGGACTCAATCTGCCTCACTTGCTGTAGGATGAGGCAGCCCCCCTTGTTATTTCTCCCGCTCCCTCCATCCTCCCCCTCACTCCCACTTTCCTCCATGTCACTGGAGTCCGGTGGGAGAGCCACTTGTTCGGGGGCTATCCCGCTGTGCGATACCTGGGAGCTTTTACCCACCAGGTCCTGGGCGCTCTTACTCACCAGGTCCTGGGCGCTCTTACTCACCAGGTCCCCAGGTGGAGCTGGCGCAGATGTTCCGCCATCTTCCTCCTCCTCGTCCTCCACCTGGCTGGAGCCTCCTGACCCCCCAGGAGACCCCCCGGTCAGGGCTCTGAACCGGTCATCGTTCTTAACTTCTCCTCGAAGGGGCCGCTTCCCTCCAGGATGATCTTCCTCCTCTCCTCCAGTGCTCTTATCTCCCCCTTCAGCTTTCCGACCGTGGCAGATACCTCCGCTCTCTTTGAGGCAGGGAGCTTATTTTTTGCTGTCACTCGAGCTCCCCTCAACCTCTCCCGGAGTATCCTCAGCTGCTTAGCTGCCTCCTCATACTCACAGAGGTGGGCATGGATGCGGGAGGCATAGATGGTGGACGGCTCTCCCGCAGCCTTGGAGCCCCAGATATTAAGGGGGGCTCCTGCCGCACCTCTGCCTGCAGCCTCCTCACCGGGAGAAGGAGATGCCACGGCCCCGGCTTCAGGGGTCCTGGATCCTGGAGCCTTGCGGCCCCCCGGTATCTTCCTCCTATTCATCCCCGGGACTGGCTTGCTGTAGCGTGGGCCTCTAGATGTTATGTGAGGCCCCCACCCCCAGCTAGCTTGCCGGGGGGTGGGAGCCAGGGGCACAGCCCCGACGCTCAGTCCCAGGGAAAGTCTCTCTCTGCCTGGGAAGGGGCAGGTAGCAGTCCAGATAGAGAAAAAAAATCCTCCTTCCCAGGCACTTAGCTCCTAGCAGCCTTGCTCTCTGCTTCCACCAGCAGCAACCACACCTCCAGCAACCACACCTCTCCACTTCCTGGGTGGAGCTGGAAGCACTGCAGTTGCTGGCATGAGACTTGCCCTCCAATAGATTCTTGTAAAAGGATTTAAAGTGTACTCATTCAAATTAGAGAGACAATTTTAATTAAAATGATTAGACCTGCCTCCACCGCAGGGGGGCTCGCTCGACCCACCAGTGGACAGGCACCAGTATTGGGAGAGGGGGGCTGGCAGTCAGGGTCCACCGCAGCTCTGGCACAAACCCGGCGACACGCAGGTCGCACGGGCAGGAACGGATTGGCCATGTCGGCTTCGCACTTTTTTGGTTTTAGAAGGGCATGACATGCCTATATCTGTGTCTCCCCTCCTTTTACTCCTCCACCTCTTTTCTTTTTGCATGACTATATGTACTTGTCACTTTTCCATGTGTTAGTTGTGTCTTCTGAGCAATTTGTCAGCTTTTGGACACCTTTGAAGTGTTTTCTATGTGTTTCTATGTGTTTTGTTTGCCTGCCATTGGTTTTAACGGTGTTCGACGGTGTTCGATGAACAGTTCGACGAACAGTTCGTCGAACACACGGCTATTCGGTGAACCGAACCAAACTCGAACACTACGGGGGTGGCTCATCACTACTGTCAATTTGAATAGCTAATGACATAGTCATTGAGACCAGAGGGGACAGGGAATCCCACCACAACGTCCTTTACAGTCTCTGCCAGACCCTTCGGAAAAAGAGCTGCCAGAGCATCATCATTCCATTTAGTAAGGACTGCCCACTTTTGGAATTTCTGACAATACAGCTCAGCGGCTTCTTGACCCTGATTCAATGCCAACAAGGTTTTCTCAGATTGATCAGTAACATTAGGTTCATCATACAACAACCCCAGAGCCTGAAAAAACACATCAACATCATTCAAAACAGGATCCCCAGGTTTCAGGGAAAAGGCCCAATCCTGAGGGTCGCCGTGCAACAGGGAGATGACAATTTGAACCTGCTGCGCCGCGTTCCTTGAGGACTTAGGCTTCAAGGCAAAAAACAACTTACAGTTATTTTTAAAATTCAAAAATTTAGACCGAACCCCCAAAAATAAATCCGGCAGAGGGATCCTAGGTTCCACAACAGACAACCCAGCAAGATAGATAGCAATACTTCAAACTTCAGCAGCAAGCTGCTCCACACGATCGGACAAATGTTTGACTTCCATTGGGAAAAATATTCCTCCTCAGCCCCAGAGAAAAAAGAGGGAAAAAATTTAACAAACAAAAAAAATATATATTTCTGACAACTCTGACAATTTTTTTTTTTACTATATTTTCCCTTCTGTTGAGTACCATAGAATTTCAGTCTGGCTGGTGATTCTGTTATGATTTGGTAGCTGAGGAGGGCAGGAGCAAAAAAACGCAAAGGCAGCCAAACACCAGAGAGGTTGGGATCTAATAGGTTGCAGACCTCTAAACTAACCGCACAACTAGAAGCAGCCGTGGGACGTTCCTATGGTGCTCTAGACGCCTCGTCACAGCCGGAGAGATTAGCTACCCCTGAAGATGGAAAGAGAAAATCTAACGGCCACGGAGTAGAGCCCCAAAGGAATAGGAAGCCCCCAAACATATAATGGCGGTTAGACAAGATGAAAACACGAACGCAGACAGAAAATAGAATGAGCAAACGCTGGGGCCCAAAACTGTCTAGATATGACAGCACAGGAGAGTATACTGTCTGCAACCCAGCAAAACCCTAGGAAAAACTCCAACACTTCTGATTCCAAAAATGCTGAGACCACACGGTCTTGACCACATATATCAGATCTCTGATGTGAACACGCAGCTACCCAGCAGCAAAAAATCACAAGAACTGAGCAAAAGAACAAATACAAAAAGAGAACAGAGACCAGCACAAGCCCCCAAAGGGGACCCTGCTGAACTCAAAAAGCAAGGCAGCAATAACAAGGAAAATCAAACCACAGAAAAAAAAACAGAAAGCAACTTAACTGATTGATAGGAGACAGCAGAAAAGCAAGCTGAATTCCAACCAAGACCAGGAAGTAACAATTGATCAACGGCGAGGATCATGGGAGGTCAGCACACTTATATCAGGCCAGTCCATCCCCCCAGATAACCATTCATCAATTACAGGTGGTGGACTTTTGCTGTTTAACATAGGTTCAATACCCTCAGCAACCACCAGAGGGAGCCTCAGCTCCGAAGTCGTTTCCAACATGTTCACAACAGGCACCTTTGTTGGCATCATACTTTATGGGGGCAATGAAAGTGGAATCTGGGGGCTTCAATAGGAGGAAAATTAGTTTGCAACGGCAGCAAAGTTGTGAGATTTGTACCTATGTGACCAAGAAAGTTTTTTATTTTGTTGGAGGGGGGAGCCATGAGTACTTCTGCTTTGGGGCCCCATGATCACTTTATACACCCTGGTGCAGGATGCATTGTCCCTTTCACATGTTTCTGCTGCAGGACTGGTTGCCCATAACTTACACACCACGTCCATGTTAGAACTCTCCTGTTAGGTTTTTTCTATTTTGCTGGTCACATGACCTTTTTGCCTATTTAATCCTGCTCCGCCCTTCTGGCTTTGCTGGACTTTATTGTAATTTCTACTCTTAAGCTAGCCAGGTGCTTTGTTACCATTCTCAGTCAGTTTTGCTTGGTCTTCGGACCTCTATATTCTATGTTGTTTTTTTTGTCTTTTACTGCTACAACTTCTGTTAGGAGGTGTCCATCTTTCTCCCAGTCCCCAGTTCTTGTAGGGATCCCTTCCTCGCATCTATAGGTCTTCGTACAGACTAGCTGAGGACTTTAGCGGGTCTGATCGCAGGATCAGGTTCCCTGTTACATCGTAGGGATCTAGCTTAGTTCTATCGTAGGGACAGATCTCCCTTCTTTCCTTAGTGCTTGTAGCAGAACATAACAGTCCAATTCTGCCCCTCAGTACATACAGGCATTCAGCCATGTTTCTCCTGAGCATCGGTTGCGCTCGTCTCCCTTCCCGCTCTCACATCTCTTACACAACCCAATAGGAAGGCCCTGCTATTAGCTCTGGACAGCCCTGTGTGCGGCACTTGTGATTGACTAAGCGTTTTGGGAGGAGGCGTGGTCTGTTGGGGAAGACCTCACCAGTTTACCACCTTAGTGCAGTGGCGGCTTTGTTGATGCTCAGACTGCAGGTTGTTGCATGTGGTGTGTGGACGGTGCTGCATGGTGGACATGTCTGACTAGTTAGTGCCAGGCAGCCACCACATTGGAGCTGCCCAGAGTTTTGTAGGCATGTGCCAGAGATAATATGTTGGCAATCAGTGCTGCCTCCTGTGCTATAAGGATGCAGGACTGTGTCTGCCTACAGGAACACAGCTCTGCAGCCATCATTGTGTGTCTGTATGCCTGTGCCAGGTCTGCCATTGCCAATAATGATCCTTGTTCTGGATTCCTCTGAGAGGTTCTTGTTTGTGTGTGTGATGGCGCTGACTTCCTTGTATTTGGACACCTTTTTTTCTATTTCTCTAAATTAAAATGTCAACTATTGTCCTCATTTCTACAGGATATGAACCAGATTAATTTCTACCGATTTTAAAAAAAATTTACTCTGGGCGGGGGGGGGGGAGGGGGCGCCGTTCTGCACTTCGCCTCAGGCAGCACAGAGGCTAGGTTCACCGCTGGGGTTGGCGCCCTAGAATGCACGCTTATACCGGAAGTGACCTGTGTGTGTTGGTAGTGCGCTCCACTGTGGAAGCGCACCGGAAGTGACAACCTAAATGTCAAAACGGCGATCTATTTAACCACCTCCACAGGCTACAGATCAGACCATATATTGCACATAGGATGGGCAGGTACCCATCATCCTGTATTACATTTTAAGATCCCCTTTTGGTTCACCTCCCCTGATGATTTGAAAGATGAAACGCGTCGGAGCATCTTGGGGCATTTCTGAAATGGGTCCTTTCGAATCCGTTGAGGTGGGGTAATGTGTGGCAAAAAAGTGTTCTCCCCCCCTCCCTCTGGACAACCAGGATCCTCTGATACATTTGGAACACAGCCTGGTCCAATCTATGAACGGAACCGTGTGAGATTGTTGCTTCACTATCCTTATAAATTAAGAGAAGGTGCAAAAATCATTTATTTACCTATGGTATACCAAACTGTGATTTTCATTACACAGGTACATTACTTGTAACAAGTTATATTATACAAAAGAATTGTTTGCTGACTTATGGTATACCACACTATGGTCTCTAATATATTGGTTCATGGGATTTAAATAAGGCACCTTAAAGGGACTCTTTTCCTAATTTTCATAAAGGTTTCCTCTTGGTGTGCAGGAGTATGAATCCCTCCTATATATCCTATGTTAATTCATATGATATTATATGTTTGAATGTTTGCCTTCTTTTGTCATTTATATCATTAGGGTCTATTTTTAAGAATTCATTAAAAGTTTAATTTATATACCTCTACCTTGAAAAGAAGAAGACCAGATGGTGGGCATACCTGTATAAACCATCTAATCTTCCTAAACATAAATAGATGTAAACAAAATAATATTGGCATAAAGTAAATGTTATTCTTAAATGTAAAAATAAACTTTTAAGATAAGAAATCAAAATTTGAATTTTTTTGAAAATGTCATTTTTTTAATAAACAATATACTAATCTAAATTTACTGTTTATTGATGAAAAACATTCTCAGAATAACTTTAAGAAGTAAAAACATTCCAACTTTATCTCTTTTCAAACTGAAACATGCCAGATTTGATAAATGGGAGTGATAAGAGGCTCTCCAAGTGTGTTATTCCCAGCAATAGGCATGGTGAGAAAAGAACAATTATTCATTCACCTGCCTCAGCACACCACAGTACTCTTTTTGTAAGCAAACTGCAGCCAGGGGAAAGATTTCTGGAAAGAGGAAAATCCCTTTAATGGCAAAGCTCCATTTTTCAAATCTACATGCAGCCAAACAGGAAACAAAGTGGTGGTTCCCAAGTACTTCCAAGATATATTGACTATGGATGTACAGTTATATGAAAAAGTTTGGACACCCCTATTAATCTTAAGCTTAATGTTTTATAAAAATTGGTGTTTTTGCAACAGCTATTTCAGTTTGATATATCTAATAACTGTTGGACACAGTAATGTTTCTGCCTTGAAATGAGGTTTATTGTACTAACAGAAAATGTGCAATCTGCATCCAAACAAAATTTGACAGGTGCATAAGTATGGGCACCTCACCAGAAAAGTGACATTAATATTTAGTAGATCCTCCTTTTGCAAAAATAACAGCCTCTAGTCGCCTCCTGTAGCTTTTAATGAGTTCCTGGATCCTGGATGAAGGTATTTTTGACCATTCCTCTCTACAAAACAATTCCAGTTCAGTTAAGTTTGATGGTCGCCGAGCATGGACAGCCCTCTTCAAATGATCCCACAGATGTTCAATGATATTCAGGTCTGGGGACTGGGATGGCCATTGCAGAACATTGTAATTGTTCCTATGCATGAATGCCTGAGTAGATTTGGAGCTGTGTTTTGGATCATTGTCTTCCTGAAAGATCCACCCCCTGCGTAACTTCAACTTTGTCACTGATTCTTGAACATTACTGTCAAGAATCTGCTGATACTGAGTGGAATCCATGCGTCCCTCAACTTTAACAAGATTCCCGGTGCCGGCATTGGCCACACAGCCCCAAAGCATGATGGAACCTCCACCAAATTTTACTGTGGGTAGCAAGTGTTTTTCTTGGAATGCTGTGTTTTTTTGACGCCATGCATAACGCCTTTTTGTATGACCAAACAACTCAATCTTGGTTTCATCAGTCCACAGGACCTTCTTCCAAAAAGAAATTGGATTCTCCTGATGTGCTTTTGCATACCTCAGCCAACTCTGTTTGTGGCGTGCTTGCAGAAACGGCTTCTTTCGCATCATTCTCCCATACAGCTTCTCCTTATGCAAAGTGCGTTGTATAGTTGACCGATGCACAGTGACACCACCTGCAGCAAGTTGATGCTGCAGCTCTCTGGAGGTGGTCTGAGGATTGTCCTTGACTGATCTCAACATTCTTTTTCTCTGCCTTTCTGATGTTTTTCTTGGCCTGCCACTTCTGGCCTTAACAAGAACTGTCCCTGTGTTCTTCCATTTCCTTACTATGTTCCTCACAGTGGAAACTGACAGGTTAAATCTCTGAGACAGCTTTTTGTATCCTTCCCCTGAACAACTATGTTGAATAATCTTTGTTTTCAGATCATTTGACAGTTGTTTTGAGGAGCCCATGATGCCACTCTTCAGAGGAGATTCAAACAGAACAACTTGCAAGTGGCCACTTTAAGTAGCTTTTCTCATGATTGCATACACCTGGCTATGAAGTTCAAAGCTCAATGAGGTTACAAAACCAAAAAAAGTGCTTCAGTAACTCAGTAAAAAGTAGGTAGGAGTATTTAAAACAAGAAAATGATAAGGGTGCCCATACTTATGCAACTGTCAAATTTTGTTTGAATGCAGATTGCACATGTTCTGCTAGTACAATAAACCTCATTTCAAGGCAGAAACATTACTGTGTCCAATAGTTATTAGATATATCAAACTGAAATAGCTGTTGCAAAAACACCAATTTTTATAAAACATTAAGCTTAAGATTAATAGGGGTGCCCAAACTTTTTCATATAACTGTATGTACCTAGCATCTTTATTCATACACCTTCTCTAGGTATAGTATGCAAAAGAAAACTCTTCCCTTAAAATGTAGGTGAAGTATACACGTCTTAAAAATATAAAGTTAGATATTAAACCAAAAACAATAGCAGTATAGTGGGAAATAAAAACAAGTCAGAATCATATGATATTAAATTCAAATACTGCTTCATTACAACCTTTAACAAATCCTATATATCAGACCTGGGCAAAGTGCAGCCCGCGGGCCACATCCGACCCTCTAGCTGTCTCAGTCCAGCCCGAGACAGCCAGCTGGAAATCAGAGGTCTATGGGCGAACGGTGCCTGCCCGCTCGCTGTTTCCATGTGTGGCTCTGCACTGCGTTGCTGACTCCCTTGGTGAAGGAGGGGCCTTCAGCCACTTCCTCCACCAATCAGCATGTGAAACAGCTGACTCGATGACGTCATTTCATTGTATCAGCTGTGTACTCCGGAGAGTCAGGGAGAGAAGCAGAGCATCTGTGAATGGGACTGAGATGTTATGTTTCGGTAGCTGAGGAGGACAGGAACAACAGCAGGGTAGCCGAACACCTGAGATGTTGGTAACTGATGGGTTGCAGATTCCTAAACTAACGATACAACTAGAGATAGTCATGGAGCATTCCTACGTTGATCCTAGACGCCTCATCTCAGCCTGAGAGATAACTACACCTAAAGGCAGAAAGATGAAAGCTATCTGCCCCAGAGCAGATCCCCAAAGAAAATAGGAAGCCCCAAAACATATAATGGCGGTTAGACAAGATGAAAATACAAACGTAAGCAGAAAATAGACTGAGCAAACGCTGGGGCCACAAGCTGACTAAATAGGATAGGACAGGAGAGATTACTTTCTGCAACCCAGAAAACCCTACAAAAATCCAACAATTCTGATTACAAAAATACTGAGATCACACGATCTCGCCACCCACTAAATCAGATCTCAGTGTGAACAAAAACCAAGCAGCAGCCGCTGAAAAAACAGGAAAAAGCAAATGAGCAAATAACAGTGGCTGCAGAAAAACTGCGAGGAGCTCAGGCCCCAGGAGGGGACCTGGCTGACCTCCACAAACGTGCAGAAAACAATGCAAAAAGCAAGCAAAAAAAGAAAAGCAAAAAATATCTTATCTGAAAGCAGGAGATGCAGGCAGGACTCCAGCAAATTTCCAAATAAACCAGGAACCACAATTGAGACAAGAACAATTGATCACCGGCAACCATCATGGGAGGGAACCTCCCTTATATCAGACCAGTCCGTGATTCCAGATTGCCACTCCTCGCTGAAAGGTTCAGTACTGTCTGTAACCACCAGAGGGAGCCTCTGCTCAGAAACCATCTCTAGCACATTCATAACAGTAACCCCCCTTGAGGAGGGGTCACCGAACCCTCACTTGTGCAACCAGGCTGATCAGGATGAGCTCGGTGATAGGCACGGATCAGTCTCCTAGCATGGATGTCCGAAGCAAACACCCAAGAATTGTCCTCCTGACCATAACCTTTACACTTAACCAAATACTGGAGTTTCTGTCTAGAAAAACGAGAATCCAATATTTTCTCAACCACATACTCCAGATTGCCCTCAACCAAAACAGGGTCAGGAGGCGCAGTCAATAAGGACTTGTGGAACACGTTATGGATCTTAAATGTCCCTGGAAGAAGCAAACGGAAGGAAACAAGATTAAGAATCTCCATGATCTTATAAGATCCCATGAACTTGGGCTTAAACTTTGGAGATGCAACCCTCATAGGGATATTTCTTGAGGACAACCAAACCAAGTCCCCCACTTTAAACCGAGGACCATCAGTCCTATGCCGGTTGGCAAACCGTTGGGCCTTCTCCTGAGAGAGAGACAACTTCTCCACTACCTGGTCTCAAATCTGCTGCATTCGCTCCACAACAGAGTCAACACCCGGACAGACAGAAGCCTCCGCCTTTCCCGAAGAAAATCGAGGGTGAAACCCAAAATTGCAGAAAAATGGAGACATCAAGGTGGCAGAGCTAGCCCTATTATTAAGAGCAAACTCAGCCAAAGGCAAAAAAGAGACCCAGTCATCTTGATCAGCAGACACAAAACATCTCAAATAAGTCTCCAAGGTCTGGTTTGTTCTCTCCGTTTCTCCATTGGTCTGAGGATGAAAAGCAGAGGGGAAAGATAATTGAACACCAAGTTTAGAACAAAATCTGGAAACAAACTGGACTCCTCTGTCAGAAACAATGTTCTCCGGAATGCCATGTAACCGAACCACGTGCTGAAGGAACAAAGGCACCAATTCGGAGGAGGAAGGTAACTTAGGTAATGGCACAAGATGTATCATCTTGGAAAACCTATCACAGATTACCCATATAACGGTCATTCTCTGAGAAACAGGGAGGTCGGAAATAAAATCCATAGAGATATGAGTCCATGGCCTCTTGGGCACAGGTAATGGCATTAACAAACCACTAGAGCGAGAGCAAGGCTTGGAGCGAGAGCAAGTCCCACAGGACTGCACAAATTCCCTGACGTCACGAGACAAAATAGGCCACCAAAAGGACCGACTCACCAAGTCTCTGGTACCAAAAATCCCGGGAAGACCAGTCAATGCGGAACAATGAATCTCAGACATCACATTCTTCTTCCACTGGTCTGGGACAAACAATTTCCCAACAGGGCAGCGCTCAGGTTTATCCTCCTGACACCCTTCCAAGGCCAGTCTCAAATTGGGCGAGATGGCGGAAAGAACTACACCCTCTTTCAAAATAACAGTAGGATCAGATGACTCAGGAGAGTCCGCAAAGAAACTCCTCGAGAGGGCATCCGCCTTAACATTCTTAGTGCCAGGAAGAAAAGAAACCACAAAATTAAAACGTGTGAAAAACAAGGCCCACCTGGCCTGTCTAGGATTAAGTCGCTTGGCTGATTCGAGATAAACCAGATTCTTATGGTCCGTGAGGACCACCACCTGATGTTTGGCTCCTTCCAGCCAATGTCTCCACTCTTCAAAGGGCCACTTCATGGCCAGTAACTCCCGATAACCCACGTCATAAAAACGTTCAGTTGGAGAAAATTTTCGAGAGAAAAAGGCACAAGGGTTACTTTTAGAGGTCTCTGGATCTCTTTGGGACAAAACGGCACCTGCCCCAATTTCAGAGGCATCAACCTCCACCTGAAACGGTAGAGAAACATCAGGCTGCCGTAGAACAGGAGCAGAAGTGAATCTCTGCTTAAGTTCCTGAAACGCAGAGACTGCCTCAGGAGGCCAATTCACCACATCAGAACCCTTTTTGGTCAAATCAGTCAATGGTTTAACAATACCGGAGAAATTACCAATAAATTTACGATAAAAATTGGCAAAACCCAAAAATCTCTGAAGAGCCTTTAATGAAGTAGGTTGGACCCAATCACAGATGGCTTGAACCTTGACCGGGTCCATTTCAATAACAGACGGAGACATAATGAATCCCAGAAATGAGACCTTCTGTACGCCAAAAAGACACTTTGATCCCTTCACATACAGTGCATTCTCTCTCAAAATCTGGAACACAGTCCGAACATGTTTCACATGAGAGTCCCAGTCATTGGAAAAAATCAAAATATCATCCAAATAAACAATCAGAAATTTATCCACAAATCCCTGAAAATATTATTCATGAAGGATTGGAAGACAGAAGGAGCATTAGTGAGCACAAAGGGCATCACTAGGTACTCAAAATGCCCCTCTGGGGTATTAAACGCCATCTTCCATTCATCCCCGTGCTTAATGCGAATAAGGTTATACGCCCCCCTGAGATCAAGCTTGGTAAACCAACTAGCACTTTTCACCCTGGAAAACAGGTCAGAAATCAAGGGTAACGGATATTGATACTTCACAGTGATCTTATTCAAGAGATGATAATCAATACACGGCCTCAATGAACCATCCTTTTTGGCCACAAAGAAAAAACTTGCACCCAAGGGTGAAGAGGATGGTCTGATATGACCCTTCTCCAATGACTCCTTGATATAAGATCGCATAGCATCGTGTTCAGGTACAGACAAGTTAAAAAGGTGACCTTTAGGAAATTTACCACCAGGCACTAATTCAATTGCGCAATCGTAGCTCCTGTGAGGGGGCAAAGATGCAGATTTACTTTCAATAAATACATCCGAAAAATCAGTCAAAAAGTCAGGAACATCCTGAGACTTGGGAGAGGCAGAAAAAACAGGAGTGTCGGCATTAACACAGTTGCAGCCCCAACTGGTCACAGACACAGATTTCCAATCCAAAACAGGATTATGAGACTGTAACCAAGGGAAACCTAGTACAATAATGTCATGCAGATTATACAGCACCAGAAATTTGCAACTCTCCTGATGATCTGGTTCAACCCTCATTATCACCTGAGTAAAAACTGGGGTTTATTCTCCGCCAAAGGGGTAGAATCAATGCCCAGTAGGGAAATAGACTTCCGCAGGGGTATCATGGGAAACCCACAATGTTTGGCAAAGTCAAAATCCATCAGGTTAATAGCTGCTCCTGAATCAACAAAATCCTGAGCAGAAAATGTGGACAGGGAGCAAATCAGGGTAACAGTCAACAGAAATTTAGTCTGAACACTACCCAAGACAGCTGAGCGTGCAAAACGTCTTCCCCGCTTAGGGCAGACTGAAATAGCATGAGAGGCATCACCACAGTAGAAACATAACCCATTGCGCTTTCGAAAGTCATGACGCTGAGCCCCAGAAGTCACTCTATCACACTGCATGGGCTCAGAAGCTGGCTCACAAGGCAACGCTATCTCACGCATACCTCTGCGCTCACGCAAACGTCTGTCAATTTGAATTGCCAATGACATAGAATCATTGAGACCGGAGGGAGCAGGGAATCCCACCATAACATACTTTACATTCTCTGACAGCCCCTACCGAAAAAGGGCTGCCAAAGCATCATCATTCCATTTGGTCAGGACTGCCCACTTTCGGAATTTCTGACAGTACAACTCAGCGTCTTCAAGACCCTGATTTAATGCCAGCAAGGTTTTTTCAGCTTGATCAGTGACATTAAGTTCATCATACAATAACCCCAGAGCCAGAAAAAATGCATCAATATCATTCAAAACAGGATCCCCAGGTGTCAGGGAAAAAGCCCAATCCTGAGAATCGCCGCGCAGGAGAGAGATGACAATTTGAACCTGCTGTGCTGCGTTACCAGAAGACTTAGGCTTTAAGGCAAAAAACAACTTGCAGTTATTTTTGAAATTCAGAAATTTAGCCCGATCCCCCAAAAACAAATCTGGCATGGGAATCCTAGGTTCCACAACCGGCAACCCAGCAAGATAGGTAGCAATACTCCGAACCTCAGTGGCAAGCTGATCCACACGGCCAGACAACTGTGCAAACTCCATTGAGAGAAAAAAAATCCTCCTCAACACCCAGAGAAAAAGAGGGAAAAAATGCAACAGACAGAAAAAAGAAAAAAAAACTCTGACAACTTTTTTCTTTCCACACAATTTTTCCCTTCTGTGAGTACCATATCATTTTCCGTTATGGCCGGTGATACTGTTATGTTTCGATAGCTGAGGAGGACAGGAACAACAGCAGGGCAGCCGAACACCTGAGATGTTGGTAACTGATGGGTTGCAGATTCCAAAACTAACGACACAACTAGAGGTAGTCGTGGAGCGTTCCTACGTTGATCCTAGACGCCTCGTCACAGCCTGAGAGATAACTACACTTAAAGGCAGAAAGATGAAAGCTATCTGCCCCAGAGCAGATCCCCAAAGAAAATAGGAAGCCCCCAAACATATAATGGCGGTTAGACAAGATGAAAATACAAACGTAGGCAGAAAATAGACTAAGCAAATGCTGGGGCCACAAGCTAACTAAATAGGATAGGACAGGAGAAATTACTTTCTGCAACCCAGAAAACCCTACAAAAATCCAACAATTCTGATTACAAAAATACTGAGATCACACGATCTCGCCACCCACTAAATCAGATCTCAGTGTGAACAAAAACCAAGCCGCAGCCGCTGAAAAAACAGGAAAAAGCAAATGAGCAAATAACAGTGGCTGCAGAAAAACTGCGAGGAGCTCAGGCCCCAGGAGGGGACCTGGCTGACCTCCACAAACGTGCAGAAAACAATGCAAAAAGCAAGCACAAAAAGAAAAGCAAAAAATAGCTTATCTCAAAGCAGGAGATGCAGGCAGGACTCCAGCAAATTTCCAAATAAACCAGGAACCACAATTGAGACAAGAACAATTGATCACCGGCAACCATCATGGGAGGGAACCTTCCTTATATCAGACCAGTCCGTGATTCCAGATTGCCACTCCTCGCTGAAAGGTTCAGTACTGTCTGTAACCACCAGAGGGAGCCTCTGCTCAGAAACCATCTCTAGCACATTCATACTCACTGAGGTGAGTATGTGGTGTTTTTTTTTTCTCATGTGTATAGGCTGTTTGGGTGGGCATGGGGAGACTAAGGGGGTGTGACATGGTGTTGCACACACGGGGTGACATGGTGCTGCACACATGGGGTGGCATGGTGCTGCACACACGAGGTGACATGGTGTTGCACACATGGAGTGACATGGTGTTGCACACACAGGGTGGCATGGTGCTGCACATACGGGGAAGCACAGGCTTCCAGTATCTGTTGTTTCAGATGCTGCACATCATACCTGAAGGCAGTTGTCTATGCTGTGAAGATATGAGATGTGCAGCATCTGAAACAATGGATACTGGAAGCCTGTGATAGCATTTCTATGTGGTGTTGCTATCAGTGTGTCAAGAGTGGGATAAGAGGGTTGCATTGACAATCCAACAAAATGCGCAGCACTTTGAACACATTTTATAAGTGATCATAAACTTGTAAATAACTAATGAAAGAATAAAGTTACATTAAAACCAAGCACACCATTGCTTTTTTGGTGAAATTCTCAATAAGTTTGATGTGTCAAATGACCCTCTTCCCATTGAAAAAACTAAAGTTGGATCCAAAATGGCTGACTTCAAAATGGCCACCATGGTCACCACCCATCTTGAAAAGTTTTACCCCTCCCATATACTAATGTGTCACAAACAGGAAGTTATTATCACCAATCATTCCCATTTTATTTAGGTGTATCCGTATAAATGGCCCACCTTATATATTAGTGCAATACAGTACATCCAAGTAGATTGACATAAGAGTCATTTTCCTTACATTTTATTTAAATAATTTTATCACATACATTTTTATACATATTTTATATCTTTTTTATGTACTTTTTTAAGAATAATTTTTTGTATCATTTGTGGTGCAGCAAAGGGTGTAGTACTGGATGGATTATATATTTCTTCCAGCAGGATAAAATTTAGCCGGGATTTTCCCTAAAGTTGAGGACTTGCAATGATGTCATAGACTGTGAGCCCTTGCGGGCAGGGTCCTCTCTCCTTCTGTACTTGTGTGTGCCTTGTATTGCTCACGTTTACTGTACCTGTTTATATTTGCCCCTTTTCACATGTAAAGCGCCATGGAATAAATGCCGCTATAAAAATGTATAATAATAATAATAATCATGTGATCAGCCCATGTGATGTGTATCTCACCTGTGGGTGTGGTTATGGCCTATGTAATGGAGATTGTGGTTTGGCACAGTGTGAGTGTGTGTGCAAGGTATGACGAACTAGGCTGGAGTTAGTCCGAATTTGTTTTGTTGGACTACTGTGCTGCAAAGGTTTAGCAGCAAGACTCATAACAACCCTGGGAATGGCACCTGGCAGATGCTGCTGACTGGGCAGCTGCTTAGCTATGCCCATCCTGTGCAAGGGTGAGTATGAGACCAGTGGTTCTCCAAGCTGGAATATGTTTGTTTTTTTCTTTACTTTCTGTTAAACCTGCTGTTTAAAGTGACATTAAACCACTGAAGTTGGACTCGAAGGCCGGGATCACACATGTGAGGAAATCGTCCGACACTCGCATGTGAAATCCCAGCTCTGGCGCCGGCACTCGGGAGTGGAGTGCACGGCTGCATGTAGTTCTGTGCCGCCACTCGCTCCACTCCCGAGTGCCGGCGCCAGAGCTGGGATTTCACATGCGAGTGTAGGACGATTTCCTTGCATGTGTGATCCCGGCCTAAGCCTGTGTGTTGCCTCATTACTGCGTCCCTGCCACTGCCTACCAGAGCGAATCCCTACACATTCTAACTTCATACATGTTATGTTCCTATTCTATTGTATACAATTATATATTCATTGTTTTAAGCTGTGTCTATGTCGCCCCTGTTCCCTATTTAAGAGAAGCCAGGAACAGTGGTGGACACTTGGCACCGCACTTTAGAGGGTGAGTAGAGAGCAGTTTGGTTCTTTTTTTTAGACAAACTGTAGCCAGGTACCAAGGGTTTTCCAAAACCGGAAAACATCTTCACTAGAACTACCGCATGTTTCACAATACCTATAGCTACCATTAGGGGTCATTTTGACCCCCATTCAAAAGTACTGACTCTGGAGTAAAAATAACTTTTTTGTTGCCAACAAATTAAAGAACATTTATTTTAACTCAGTAGGAACAGTGTTAAGATCAAGTACAGCAGTTTAAACAAATTTTCCTTGCCGTACATGTTGTTGACATTGTAGGACGTCCATCATCCTCTCCAGAATCTTCGGTATCGTCAATATATCACTGTTACTGCTTGGATCTGATTCTTCGGAAATATCATGAGGAAAATATTCTTCATCAGACTCTGAGTCTATTTGTTCCTGATTTTCTTCTTCTGACTCATTTTCAGATAAATTCTGAAGACATTTCAAAATTTCATCACTTGTCAGAACCCTCTGCTTACTCATGCTTCAAATATACATTGCAAAAAGGGACTTGTAAGATCGCAGAAGTAATAAAACGACACTGCACAAACATGCAGACTTGTAGCTTCAACTGTAATGTTTGTTACTGAAGTGCAGACAGAAATTGCTACAAGAGACATGGATCAAACATGTTCAGACAAGTTTAGACAAAACAAAATGCTTAATCATCCCTGATATGCAAAGATACAATTACACTCTTCAACTAGGGAGAAGCACTGTGATTTTCTGTACTCTGTAATATTAGGTGAGTTGCCTACTACTACTTTTATGTATGGGGTCAAATTGACCCCTTCAGTACTTATAGGTATGAATTGTAAAATCCGGGCCCCTGAAAAAGTTACAATTCATTTTTGTGTCCTAAAATATACACTACCATGAATAAATAAAAGTCACAAAAAGTCAGAACTCATTTGTTAAAATTTTAGAAATTATAGGAAAAAGAAATAGCAAAAGGGTCAAAATGACCCCTCCGGCAGTTCTAGTGTTTGATAAGTATGCTGGATAAGTATCTGCCTATTGAGAAGTACCTGTAAAAAATCTTTTTCCAGGTTTCAAGACATTATAAAAAATAGTTAAAATTATATATGTGCTACGTTAATGTAAGGAGGTCAGGGCTTAGCCCTGTAAATGTTTATGCTGCTATTTATATGCACACGTACTGTATATAATTGTTATGTATCTCACTGTGATGTATTTTCGTGTCTTTTGGGAACATTAGAGGAGGGCACTTGTAGTATAAAGTATTTATAGACTGGGTAAGTGTAGTTTTGCAATAGGCCACTAGATGGGGGCATTGAGCACATTCATAATAGAGCACATCTGTAGGACACTAAAGGGTTAAGTAGAGAAGTGTCAGCCGGGAACTAGAGTTGGGATTTCCTGGAGATAGTCGGGGGTGGACCCTGTTACTGCTCAGACGTCCCTGGTCCTGAGCCGCGTAGCTGACATACTAAGAGTGAGGTGTGTGAATGGTACCTGCAGCAGTAGAGAAGCCAGTGAATGAGTCACTGTGGAAATGTCAGCCAACGTCTGGGGGTGAAGAAGTAGAGAAGCCAGTGGATGAGCCACTGTAGGAATGTCAGCAAAAGTGTGAGTGCTGAAGAAGTAGTCGAGTGGGCCACCAGCGAGTACACGGGCAGGATAACCAGAAGGGGGTGGACGACCTAGAAGATGTGTATTTCCATGTCTGGACTGAAGTCGGTTCCAGGGAAAGAGATCGAAGTGCCGTTTTCACTGGGCTCCTCGTCCTGCAGTTACTTAGTGATCCATTCTGGTGTAGCTAAAGAAGCTAAGTGGAGTTGTAGAAGGTGTATTGCTGGTACCGTGTCAAACATGCTAATGATATTTTGGATGTGCTGTGTCTGGAGGAAAATAAATCTTAATTATTTGAAGTTATCCTGGGCTCTGACTCCAATCCTCTGAAATCCGGGACGGATGAGGAATGCACCAGGGATGAAGCAGTTGCCAGCGCAGTAAGTACTGATAGCGCTGATGAGTCCACCCCCGACTATGGTATTACATTAACAACAACAATCTGGAAATACTTGTGGGAACTAAATATCTCTTTATATTTTTTCCATACTGATTCAAGTGGACTTCTCTTTCTCTTAGATCAAGGAATTAATGCATGTAAGTGTTTGTCAACTACAATATACAGTTTTCTTGAAACATTCTTTTTATTTTTTTAAATAAATACTCCCATCACAGTTTTTATCATCTGTACATTGCAATCATCATATTATATTGCACTGTGCACTTATAATTGCTCATATCACCTTTTTACCCAGTTAATTGTTCTGTTTTCTCTGCTTTACGTAGAAACAGGAACTCTCTATTCCCTGCAGAAATCTTTCCTCTTCAACTCCTGATGAGCTGCTCTGCTCCTCTCCCTGCCATATATTAAGAGGATAAAAAATTTGATTGAAGTGCTTTTTCAATAAAAATTGCTGAATAATAGGAAAGTTGACATAAGGTTTTTTATACAATTAGGAAAAATAGGTGAAACAAACTCATTTCAAGCAAATGTTAAAAACTACACACAACAGTCATGGGCAACACTTAGATAGCAAAATTGTAAATATCAGTGCTAAACATGTACTAAAAATAGAAATTGCATGTACTCGATTCTACACCTCCTCTCCATGCTGGTTCGCTTCTGGTTTTGTCTGTTTTTTTTGTGTTTGCTGAAGTTCTTCATCCAGTTTCATCAGCTGCTGGAGAAAACCTGTGTTGGGGGAAATCCAGCGTTTTTCCTGTACACTTCGAATAGCTTGAATGAGGGAGAATTGATGATGGATCATTAGGTAAGCCAGGACCAGAGTTGCAGATCTACTGATACCAACAACACAATGTACCAGAAGCCTGGCTGGGAAAGAGCACAATGCAATGTCAAAAAACCATCAGTTTATTTTATACACTATATGCAAGCTGAAGATATTAAACAGAGTGAAGGACATATTCTCTCTTGTTCCTCTATAGCTACAAGTGCTTCACACTAAAATAGAATATCATCAAAAACTCAATTTTCATTTCTTCAATTCAAAAGTTAAACTCATATACTATATAGAGAAATTACAAACAGAGTGATCTATTTCAAGTGTTTATTTCTGTTAATTTTGATGATTATGGCTTACAGCCAATGAAAACCCAAAAGTCATTATATCAGTAAATTAAAGTAATTTATAACACCAGCTTGAAAAATTATTTTTAAAATCTGAAATGTTGGCCTACTGAAATGTATGTTCAATAAATGCACTCAATACTTGGTCAGGGCTCCTTTTGCATCAATTACTGCATCAATGAGGGGTGGCATGGAGGTGATCAGCATGTGACACTGCTGAGGTGTTATGGAAGCCCAGGTTGCTTTGATAACAGCCTTCAGCTTGTTTGCTGTTATGGGTTGCGGAACGCACCAAATAAATATAAATAAAAGGTGCGTTCGCAGCCCGGGGTCCACCGTGCAGGCAGAACCTGCTGTTAGTAAGATGGCGCAGTAGGTGGTATGAGCGAACTCTGTTATCCCGCAGAGTCGCAGATATGGACGCCGTAGCACTATATGGCGAAGTGAGTAAACTCTGTTACTCCACAGAGCCGCTAAACAAAAGGATGTGGCGCTATATGGCAGTATAAGAGAACTCTGTTGCTCCACAGAGTCGCAACCTAAACGCTGACTAATAGCGATGTCCGCGTGCCGCCACCGGGTTACGTTCGGACTGCGCAGCTTCAATATAAAGTAGTCAGCAATGCACACAGCAAACTCCTCACGGGAGATACCGGTATACTAGGGGCTATACAACCAGAGCCCTGAACTCATACACACAACTCCTCACTGGAGGTGCCGGTATTCTAGGGGCTTATTTCAGCCGGGTCCCTAAACACATGCATAACACCACACTGGTGCAAGCACGTAACAGATTTGATACTAGCGCACGGCCGTGAGGTTATGCCACCTTTTTATAGTAGCCACGAGTACGAGACCTTCCAGAAAGGACCAATAGGAAGCTGCTTCAGAACACCACCAGCTTCAGGACCTTCCTGGAGGACCAATAGGAGTCACAGCTGTATCCGAGCATGTGACCCCTGATCTCCAATGGAAGATCTTGCCCTGGGCATGCTCAGATGGAGAAACAGAGGACTTAGTCCCAAATCTGCCTGCTCCAACACTGGTTACAACAGAGGATCCAGGAGTGGCAGCAGCAAGTCTCTGCACATTAATATACCGGGCGAGATGCTGGGACCGACGTCTCTGCTGAGCAGACTCCACTGCGGCCGGAGATGGATGGGAGACCGCAGCGGGACTGGTTCGAGATTCCCCTTGTGCAGCAGCGGGAACTCGATCCCTAACATTACCCCCACTTCTAGGGCCCCCCCTTCTTTGGGCCTCGCTGCGCTCAAAGGCAGCGATGAGCTGGGGAGCGTGAACATGCTCGGCAGGCTCCCAGGACCTATCCTCAAGCCCATAACCCCTGAAATCCACCAAATAAAATTTTTTGAGCCGTACCACCTTACACCCTATGATGGCATTCACCTCATGATCGTCGGTAGATGAACCCGACATCCCGGCAGATGAGTCGGAAAACCGGGAGATAGCCACAGGTTTCTGAAGGGACACGTGAAAGGTATCAGAGATACCAAGATGAGGTGGACGGGCTAGGCTGTAGACTACAGGGTTTACCTGCTCAAGGATCTTTAAGGGGCCCAAATAGCGAGGTGCCAACTTAGTAGACTCTACTCGCAGCCTGATGTTCCGGGCAGAGAGCCACACTAAGTCGCCCGGGGCAAATGTCGGAGCAGGGCACCGATGAACATCGGCTGAAGACCTCATCCTCTCCTTGGAGGCCTGAATGGCATCCTGGGTTCGGTCCCAAATGTCCCGTGCCTCCACAGCCCAGTCTGCCACCCTGGAGTCGGCGGACGACACGGGCATGGCACCGGGACCCGCGGATGCTGATCGTAGTTCAAGAGGAATGGGGTCTGTCTGGTGGAGTCAGACACAGTATTATTGAGAGCAAACTCAGCCCACGGTAGTAAAGATGCCCAGTCATCCTGCATGGCTGAGACAAAATGTCACAAATATGTGACCAAGGTCTGGTTGGCCCTCTCTACCAACCCATTTATCTCAGAATGATACGCAGAGGACAGATTTAACTCAATGCTGAGTAGCCGACACAGCTCTCTCTAGAACCGAGACGCAAACTGGGGACCTCGATCACTAACGACTTTGTCTGGCAAACGGAAAATATGCCTAATAAATAATGCTGCCAAGGCCCGTGCAGACGGTAACTATGGTAACGGCACCAAGTGCACCATTTTGGAGAAGTGGTCGGTAATCACCCAGATGATGGTGCAGCCCCGAGACTTGGGAAGCCCACCACAAAATCCATCCCGACCATTTCTCAAGGCCTGTCTGCCACCGGCAAAGGAAAAAGTAACCCAGCCGGCTGTTGTCGACGGGACTTATTCTTGGCGAAGGACCCGCACGCCTGAACATATTCCCTGACATCACGGACCATATGTGGCCACCAGTATGTCCTCGCCAGCAACTCAGATGTCCTTTTTGTCCCGAAATGTCCACCCACCCTGGAGGAATATGCCCAAGAAAGTACTTCCGGTCGCAAATTGGTGGGTACAAAAGTCTTGCCCGGAGGCACAGACTCAAGCGAAACCGGAGCCACAGTTCTTAGGCTCTCACAGGGGACAATAAGCCGAAGCTCCTCCTCCACCTCCTCAGAGGATACGACGGAGCGAGACAGAGCATTGGCCCGAATGTTCTTCTCACCGGAGAGGAAATGGAGGGTGAAATGGAACCGGGAGAAGAACAGGGACCATCTGGCCTGGCGGGAATTCAGCCGCTGGGCTGTTTGCGAGTACACCAAGTTTTTGTGGTCCGTGAAGACCTGGAAGGGAAAGAGAGACCCCTCCAGAAGATGTCTCCACTCGGAGATGGCCAACTTCATAGCCAGTAACTCCCTGCCCCCGATGGAATAATTCCTCTCTGCTGGTGTAAAGGCTTTAGAAAAGAAGAAGCAGGGATGCTTCCGACCTTGAGCATCCTTTTGATAAAGGACTGCTCCAGCACCAACAGAAGAGGCGTCCACCTCTAAAATAAACGGCTTATCAACATCGGGGCAATGTAATATGGGAGCACTGGCAAAATGCGACTTGATGGAAGAGAACGCCTTGGAGACCTCCTCAGGCCACAACTTGGGATTTGCTCCCTGCTTGGTGAGGGCTACCAAGGGAGCTACCAAAGTAGAGAAATGGGGAATGAACTGGCGATAATAATTAATGAACCCCATGAAGTGCTTCACCGCTTTAAGAGAATGGGGTTCTTGCTAGTCCATCACAGCCTGTAGTTTGGCAGGATCCATAGCCAATCCCTGGGCGGAGAAGATATAGCCCAGGAAAGGTAAAGACTCCTGCTCAAACATGAATTTCTCCCGCTTTGCATAGAGGGAATTCGCCTGTATAAGGTCGAAGACTTTGCAGACATCCCTCCGGTGAGAGTCAATATCTGGAGAAAAGATGAGAATATCATCCAGATAGACTACTACAGAGGTGGAAAGCATATCCCGGAAGATGTCATCTTGGAGGAAAATGCAGCTGTCTCCAGTGAACCGCCTCGCAGGGTCACTAGATGCGATCGCTTCCCCGATCGCTGTGGACATCTGTTAGCATAGTGTCCTGTCTGCTGGCAAAGATTACAGACCACGGGTAGTCGAGCAGCCCGAGACTTAGGTCCCGCACGAGAAAACTCCGTGGCCTTTTTGGGTTCGGACGCCTGAACGGGGGATTGGAGAGGTTTGGCAAAGGTGGGAGCCAACCGAAACCTATGCCTACACTGGGTTCGCTCCAACCTCCGCTCGTGAAAACAGAGGTCGATGCTGATAAATATGGAGATAAGCTTCTCCAGTGTGGCGGGAATCTCCCTGGTAGCCAAAGCGTCTTTAACATGGTCAGCCAGTCCTCTCCAGTAGACCGGAATGAGAACTTTATCCAACCATTCTAGCTCAGAGGCCAGAGTCCGAAATTGGATGGAAAACTGACTGACCAAAGACGAACCCTGTGCTAATGCCAGCAGTTGTAGCGCCGTATCGTGGGTGACCTGAGGTCCTAAAAAGACCTTTTTAAGAGCCTCCAAGAAACGAGGAGCACTCCGCACCACATGATCGTCGCTCTCCCACAGCGGAGTTGCCCACTCCAACGCTCTGCCCGAGAGTAGAGACAATACAAAACCCACTTGTGCCAGATCCGTGGAGAAACGTGCAGCCAGAAGCTCGAGCAGTATAGAGCACTGACTCACGAATCCCCGACATTGCTTGCTGTCACCGGCAAACTTGTCAGAAAGCGGGAGGTGGGATAATGTAGGGGCAGAGGTGGCAGAGGACAAACTGGCTGCAGCCACGCTAGCAGCCTGAACAAAAACTGCGGTAACAACCACAGCTGAGGTTGTGCGCTCAAGAGCCGCCAACCTACCCTTCAGCTGCTGGATGTACTGCTGTAGACGCTGGTCATCCGTCATTTTACTAGCCAGACCCTGGCGCTAGTATTATGTTATGGAATGTACCAAATAAATATAAATAAAAGGTGCGTTCGCAGCCCGGGGTCCCACCGTGCAGGCAGAACCTGCTGCTCGTAAGATGGCGCAGTAGGTGGTATGAGCGAACTCTGTTATCCCGTAGAGTCGCAGATATGGACGCCGTAGCACTATATGGCGAAGTGAGCAAACTCTGTTACTCCACAGAGCCGCTAAACAAAAGGATGTGGCGCTATATGGCGGTATAAGAGAACTCTGTTGCTCCACTGTTATGTTTCGGTAACTGAGGAGAAATAGCAAAAAATAGCAAAAGCGGTAATACACCAGAGAGGCTGGAACCTATTGGATTGCAGTAACTTGAACTAACCACACAACTAGAAGTAGCCGTGGAGCGTTCCTACGGTGATCCTAGACGCCTCATCACAGCCTGAGAGATAACTACACCTAAAGGCAGAAAGATGAAAACTATCTGCCCCAGAGCAGATCCCCAAAGAAAATAGGAAGCCCCTAAACATGTAATGGCGGTTAGACAAGAAGAAAGCACAGGAAAGAATTCTGACTGCAATCCAAAAAAAACCCTAACAAAAATACCAACACTTCTGATTGCCAAAAAACATGAGATCACACGATCTTATCCACCTAAATCAGATCTGTGGTGTAAAAAACGCTATTCAGCAAATAAAAAGTAACAAAGGAGAAAAGTGCAAAAGTGCAGACACAAACGGAGCACAATTGCAGAGCCAGACCCCCAAAAGGGGACAGGCTGCAGTCCACTGCAAGCAGCAAACCAACAGAGAAAATCAAACAGAGAAAAAAAACCAGCAAACACTTATCTGAAGAGAGCAGGAAACTAGCAGTGCTTCAAGCAAGACCAGAAGGAACAATTGATAACCGGCAAAGCTGCTGGGAACTCAGGCCACTTATATCCTACCATATAGTGCCAGCTGAAGGCCATTCAATAATCAGTTCATTACCCTCAGCAACCACCGGAGGGAGCCCCAGCTCAGAAGCTGCCTCCAGCATATTCACAACACTCCACTGAGTCGCAACCTAAACGCTGACTAATAGCGATGTCTGCGTGCCGCCACCGGGTTACGTCCGGACTGCGCAGCTTTAATATAAAATAGTCAGCAATGCGCACAGCAAACTCCTCACCGGTGATGCCGGTATATAAGGGGCTATACAGCCAGAGCCCTGAACCCATTCACACAACTCCTCACTGGAGGTGCCGGTATTCTAGGGCTTATTTCAGCCGCGTCCCTAAACACATGCATAACAGATTTGATACTAGCGCATGGCCATGCGGTTATGCCACCTTTTTATAGTAGCCATGAGTACGAGACCTTCCAGAAAGGACCAATAGGAAGCTGCTTCAGAACACCACCAGCTTCAGGACCTTCCTGGAGGACCAATAGGAGTCGCAGCTGTATCCGAGCATGTGACTCCTGATCTCCAATGGAAGATCTTGCCCTGGGCATGCTCAGATGGAGAAACAGAGGACTTAGTCCCAAATCTGCCTGCTCCAACACTGGTTACAACAGAGGATCCAGGAGCGGCAGCAGCAAGTCTCTGCACAGTATTATACCGAGCGAGATGCTGGTACCGACGTTTCTGCTGAGCAGACTCCACTGCGGCCAGAGATGGATGGGAGACCGCAGCGGGACTGGTTCGAGATTCCCCTTGTGCAGCAGCGGGATCTCAATCCCTAACAGTTTGCATTGTTGGGTCTGGTGTCTCTCATCTTCCTCTTGACAATACCCCATAGATTCTCTATGTGGTTAAGGTCAGGCGAGTTTACTGGCCAATCAAGCACAGTGATATTGTTGTTTTTAAACCAGGTATTGGTACATTTGGCAGTGAGGACAGGTGCCAAGTCCTGCAGGAGAATGAAATTTCCATCTCCAAAAAGCTTGTCGGCAGACGGTAGCATGAAGTACTCTAAAATTTCCTGGTAGACGGCTGCGCTGACTTTGGTCTTGATAAAACACAGTGGACCAACACCAGCAGATGACATGTCTCCCCAAACCATCACTGATTGTGGAAACTTCACACTAGACCTCAAACAGCTTGGACTGTGTGCCTCTCCATTCTTCCTCCAGACTTTGGGACCTTGATTTCCAAATGAAATGTAAAATTTACTTTCTTCTAAAAATAACACCTTGGACCACTGAGCAGCAGCCCAGTTCTTTTTCTACTTGACCCAGGTAAGTTGCTTCTGGTGTTGTCTATTGGTCATGAGTGGCTTGACACAAGGAATGCGACACTTGTAGCCCATGTCCTGGATATGTCTGTGTGTGGTGGCTCTTGAAGCAATGACTCCAGAAGTAGTCCACTCCTTGTGAATCTCCTCAAAATTTTTGAATGGCCTTTTCTTAGCAATCTTTTCAAGGCTGTGGTTATCCGGGTTGCTTGTGCACCTTTTTCTGCCACACTTTTTCTTTCCACTCAATTTTCCATTAACATGCTGTGAACAGCCAGCTTCTTTATCAATGACTTTTTGTGGCTTACCCTCCTTGTGGAGTGTGTCAATGACTGCCTTCTGGACATCTTCCCAATGATTGTGGAGCCTACTAAAACAGACTGAGAGACCTTTTTAAATGATTAGGAAGTCTTTGCAGGTGTGTTTTGTTAATTATTCTAATTTAATGAGATAATAACTTTTGGGTTTTCATTGGCTGTAAGCCATAATCATCAACAATAACAGAAATAAATACTTGAAATAGATCACTCTGTTTGTAATGACTCTATACAATAGATGAATTTCACTTTTCGTATTGAAGAACTGAAATAAATTAAATTTTTGATGATATTCTAATTTAGTGAGATGCACCTGTATAATGTTATATGACAATCAGTAACTTGTTCACTGGAGAGAAAGACTGGAGAATAGTTATCAATATATTTATTCTATTCCCTGGATGTAAAAAGTGTCACTTTTTCTGACACACACTGAATGTAAAGACAAATGGGTCACTTTTTCAAGAGTATGGAACATTTATCAACAGCGCATTCTCCTCCTAAGTAATCTCGCATGCCACTTAGGTGGCGCCAACAGATGTTACATCTGACAACATGCAGTTTAAATATTGGAATAATTATATTTTATGGGTTGCTAATAGAGATAAGCAGATAACCTTGCACAAATCTGGTCCACGATTCAGGACTGTGGACAAGAGCTTTACAAATTTCCTTATCCTCCAGGATCCCAGACTTGACTTATTATTGACCGGGCTGTTGAGATGTCACCTGCGTGCCACAAGCACACAGATGTCACACCTGGCCGCGAATCAAACTCCGAAGCTCAGTAAATTTGTGCCGCTCCTTGTTCAAGCCAGAGAGCATTAACATGAACCGTGGATGCACAAATATGACAATAATGAGTGTATATAGTTATCATTTTCTTTTTTTCTAATTCTGCAAAATTAATGGGTTTCAGAATAATGGTTTGGTTTTTACGTTGGACTCTATGTAGACATATATTTTTAAAAGAAACTATTTTTATGTAATCCAGCCATCACTTCTATGAAGCAGTTGTTTCGATATTACATGAAATCTATGTTTGCTATTACCAGGCATAGATCTGACCTATAAAGTGCACCACTTTCTCCCTATTAACTGAAAGGGAATTTGTCATGAGATTCATGTTGTCCGAACCATGGGCAGCAGGAAACAGACAGTGGCTGTGTTATTGCAGCCAGGTATGTTTTACAATGAAACGTTGTGGAGTTTCTGAGAAGACATACCTTGAAAAGCTAGTCCCCGACGGTTTCTCCTTCCCACTGCCCTAGACTGACTTCGCTCTTCCTATGTATGTGCATTCGGAGACATATCAGCCTAGGTCAGTAGGTCGGGAAGAAATAGCCAGCTACCTGTCTCAGACTAGTCATTTGAGATGCATACAGTGGTGGCCAAAAGTATTGGCACCCCTGCAATTCTGTCAGATAATACTCAGTTTCTTCCTGAAAATGATTTGCTATTTTTATCTTCATTTAATTTGCTTGCAAGGAAAAAACACAAAAGAGAATAAAGCAAAAATCAAATCCTTGATCATTTCACACAAAACTCCAAAAATGGGCCAGACAAAAGTATTGGCACCGTCAGCCTAATACTTAGTTGCACAACCTTTAGCCAAAATAACTGCGAACAACCGCTTCCGGTAACCATCAATGAGTTTCTTACAATGCTCTGCTGGAATTGTAGACCATTTTTCTTTGGCAAACTGCTCCAGGTTCCAGATATTTGAAGGGTGCCTTCTCCAAACTGCCATTTTGAGATCTCTCCACAGGTGTTCTATGGGATTCAGGTGTCACGCTGTTACTGCATGCAGGAGGTCCGGGGTCTATGCTGACCCTAAGCTGGGGTCCTGACTAATCCCTCTACCTAGAGGTACTGTTGATGGTACAGAGGTCCAGGCCGCCAGCGTAACCCTATCTCCTGCAAATCCCTGACCTTCAGTAATCTAGTCCTGAGAAGGACCCCGATCACAACACAGGGACTGGAAGGTATATGCCTAAACACAGTAATAGACGAACGAGACAGTACAAGGGGTAAACTAAAATCCACCTTGCATACAAAACTCACACCACAAAAACAGAGGGAACACCAACGGGTACGGAGATAAATGATAAAGCGAGGAGGGGAAAAAACCACACCAGGTACTCTTCACTTCAGACTTCACAATACCACGATCCGCTCTGCTGGTCTGCATGAATGCTTTCACCGACACTTCCCTAGCAGACTGGCAGGTATTTGAAGGAATCTCATTAGTGCAGCATTAACTGCAGCTGGGCGAGGCTGGGCCTCGTCTAGCACAGAGAGAGGGAGAATTAACTCCCTCACTGCCGACAAACACCAAGCACCAAAAACTCAGCTGTGAGAAGTCAGGTTGTGTAATCGCGACGATCTTCGTGGCGACACACCTGTGACAGTACCCCCCTTCTACGAGGGGCCTCCGGACCCTCAGGGCCGGTTTATCTGGGTGAGTTGTGTGGAAGGCCCAAATTAATCGGTCTGCGTTAATATCCGACGCAGGAACCCACGTCCTCTCCTCAGGACCATACCCCTTCCAATGAACCAGGTACTGAAGGGACCGGCGATTCAGACGTGAATCGATGATTTTCGACACCTGAAACTCCAAGTTACCATTGACCACCACAGGAGGAGGAGGTAAAGGTGATGGTATCACCGGTGCCACATACTTCTTAAGCAACGATCTGTGGAACACATTGTGAATTTTAAACGTAGGGGGGAGGTCAAGATGGAATGCTACCGGATTAATTATAGAACTGATCCTGTATGGCCCGATGAACCTGGGACCCAGTTTCCAGGAGGGAACCTTAAGTTTTATATTCTTGGTAGACAACCATACCCGATCGTTCACACTTAGGTCCGGACCAGACACTTTCCTCCTATCAGCCATACGTTTGTATCGGTTCCCCATAGTACTCAGATTATTCAGCACTCCTCTCCACACTGAAGCAAGTGATGACGAAAATCGTTCTTCCTCAGGAACCCCAGAAGAGCCCCCCCTATTGAAAGTACAAAACTGGGGGTGAAAACCATATGCCCCAAAAAACGGGGACTTACCAGTGGACTCGCTCCGCCTATTGTTAAGAGCGAATTCCGCCAGAGGCAAGAAAGAAGCCCAGTCCTCCTGGTTCTCTGACACAAAACACCGGAGATATGTCTCCAAGCTCTGGTTCAGACGCTCTGTCTGACCATTGGTCTGCGGATGAAAAGCCGATGAAAATGACAACTGCATCCCCGCCGTGTACAAAATGCCTTCCAGAATTTGGACACAAACTGAGACCCCCGATCTGACACCACATCGGAGGGTACCCCGTGAAGCCTCACAATCTCCCCAATGAACACCTGCGTAAGAGTTTTAGCATTAGGAAGAGCAGGAAGAGCGATAAAATGTGCCATCTTGCTGAACCTGTCCACTACAACGAGTATGACTGTTTTACCTGAAGACGGCGGGAGGTCCGTAATAAAGTCCATAGACAGATGAGTCCACGGACGCTCCGGGATCTTCAAAGGTAAGAGGGCCCCAGACGGACGGGTATGTGGGGTCTTAGAGCGCACACAAACCCCACAGGACGCGACAAAAGTTACCATCTCCCTATGTAAGTTAGGCCACCAAAACCGGCGCGAGAGGAGATCCACAGTTGCTTTACTCCCTGGGTGTCCTGCCAAAGCTGAATTATGGTGTGCCTCGATTACCTTTTGTCTCAACTGATCTGTAACAAACAGTCTCCCTGGAGGTCCAACAGGGGCGTCCCCCTGAGCCTCCAATACCTCCTCCTCAAGCTCAGAGCATACTGCCGACACCACCACCCCCTCCTGAAGGATAGGAACCGGGTCATCCGTCTTCACGGCCCCAGGGAAACTGCGAGATAAGGCATCCGCCTTAACATTTTTTGACCCAGGACGATATGTGGCGACAAAATTAAACCTGGTAAAAAACAACGACCACCTAGCCTGTCTGGGATTCAGACATTTTGCGGACTCTAAATATAGCAGGTTCTTGTGATCAGTAATGACGGTGACTGGGTGTACTGCCCCCTCCAAAAAATGACGCCACTCCTCAAAAGCCAACTTAATGGCCAAGAGTTCCCTATTGCTGACATCTTAATTCCTCTCAGCGGACGACAATTTTTTAGAGAAGAAGGCGCACGGATGCCATTTACCAGGGGACGGACCTTGAGATAATACCGCTCCCACCCCTACCTCGGAAGCGTCTACCTCCACAATGAACAGCTGTGACGCATCAGGTTGAATGAGTATGGGTGCCGAAGCAAAACATTTTTTCAAGGAGGAAAACGCTTGACAAGCCTTGTCAGACCACCTTGAAAAATCCGTCCCTTTTTTAGTCATGTCTGTGAGAGGTTTAACTATGGACGAGAAATTACGAATAAATTTCCGGTAGTAGTTAGCAAACCCAGGAAACGTTGTAATTAGTGTTGAGCGATACGATACCGCAAGTATCGGGTATCGGCCGATATTAGCTCTATCGGCCTTTCGATACTTAGTTCCGATATTTTCGTCTTATCGGATACCGGAATCGGGATTGTCACTGTCACTGTCAGTGTCCGTCGGTCGGGTCTGTCAGGAGTCAGCAGCACTTACCTGGCAGAAGATCTCCGGCGGTCACGGGCTGGACTGCTTCATGGCCGCCATCATCTTTCCCCGGCGGTCACATGCAGTTTCTCGCGATAACTGCAGTGACTGCTGGGTAATCCCGGCCGTAAAGCAGTCCGATGACGTCACCGCCGGGGAAGCAGGTAATCAGCTGTGCTGCGCCGGGATGTCAGGCTCTGCCTGTCATTGCGATGTAGCAGAGCTGGATCGTCGTGGGACAGTCGTTACTATGGACTGCGTCGGACAGGTGGTATACTGTTGGTTTGTTTTTTTTCTTTTTTTACAGGAGATCGATGGCGTCGCAGGAATGAGTGTATAATAAAATTAATGAAAACTGTGTTGTCTCTTTTATTTCATTAAAAGACTTTTTTCTTGCTTTGTCTTTTTTTTATACATTTAATAACTTTGGGATTAATAATGGATCGGTGTCTTATTGACACCTCTCCATTATTAACCGGGCTTATTGTCACCGTGCAATCAACGGTGACATTAACCCCTTATTACCCCACTTGCCACCGCTACAGGGCAGTGGGAAGAGCTGGGTAAAGTGCCACAATTGGCACATCTTTTAATGCGCCAAATGTGGGGCTGCTGTAGCCTGGTATTATCAGGCTGTTGAGGGCCAAAATCCATGGGCCTTGACAGTCTTTTAATACCAGGCCGCAGCAGTCTGCATTTTACTTGGCTGGTTAACAAAAATAGGGGGACCCCTACGCCGTTTTTTTTTCGAGGGGATCCCCTATTTTTGTTAACCAGCCAAGCTAAGCAGACTGCTGTGGCCTGGTATTATCAGGCTTGCAAGGTCCATGGATATTGGATCCTTACCAGCCTGAAAAACCAGGCCTCAGCGGTCTGCTTCATCTGGCTGGTTAACAAAAATAGGGGGGACCCCACGCCAATTTTTTTCGAGGGGATCCCCTATTTTTGTTAATCAGCCAAGATATGCAGACTGCTGTGGCCTGGTATTATCAGGCTGGCAAGGTCCATGGATCTTGGCTCCTTAACAGCCTGAAAATCCAGGCCTCAGCGGTCTGCTTCATCTGGCTGGTTAACAAAAATAGGGGGGACCCCACGCCAATTTTTTTCGAGGGGATCCCCTATTTTTGTTAATCAGTTCCCTCTGACGTCACTGATTGTGTCCCTGGCTGACCTGAAGTGAAAGTGGAAAGCAATCAATTAAGCTTTCCACTTCCTCTCCTGTCAGCCAGGAGAGGAACTCATTCATTTGGGGGTTTACTGTGAGGCTGCAGCATTAGCTGCGGTCCCTGCAGTAAACATTAACCCTTTCTGAAGGATTACACCGTGGGACCTGACTGTGCATGGGATAGGTAAGAATAATTTTGCTTTTTATTTTATTTTTATTACAGGAAATGGTTTTTGCAGTCAAATAAAAGATGGTCAAAAACATGTGTCTTTATTTCATTAAAATGATTTTTAATTAAAGTGTGTGTGTTTTAATTTTATTTCATGCAATAGGATTAATAATTGATAGTTGTCTAATTGACAGCTCTCAATTATTAACCTGGCTTAAGGTCACCTTTCAATTGCAATGTGGCTTTAACCCCATATTAACCCATTCGCCACCGCTACAGGGCAATGGGAATAGACGGGCAAAGTGCCAGAAAGGGCGAATCTAATTATAGATTTGTCTTTTCTGGGGTGTCTGGGGGCAGATGTTAGTAGCCAGGGGGGGCCAAAAATAATGGTCCCTCTCTGGGCTATTATTATCTCCCCCCACTCACTGGCTTTGTCTGTCTGGTTGCGAAAATAGGGCGGGAGCCCACGCATTTTTTTTAAACAATTTTACACCTCATATATATATATATATATATATACACATGTCATTGAATTTGTGACACATATATATATTTATATTTATAGTTCATACACTTCTACATAGTATAATAGCCGCTAATTCAATTGACGGCTTTTGTGAAAATGCAGAACCCGACATGAAATGACACTTGGTGTACATAGGGTTAACCATGTCTTTTCATGTCCTTTGCTATCTGATTTGCACAAACAATTACATCAGTCTATGTGTGCAAAATTTCACACCTGTAGGGGTTAATTAAAGGTGTAAATTCGTAGCAAAAAGTCAGTTTTTTTTTACAACGAATTTACACCTTTAATTAACCCCTACAGGTGTGAAATTTTGCACACATAGACTGATGTAATTGTTTGTGCAAATCAGATTGCAAACGACATGAAAAGACATGGTTAACCCTATGTACACCAAGTGTCATTTCATGTCGGGTGCTTCTGTCTTTTCACAGAAGCCGGCTTTACCCGGCAATTGAATCAGAGGATATTTTACTATGTAGAAGTGTATAAACTATACATATATGTATATATTATGTCACAATGACATGTATATATATATATATATATATATATATGTATTCTATGTGTGTATATTTAGTGTTTACAAGGAAATAAAGGTTTTTTTTTAGTTGCGATATTTTGTTCCCATAGACTTACATGGGACTTCGGAATCGGATATCGCGATATTTAGTGATATCGGCGATACCATTCCGATCCGATATTTTTAGATATCGAGCAGTATCGCTCAACACTAGTTGAAGCCTTGATACCATTCGTCCAGATCATCTACTTAATATACGGCACGATTTCCGGGTCCAACGAAACGTATGTAAGCCTTAAGATCCTCTGAAGATCCCACTCAAGAACTGCCCGCACTTTCCCAGGGTCCTACGTAAACTGATGCTGACACAGGAATCCTGAAAACTGTAAGTTCCTGTACGGAACACACACTCCCTTGGGTACAGTTATTATCCGAAATCTGCAACACTGCTACATGCTCCCGATGACACAAGATCGGCGAGTAATTAAGATGTCATCCGATATGACAAAAATGTCCCACTAGGTGGCGAAAGATGTCATTAACAAAATGTTGAAACACCGCCGGGGCATTAGTCAGACCAAATGGCATGACAAGGTTCTCATAATGCCCCTCCGGAGTGTTAAACGCCGTCTTCCACTCATCCCCCTCCTTCATCCTAATCAGATTATACGCCCCCCTGAGATCCAACTTAGAGAACCATTTGGCGCCCACGATCTGATTGAAGAGATTGGGAATAAGTGGGAGCGGATACGGATCTCGGACCGTAATCCGATTAAGCTCACGGAAATCCAGGCAAGGGCGTAGGCCTCCATCTTTCTTCTTCACAAAGAAGAACCCCGCGGCCACCGTGGAAGATGAAGGTCTAATATGCCCCTTAGCCAGACTCTCCGAAATATAATCCTTCATGGCCTGCCTCTCAGGACCAGAAAGGTTATACAACCTAGATTTCGGTAACTTGGCTTCAGGGAGCAATTTTACAGAACAGTCATACGCGCGATGAGGAAGTAGTTCTTGACACCCTTTCTCCGAAAATACATCCTCAAAGTCCACCAGAAATGGAGGTAAGGCCCTAGGCACGACCGCACCGATGACCGTGTTCATGCAGTTTTTATTACAGATTTTACTCCACTGGCTTATCTCTCTAGATTGCCAATTAATAACCGGGTTATGCTTAGTTAACCAAGGAAGGCCCAACACTATAGGAGTGGGAAGACCCTCCAACATGTAACAAGACAACAGTTCTTTATGTATCGCCCCCACTCGAAGATCTATGTTATGCACAGCTTGCAAAAAACTACCTTGACCGAGAGGCCTGGCGTCGATCCAGAACATGGGGATGCGTTTAGCCAATACACTCAGTCGCATACCTTGAACCCGGGCAAACCGAGCGTCCACCAGATTAGCCCTGGCCCCACTATCCAGAAGAACAGATATCCTCTCAGTTCTCGTACCCACCACCACCTCCGCCGGTACGAGAAATTGAGACGGACCTGGGGACGAAATACATACTCCCAGATTGTCGTCCACCACACAACCTGGGATCAATAGTTTTCCGGCGACTTCTCACTCTGCAAAGGACGGGATGGACACCCCCAATAAAATGTCCCTTTCTCCCGCAGAAGAAACACCTTCCTGTCTTGCGGCGCACTGCCGATCCCCTCCCTCGGAATGATGTCCCTCCTAACTGCATAGGCTCCTCTGGACTGACCAGGGGAACCTCCATATAAGGGGCCCTAGTAGAAGGTGGAGTCATCACCGGGGGCGGAGTTACCCCGCACCTCTCCCGAAGCCGTCTGTCAATGCGAATAGCAAGGGCCATAGCGGCTTCCAGTGATGTGGGAGGGTCATACTGTGCCAACACATCCTTTAATTTGTCAGATAAACCTTGACAAAACTGGCTCCTAAGAGCCGGGTCATTCCACTGGGTGTCCGTGGCCCACCTACGGAACTCCGAACAGAATTCCTCCGCCGGACGATCTCCCTGCTGTATCTTACGTAACTTAGATTCAGCAAGGGAGACCCGATCTGGGTCATCATATACAAGACCCAGAGCTGCGAAAAACCTATCCACTGACTGGAGAGCCGGGGAGCCCGGGGGAAGCGAGAACGCCCATGATTGGGGGTCCCCTTGTAGGAGCGAGATGACAATTCCCACCCTTTGATCTTCACTCCCCGATGACCGAGGTCGCAGCCGAAAGTACAATTTACATGCCTCCCGGAAAGCAAAAAATTTGTCCTGCCCTCCAGTGAACCTGTCAGGGAGAGCTACTTTAGGTTCAGGTCCGGCTTGCTCCAGGGGGTACAAAACCTTGGACTTAATGTCCGCCAGCTCCATGGACAAACTCTGCAACTGCCAAGCTAGACTGGCTACTGGATCCATGGTGGCTGGAGAGAATCTTTAGTATGGTCGGTGAAAATGTCACGCTGTTACTGCATACAGGAGGTCCGGGGTTTATGCTGACCCTAAGCTGGAGTCCTGACTAATCCCTCTACCTGGAGGTACTGTTGATGGTACAGAGGTCCAGGCCGCCAGCGTAACCCTATCTCCTGCAAATCCCTGACCTTCAGTAATCTAGTCCTGAGAAGGACCCCGATCACAACACGGGGACTGGAAGGTATATGCCTAAACACAGTAATAGACGAACGAGACAGTACAGGGGTAAACTAAAATCCACCTTGCATACAAAACTCACACCACAAAAACAGAGGGAACACCAACGGGTACGGAGATAAATGATAAAGCGAGGAGGGGAAAAAACCACACCAGGTACTCTTCACTTCAGACTTCACAATACCACGATCCGCTCTGCTGGTCTGCATGAATGCTTTCACCGACACTTCCCTAGCAGACTGGCAGGTATTTGAAGGAATCTCATTAGTGCAGCATTAACTGCAGCTGGGCGAGGCTGGGCCTCGTCTAGCACAGAGAGAGGGAGAATTAACTCCCTCACTGCCGACAAACACCAAGCACCAAAAACTCAGCTGTGAGAAGTCAGGTTGTATAATCGCGATGATCTTCGTGGCGACACACCCGTGACATCAGGTCTGGACTCATTGCTGGCCACCTTAGAAGTCTCCAGTGCTTTCTCTCAAACCATTTTATAGTGCTTTTGGAAGTGTGTTTTGGGTCATTGTCCTGCTGGAAGACCCATGACCTCTGAGGGAGACCCAGCTTTCTCACACTGGACCCTACAGTAATGGCCAAAAGTTTTGAGAATGACACAAATATTAATTTTTACAAAGTCTACTGCTTCACTTTTTCTAATGGCAATTTGCATATACTCCAGAATGTTATAAAGAGTGATCAGCTTAACAGCAATTACTTGCAAAGTCAATATTTGGCTACAAAATGAACTTTATCCCCCAAAACACATTTCAACATCATTGCAGCCCTGCCTTAAAAGGACCAGCTAACCTCTTTTCAGTGATTGCTCCATTAACACAGGTGTGGGTGTTGATGAAGACATGGCTGGAGATCAATCTGTCATGATTAAGTAAGAATGGCACCACTGGACACTTTAAAAGGAGGCTGGTGCTTGGCATCATTGTTTCTCTTCTGTTAACCATGGTTATCTCTAAAGAAACACGTGGAGTCATCATTGCAATGCACAAAAATGGCCTAACAGGGAAGAATATCGCAGCTAGAAAGATTGCACCTCAGTCAACAATCTATCGCATCATCAAGAACTTCAAGGAGAGAGGTTCCATTGTTGCCAAAAAAGACTCCAGGGTGCCCAAGAAAGAACAGCAAGCGCCAGGACCATCTCTTAAAAGTGTTTCAGCTGCGGGATCGGGCTACCAGCAGTGCAGAGCTTGCTCAGGAATGGCAGCAGGCAGGTGTGAGTGCATCTGCACGCACTGTGAGGCGGAGACTCTTGGAGCAAGGCCTGGTCTCAAGGAGGGCAGCAAAGAAGCCACTTCTCTCCAGAAAAAACATCATGGACAGACTGATATTCTGCAAAAGGTACAGGCAGTGGACTGCTGAGGACTGGGGTAAAGTTATTTTCTCTGATGAATTCCCTTTTCGATTGTTTGGGACATCAGGAAAACACCTCATTCGGAGAAGACAAGGTGAGCGCTACCACCAGTCTTGTATCATGCCAACTGTTAAGCATCCTGAAACCATTCATGTGTCGGTTGCTTCTCAGCCAAGGGAATCGGCTCTCTCACAGTCTTGCCTAAAAACACAGCCATGAATAAAGAATGGTACCAGAATGTCCTCCAAGAGCAACTTCTCCCAACCCTCCAAGAGCTGTTTGGCGATCAACAACACCTTTTCCAGCATGATGGAGCACCTTGCCATAAAGCAAAGGTGATAACTAAATGGCTCAGGGAACAAAACATAGAGATTTTGGGTCCATGGCCTGGAAACTCCCCAGATCTTAATCCCATTGAAAACTTGTTTTCAATCATCAAGAGATGGGTGGACAAACAAAAACCTAAAAATTCTGACAAAATGAAAGCATTGATTGTGCAAGAATGGACTGCTATCAGTCAGGATTTGGTCCAGAAGTTGATTGAGAGCATGTCAGGGAGAATTGCAGAGGTCCTGAAGAAGAAGGGTCAACACTGCAAATATTGACTTGCTGCATTAACTCATTCTAACTGTCAATATAAGCTTTTGTTACTCATATGTTTGCAATTATATTTCTGTCTGTGATAAAAACATCTGTCAAACACACACATAAAAACCAGAGGGCAGCAGATCATGTGAAAATATAATATTTGTGTCATTCTCAAAACTTTTGGCCATGACTGTACATTATGCTGCAAAATTTGTTGGTAGCCTTCAGACTTCATAATGCCATGCACATGGTCAAGCAGTCCAGTGCCAGAGGCAGCAAAGGAACCCCAAAACATCAGGGAACCTCCGCCATGTTTGACTGTAGGGACCGTGTTCTTTTCTTTGCATGCCTCTTTTTTTTTCCTGTACACTCTATGTCGATGTTTTTTCCCAAAAAGCTCGACTTTTGTCTCATCTGACCAGAGAACATTCTTCCAAAACGTTTTAGGCTTTCTCAGGTAAGTTTTGGCAAACTCCAGTCTGGCTTTTTTATGTCTCGGGGTAAGAAGTGGGGTCTTCCTGGGTATCCTACCATACAGTCCCTTTTCATTCAGACGCCGACGGATAGTACGGGTTGACACTGTTGTACCCTCGGACTGCAGGGCAGCTTGAACTTGTTTGGATGTTAGTCGAGGTTCTTTATCCACCATCCGCACAATCTTGCGTTGAAATCTCTCGTCAATTTTTATTTTCCTTCCACATCTAGGGAGGTTACTCACAGTGCCATGGGCTTTAAACTTCTTGATGACACTGCGCACGGAAGACACATAGTAACACATAGTAACATAGTTATTAAGGTTGAAGGAAGACTTTAAGTCCATCTAGTTCAACCCATATCCTATCCTAACCTGCCCTAACATGTTGATCCAGAGGAAGGCAAAAAAACCCAAGTGGAAAACAGTAAGCTTCACATTGGGGAAAAAAATTCCTTCCCGACTCCACATATGGCAATCAGACTAGCTCCCTGGATCAACGCAGTATCTAGGAAACTAGTGAATATAGCCTGTAATATTATACTTTTCAAGAAAGGCATCCAGTCCCTTCTTAGATTTTAGTAGGGAATCACTCATTACAACATTAGACGGCAGAGAGTTCCATAGTCTCACTGCTCTTACAGTAAAGAATCTGCATCTGTGATTATGGCTAAACCTTCTTTCCTCCAGACGTAGAGGATGCCCCCTTGTTCCCGTCGCAGGTCTAAGAGTAAAAAGATCAATAGAAAGGTCTTTGTACTGTCCCCTCATATATTTATACATTGTAATAAGATCACCCTAAGCCTTTGTTTTTCCAAACTAAATAACCCCAAGTGTAATAACCTGTCTTGGTATTGCAGACCCCCCAGTTCTCTAATAACCTTGGTCGCTCTTCTCTGCACCCGCTCCAGTTCAGCTATGTCTTTCTTATACACCGGAGACCAGAACTGCACACAGTATTCTAAGTGTGGTCACACCAGTGACTTGTATAGAGGTAAAATTATGTTCTCCACATGAGCATCTATGCCTCTTTTAATGCATCCCATTATTTTATTTGTCTTGGCAGCAGCTGCCTGACATTGGCCACTAAATGTGAGTTTGTCGTCCACCCATACACCCAGGTCTTTTTCAGTGACAGTTTTGCCCAGTGTTTTACAATTAAGCACATAATTATACATCCTGTTTGTTCTACCCAAGTGCATGACCTTACATTTATCCCCATTAAAGCTCATTTGCCATTTATCAGCCCAAGTTTCTAGTTTACATACATCCTCCTGTAATATAAAATTGTCCTCCTCTGTATTTATTACCCTGCAGAGTTTAGTGTCATCTGCAAATATTGAAATACTACTCTGTATGCCCCCTACAAGGTCATTAATAAATATGTTAAAGAGAAGCGGCCCCAATACTGACCCCTGTGGTACCCCACTGCTAACCGTGACCCAGTCCGAGTGTGCTCCATTAATAACCACCCTTTGTTTTCTATCCATGAGCCAGTTCTTAACCCACTTACACATATTTTCCCCTATCCCCATTGTTCTCATTTTATGTAACAACCTTTTGTGTGGCACTGTATCAAAAGCTTTTGAGAAGTCCATGAACACCACATCCACTGCATTCCCTTGGTCCAGTCCGGAACTTACCCCTTCACAAAAGCTTATCAGATTAGTCTGACAAGAACGGTCCCTCGTAAACCCATGCTGATACTGTGTCATGAGGTTATTCAGCCTCAGATACTCCAATATAGTATCCATTAAAAAAAACCTCCAGGATTTTACCCACAGTAGATATTAAGCTCACTGGCCTATAATTTCCAGGTTCAGTTTTTGCCCCTTTTTGAATATTGGCACCACATTTGCTATATGCCAGTCCTGAGGTACAGACCCCTTTATTATGGAATCTTTAAAGATTAAAAATAATGGTCTATCTATGACTGTACTTAATTCCTGCCGTACTAGGGGGTGTATCCCATCCGGGCCCGCGGATTTGTCAACTTTAGTGATTTTTAGACGCCGCCGTACTTCCTGCTGGGTTAAGCAGGTGACATTTAATGGAGAAATTTTTTTATCACTGATCATGTTATTGTCACGCTGTCTAATGATATGTATACAATGTCAGTAAACTATTAATACAGGAACAACACTCTATACAACAACTAGTATAGCAACATCAGCATGTAAGTATAGAATAGATTTACCTGACACGATATCTGCTGAACTCAGGGTTAATCTTGAGGACTTGATGAGCTGAAACAGGAAAGAGGTGGACCGGGATCTAACCTGACCCTAAACTGGGGTCCTAACTAATCCCTCACCTTGGAGGTACTGATAATGGTTCAGAGGTCCAAGTCTCCAACCTAACCCTGTCTCCTATCAGACCCTGAACCCTGTAATCAGTCCTAAGAAGGATCCTGACTACCACCAAAGGGATAAGGGCTGATCTTAGCTAAATACACAGATTAGACATATAAGACAGACAGGATAACACTCGCTTGCATACACACTCAAACACCAAAGGAACATAAATGGTCTGGGAAATAAACTCTAACCAAGTTGAGCTTAGAACAACTAAGCAGCTCACAACTAAAGTCTATACAGATTCATTCCTATCTGTGGTCTGCATGAAGGTTTCACTGGCAACTCCCCAAGCAGACAACCAGGAATTTAAAGGAAACCAATCAACAAATAATCAATTGCAGCCGGGAGAAACTGCACCCAGTCCCAGCACCGAGCACAGACAGAATTAACTCCCTAGCTGCCAAACACAAAGAAACAGCAGCTCAGCTGTGAGAAGTCAAAATGTGCAACCGCGACGATCTTCGTGGCAATGCACACATGACAGTACCCCCCCTTCTACGAGGGGCCTCCGGACCCTCAGGGCCAGGCCTGCCCGGGTGAGTTCTGTGGAAGGTCCGAACCAAACGATCTGCGTTAACATCAGACGCAGGGACCCACGTCCTCTCCTCTGGACCATACCCCTTCCAATGCACCAAGTACTGAAGGGACCGGCGATTCAGACGTGAGTCAATGATCTTTGATACTTGAAATTCCAAGTTACCATTGACCAAAACAGGAGGAGGAGGTAGAGGTGACGGTATGACTGGTGCCACATACCTTTTAAGTAATGACTTGTGGAACACATTATGAATTTTAAACGTAGGAGGGAGGTCCAGACGAAATGCCACAGGATTAATTATGGAACTGATCCTGTACGGCCCGATGAATCTGGGACCCAGTTTCCAGGAGGGCACTTTAAGTTTTATATTCCTGGTAGACAACCATACCAGATCGTTCACATTCAGATCTGGACCAGAAACTCTCCTCCTATCAGCCATACGTTTGTAACGGTTCCCCATCGCACTCAGATTATTCAATACACCTCTCCACACAGAAGCAAGTGACGACGAGAAACGCTTCTCCTCAGGAACCCCAGAAGGGCCCCCCCCATTGAAAGTACAAAACTGGGGATGAAAACCATATGCCCCAAAAAACGGGGACTTACCAGTGGACTCGCTCCGCCTGTTGTTAAGAGCGAACTCTGCCAGAGGCAAGAAAGAAGACCAGTCCTCTTGGTTCTCTGAGACAAAACACCCGAGATATGTCTCTAAGCTCTGATTCAGACGCTCTGTCTGACCATTGGTCTGCGGATGAAAAGCCGAGGAAAATGACAATTGCATCCCCCGACGTAAACAAAATGCCCTCCAAAATTTGGACACAAACTGAGACCCCCTATCTGACACCACATCAGAAGGCAACCCATGAAGTCTAACGATCTCCCTAATGAACACCTGCGCCAGAGTTTTAGCATTAGGGAGTGCAGGAAGAGCAACGAAATGTGCCATCTTACTGAACCTGTCAACAACCACCAGTATGACAGTATTCCCTGACGACGGAGGAAGGTCCGTAATGAAGTCCATAGATAAATGAGTCCATGGACGCTCCGGAAGTTTCAAGGGTAAAAGGGTCCCAGACGGACGGGTATGAGGGGTTTTAGAGCGAGCACACACCCCACATGACGCGACAAAAGTTATAACATCTTTATTAGCATTAGGCCACAAAAACCGGCGAGAAAGGAGATCTAAAGTAGCCTTACTCCCTGGATGTCCTGCTAGAGCAGAATTATGATGTGCCTCAATAACCTTTTGTCTCAACAGATTTGGGACAAACAGTCTCCCTGGAGGTCCTGCAGGGGCGTCCCCTGAGCCTCTAACACCTCCTCCTCAAGCTCAGAAAATACAGCCGACACTACCACCCCCTCCTGAAGGATAGGACTCGGGTCATCCGTTTTCCCGGCCCCTGGGAAACTGCGAGACAAGGCATCAGCCTTTACATTCTTAGACCCCGGGCGATAAGTGACGACAAAATTAAACCTGGTAAAAAACAACGACCATCGAGCTTGTCTGGAATTCAGACGCTTAGCGGATTCCAAATACAACAGGTTCTTGTGATCAGTAATAAGGGTAACCGGGTGGACTGCCCCTCCAAAAAGTGACGCCATTCTTCAAAAGCTAACTTAATGGCCAAAAGTTCCCTATTGCCGATATCATAATTCCTTTCGGCGGACGACAATTTCTTAGAAAAGAAAGCGCACGGATGCCATTTACCAGGGGACGGACCCTGGGACAATATAGCACCCACCCCTACGTCAGACGCATCCACCTCCACAATGAACGGCTGAGATGCATCTGGTTGGATGAGAACGGGTGCTGAAGCAAAACATTTCTTCAAAGAGGAAAAGGCTTGGCAAGCTTTGTCCGACCATTTAGAAAAATCCGTCCCTTTTCTTGTCATGTCAGTGAGAGGTTTGACGACAGATGAGAAATTACAAATAAATTTCCGGTAGTAGTTAGCAAACCCCAAAAAACGCTGCAGAGCCTTAAGATCCCCTGGCTGATCCCATTCAAGCACTGCTCTCACCTTTTCAGGGTCCATACGAAAACCGGAGGCTGACACCAAAAAACCCAAAAACTGAAGTTCCTGTACGGCAAATACACACTTCTCCAGTTTGGCGTATAATTTATTGTCTCGCAAGATCTGCAACACCTGTCTCACATGCTCCTGATGAGACACAAGATCTGGCGAGTAAATTAAAATGTCGTCCAAATATACAACCACAAACAGCCCCACAAGGTGACGAAAAATGTCATTAACAAAATGTTGGAATACTGCTGGTGCAGTAGTCAGACCAAAAGGCATGACTAGGTTCTCATAATGTCCCTCCGGCGTGTTAAACGCCGTTTTCCACTCATCCCCCTCTTTTATCCTAATCAGATTATACGCCCCCCTGAGATCCAATTTAGAAAACCATTTGGCGCCAACAATTTGATTGAAGAGATCAGGAATAAGAGGGAGTGGATACGGATCTCGAACAGTAATCCGATTAAGTTCGCGGAAATCCAAGCAAGGGCGTAGGCCTCCATCTTTCTTCTTCACAAAGAAGAACCCCGCGGCTACTGGGGAAGATGAAGGTCTAATATGCCCTTTGGCCAGACTTTCAGAAATATAATCTTTCATAGCCTGCCTCTCAGGACCAGAAAGATTATACAACCTAGCTTTAGGCAACTTAGCATCAGGAAGGAGATTAATAGAGCAGTCATACACGCGATGAGGAGGCAACTCCTGACACCCCTCCTCAGAGAAAACATCCCCAAAATCCTCCAAAAAAGGAGGCAATGTACTAGGCACGACCGCACTGATGACTGTGTTCATGCAGTTGCTTTTGCAAAACTCACCCCATTGGCTTATTTCTCTGGACTGCCAATTAATCACAGGGTTATGTTTAACCAACCAAGGAAGTCCCAACACAATGGGAGTAGGTAGACCCTCCAACACATAACAAGATAATTGTTCCCTATGTATTGCCCCTACCCGAAGGTCAATGTTATGAACCTCATGAACAAAGCTACCTTGGCCGAGAGGCCTGGCGTCAATGGAGAATATAGGGATCGGTTTGACCAATACACTCAGATGCATACCTTGAGCCTGAGCAAACTGAGCGTCAACCAGATTAGCCCCGGAACCACTATCAAGAAGAACAGACAATCTCTCCACTCTCGTACCAACTACCACCTCCACTGGTACAAGGAACTGAGAAGAACTGGCGGATGAAATACATACTCCCAGGTTGTCGTCCACCACACAACCTGGGATTAACAGTTTTCCGGCGACTTTTGGCTCAACAAGGCACGGGATGGACATTCTCCAACAAAATGTCCCTCTTTCCCGCAGAAAAAAACATCTTCTAGTCCTGCGGCGTACCGCCAATCCCCTCCTACGAAATGATGTCCCTCCCAACTTCATAGGCTCATCCGAACAGACAAGGGGAACCTCAACATAAGGGACTTTAGTGGTAGGTGGAGAAACAACAGGGAGTGGGGTTACCTCACCCCTCTCCCGAAGCCGTCTATCAGTACGGATAGCTAAGGCCATAGCAGCCTCCAGAGAAGGAGGAGACTCATACTGAGCCAAAACGTCTTTTAATTTATCAGAAAGCCCATGACAAAACTGGCTCCTAAGAGCTGGGTCATTCCACTGAGTATCTGTGGCCCATCTACGAAACTCAGAAGCAAATTCCTCTGCCGGACGATCTCCCTGCTGTATCTTACGTAATTTTGTCTCAGCAAGAGAGACCCGATCTGGGTCATCATATACCAATCCCAGGGCAGCAAAAAATTGATCTACAGACAGTAGAGCCGGGGATCCCGGAGGAAGGGAAAATGCCCAGGATTGAGGGTCCCCTTGCAGAAGTGAGATAACAATTCCCACTCTCTGCTCCTCACTCCCTGATGATCGAGGCCGAAGCCAAAAATACAATTTACATGCCTCCCGGAAGGTGAAAAATTTGTCTCGCCCACCAGTGAACCTGTCCGGGAGAGCAACCTTAGGTTCAACTCTGGTTTGCTCCAGGGGAGACAAAACTTTGGACTTAATGTCCGTCAGCTCCATGGATAATCCCTGCAACTGCAGAGCCAGCTGGGCTACTGGATCCATGGTAACTGGAGATAATTTTTATGGCCAGTGAAAATGTCACGCTGTCTAATGATATGTATACAATGTCAGTAAACTATTAATACAGGAACAACACTCTATACAACAACTAGTATAGCAACATCAGCATGTAAGTATAGAATAGATTTACCTGACACGATATCTGCTGAACTCAGGGTTAATCTTGAGGACTTGATGAGCTGAAACAGGAAAGAGGTGGACCGGGATCTAACCTGACCCTAAACTGGGGTCCTAACTAATCCCTCACCTTGGAGGTACTGATAATGGTTCAGAGGTCCAAGTCTCCAACCTAACCCTGTCTCCTATCAGACCCTGAACCCTGTAATCAGTCCTAAGAAGGATCCTGACTACCACCAAAGGGATAAGGGCTGATCTTAGCTAAATACACAGATTAGACATATAAGACAGACAGGATAACACTCGCTTGCATACACACTCAAACACCAAAGGAACATAAATGGTCTGGGAAATAAACTCTAACCAAGTTGAGCTTAGAACAACTAAGGAGCTCACAACTAAAGTCTATACAGATTCATTCCTATCTGTGGTCTGCATGAAGGTTTCACTGGCAACTCCCCAAGCAGACAACCAGGAATTTAAAGGAAACCAATCAACAAATAATCAATTGCAGCCAGGAGAAACTGCACCCAGTCCCAGCACCGAGCACAGACAGAATTAACTCCCTAGCTGCCAAACACAAAGAAACAGCAGCTCAGCTGTGAGAAGTCAAAATGTGCAACCGCGACGATCTTCGTGGCAATGCACACATGACAGTTATCTGTCATGGGATTTTCTTGTGTAAATACAGTTGAAAAAAAGTCATTTAGCATATTGGCTTTTTCCTCATCCTCATCCACCATTTCACCCAGACTATTTTTAAGGGGACCAACACTATCATTTTTTAGTTTCTTGCTATTTATGTAGTTAAAGAATATTTTGGAATTATTTTTACTTTCTCTGGCAATGAGTTTCTCTGCCTCAATCTTTCCTGTCTTGATTTGCTTTTTACAGAATTTATTCAGTCTTCTGTATTTATTTAATGTCTCATCACTACCTACTTGCTTTAATTCCCTAAACACTTTCTTTTTGTTCCTTATTGCGCCCCTTACAGCTCTATTTAGCCATAGTGGTTTCCTCCTAATTCTAGCATGTTTATTCCCATAGGATATATACTGTGCACAGGTCCTATTCAGGATGCTAATAAACGTCTCCCATTTTCTTTGTGTATTTTTATGTCTAAGGATATCGTCCCAGTTTATTGCACCAAGATCATCTCTCATCCGTTGGAAATTTGCCTTCCTGAAGTTTAGTGTCCTTGTAACCCCTCAACTACACATCTTATTAAAGGATACATGAAAGCTTATTATTTTGTGATCACTATTACCCAAGTGACCCCCAACCCTTATATTTGATATGCGGTCTGGCCTTTTGGTTAATATTAGGTCTAGCAGTGCCCCCCCTCTTGTTGGGTCCTGAATTAGTTGTGAAAGGTAATTGTCTCTCATAGTTGCCAAAAACTTATTACCTTTGCTGGAACTACAGGTTTCTGTTTCCCAATGTATTTCAGGGTAGTTGAATTCCTCCATAATAATGACTTCTCCTTGAGTTGCTGCTTCATCTATTTGTTTTGCGAGGATATTCTCTGTTGCTTCCATTATTTTAGGAGACTTATAACAAACCCCTAACCCCTAACCCAGTAATTTATTATTTTTCCCCCCTCCCTAATCTCCACCCACAGAGACTCTACATCTTCATTAGATTCACAGATATCACGCAGGATGGGTTTTAAGGATGATTTTACATATAAACACACACCCCCACCTCGCTTATTTTTACGGTTTTTACGGTTCATTACAGGAACATTTAGGTCTTTGGAGATGGACTTGTAGCCTTGAGATTGCTCATGCTTCCTCACAATTTGGTTTCTCAAGTCCTCAGACAGTTCTTTGGTCTTCTTTCTTTTCTCCATGCTCAATGTGGTACACACAAGGACACAGGACAGAGGTTGAGTCAACTTTAATCCATGTTAACTGGCTGCAAGTGTCATTTAGTTATTGCCAACACCTGTTAGGGGCCACAGGTAAGTTACAGGTGCTGGTGATTACACGAATCAGAGAAGCATCACATGATTTTTCAAACAGTGCCAATACTTTTGTCCACCCCCTTTTTTAGGTTTGGTGTGGAATTATATCCAATTTGGCTTTAGGTCAATTCTTGTTGTGTTTTTTCATTGAAGACAAATTAAATGAAGATAATAATACCAAAGAATTTGTGTTTGCAATCATTTTCAGGAAGAAAGTGAGTATTATCTGACAGAATTGCAAGGGTGCCAATACTTTTGGCCACCACTGTAGCTCTGAAGCAGCTTTTTACAGTAGGTTTTCATTGAAACTCCATTGAATGTTGGAGGAAACCAAAAATAACTGTAAAACTGCAGCCAATGTCTAATTCATGAAGCCCACAGTTAATACATGTGTGTGTAACATGCAGGACATGACCCCTCCAAATTAACCATGCCTACTTTTTAATTCTGACAAGTATGGCGGGAACAAACATTTTCCTCAGTTTTCTTCCACACAACAATTTTTGTATTTTTTTACTGAGTTTTTTAATGCAAACCTCAGCTACATCAGGTTAGCGCAATCTGATGAGATGCATGTAATGTTTATTGATTAAGACCCTATTAGCGCTGTTCTAGTTCTATTGTTAACGAGAAGGTTTCTTATGTCTAGTAGTTAATGCCGAGATGTTGTGAAGCTGCCTGAAGAATGTTTTAAATGTTAATGAAAAGGAGAGGCAGGAGGAAAAGAATGAATATATAGCTGTAAGATCAGATTGCATACACAAAAATGTTGGATATTTTTCTTAATCGGGTGCATTACAGCAAAAAGAATAGTTATGAAATGTGCCATAGGCACTTTTTAAACTTTTACCTCCAGTTGTAGTCAGTGCTTTGTGAATAAATCCTGCTGCCGAATAGAAATATTTACTCATATCAAACTTGGTACGTCATTAGCTGGAACACCATGATAGGTGATCGTGGATCCATAAAAATCTGGGTTGCCTTCAGAATACCTTCGACCATGGGCTGCGTTCAGCACATGTGTGATGCCTAGCTTCCACAACTCATACTTGTCATTGGCAGTCTTCCTGTGGATTTTAAAAAATAATCAAATTATGATCAAACATCACACTAGTTTTCTGAGAAATAATTGGCCAGCCGGCTGTTAGGGTTCGAGTTCCCGCTGCTGCACAAGGGGAGTCTCGAACCAGTCCCACTGCGGTTCCCCATTCGTCTCCGGCCGCAGTGGAGCCTGCTCAGCAGAGACGTCGGTCCCAGCGTCTTGCCCATTCCAGTACTGTGCAGAGACTTGCTACTGTCTCTCCTGGATCTGCTATTATAGCCAGTGCTGGAGCAGACGTCTTTGGGACGAAGTCCTGCGTTTCCCCTTCTGAGCATGCCCAGGGTAAGATCTCTCATTGGAGATCAGGGGTCACATGTTCAGGTACTGCAGCAGCTCCTATTGGTCCGCCAGGAAGGTCCTGAAACTGCATGTGTTTTGGAACAGTTTCTTATTGGTCCTTGTTTCTGGCAGGTCCTGTAGCTGTTGCTATAAAAGGGTGGCATGGCTGGGCCGCCATGAGCTAATATCAACCATTATATGCTTTGCGCCAGTGTGGTCATGCGTGTGTGTGGTTAGGGCCCGGATGAAATAAGCCCTAGAAAACCGACTTAATCGGTGAGGAGTTTGGTATGCTAGCTGTCAGGGTCGGTGTCCTAGATGCCCTAGATTGCCAGCATAACCGGTGAGGAGTTTGATTGCAGTATCCAGGGTCTGGCGTTCAGATGCCATAGATTGCGGGTGACTCCGCAAGGACATTAGCACATGATCACGTTCTATGTTCGCTTAGCACTTAACTGTGTACCTGGGTGCCTGACAGGACACAGAACTTTTTCTCAGCGGCTCTGTGACGTAACAGGGTTCGCTTTCAAGCTAGACAGCGCCCTAGCGTGTTTATTTTGCGACTCAGTTGTGTTCAGTGAGTTCGCACACATCGCCATATAGCGCTGCGGCACTCCTTCTAGCGGCTCTGCGGAATAACAGAGTTTGCACATATTGCCACAGCGCATTGCGGTGTTTATTTTGGCGACTCTGCGGGATAACAGATTTCGCGTCTTGCGCCATTTTACTAGCAGCAGGTTCCGCCTGCACGGTGAACCCCGGGCTGCGAACGCACCTATCTACTCATATACTTGGTGCGTTCTGCAGACCCTAACACCGGCAGTTTGAATGACCCATAGTTATAAAAAGTATCAATAATATAGTGTTGAGCGATACTGCTCGATATCTAAAAATATCGGATCGGAATGGTATCGCCGATATCACTAAATATCGGCGATATCCGTTTCCCGATACCGGAAGTCCCATGTAAGTCTATGGGAACAAAATATCGCAACTAAAAAAACACTTTCTTTCCTTGTAAACACAAAATATACACACTTAGAATACATATATTATATATATATATATATATATATATATATACATGTCATTGTGACATATATATATACATATATTTATAGTTTATTCACTTCTACATAGTAAAATAGCCTCTGATTCAATTGCCGGGTAAAGCCGGCATTTGTGAAAAGACAGAAGCACTCGACATGAAATGACACTTGGTGTACATAGGGTTAACCATGTCTTTTCATGTCGTTTGCAATCTGATTTGCACAAACAATTACATCAGTCTATGTGTGCAAAACACAGAGATGTTGCATCGCACCCAGCGGTGTGACAACTTAGGCCGGCGTCACACTTGCGAGTTTGATGCGAGTAAGTCGCATGACTAACTCGCATCAACACCCGGCACGGCCGCCCGCTCTCGGACCCGAGTGTGCGGCTGCATGTATTTCTATGCAGCCGCACACTCGGGTCCGAGAGCGGGCGGCCGTGCCGGGTGTTGATGCGAGAAAGTCGTGCGACTTACTCGCATCAAACTCGCAAGTGTGACGCCGGCCTCACTCTCAGGTAAGGAGGAAACACCCCATTGACTCCAACCACTGCATTCAACAGTACACTATGCCAGCTGAGTGTAGGCGGACCCAATGGGATGGTCTAGCTCAGGTGGTTAGAACAGGGTGTAGCTAGTTGGATGGGAGGGGTTGAGGCAGCCTTATGCTGCATGTCTTTGTAGTAAGAATTGTTTCCTTTTCTGCTTTCTTACTACGTCGCATACTCCACTCTGCTACATCACTCTGCACCATTGCTCTATCTCACATCTATCTGCCCTGGAAGGATACCGTCTTACTGTACAAGACTTATCACCTAGCTGCACTACACCATCCCTGCCAGAGGACCTGCACAGCAGCGCTGGTCACCCTGACCAGGTACTACAGGTGGCGTCACGACAAACTACACAAACATTCTATCATCCCCTGGAAATATCCCACATTCCAGTGAGCGACCAGGGCACGGACATAGCTGTGGCTACCCGTCACATCCCCCATAGAAGTCGACGGGCTTGGTGCCGAGTACCCCAAAACCTGTGGCTCTGTGCGACTCAACTTTGGCGTCACGAACAGGATTCAGAAGCTCGCTATAAGCGAGTCCTGTGTGCATTAATTGAACTGTTTTTTTGCTTGAGAATTGCAAAAATCATCATAGACTGTATTTGCCATTTTTCCGTCATATCTGCGCCACGAGGCACAGGTGAAGAATAAGGGCGTGCTCTCGTGGGCGTACACTCACTCCGTGGCGCGAAAACGATGTCCGCACACTCTAAATGTTACTGCAATGTAAGATCGTGCCCCACAGCTCTGGAGTTCCGCCTCCTCATCCTCCTCAGTGGGCGGAAACGAACGCGAAGGTCCCGCATCCCTACAAAAGATGGCGCCTCTCCTGATGCTAATGACACATGTGACTTGGCAGAGATGGCGAATGGACGTGAGCAGAAGTGGGAAGGGATGGAGGAGTCAGAACTCTCCCCCCACGGAAGCGACCCGATCGCCACGGAGCCACCGTTTGGCACCCGGCCTGGAAACCCTCCTACGCTGGAAGAAGCGGAGGATACCTGAGAGACCTGGCCTGACACCGGGAGGAGGTGCCAGGATGGAAGCGAGCTGGCGGGCCCTAAAACTACAATTGGAGCGGCGTCAATCCTCTTTACCCTGAAGTGTCTGTACGGAAGGTGAGGCACCGTTCCAGTAGAGGAGGCCGTGCGGGCATCCCAGCCCTTGCAATCTGAACCGGTTGCCAGTATCACAGTGGAGGCACCCGTTCCTGCAGAAAACGCCGCACCAGACCCCAGAATCCCGCTGTCTGCCCCCGTCGCTGAGGCAGAAGAAGCGACACCCGTCCTCATGGAGGAGGCGCGCAGGCACCAGAGTTCTACTGCCTGTACGGAGCCCCGACCGTCATCTGTTCCAGAGCCGGCTGCTTCCGCCACAGGTGAGCGCCGCCAGGACTGGTGGGCGCAAGAGAGCTGCCGCAAACCGTACATCGTAAGCTGGCGTTTGATGGTGGAGACATGGAGATGTGGTGGAGGAGAATTACAACCGGCGTCAGGAGGAAGAGTGGGACGTCGGGAGGGGAAGCAAGCGACAAAGGGGAGCAGCGAGAATCCCAAAAGCTTCGGCAGCGTCACCTGGAGAAGGACCTGGCAGAGAAGGCACGTATGAGAAAGGATAAAAGTATGGTGAGGGAGCCGCGGCGTAAGGGTGCAGTACGGAACTTTAAGTTAAAAGGTGGTTGGGGCTTCATCAGGAGCCTGGACTTTATTTAGAAGTTTTTGTAACCCGGCGGGACGTGGAGGCTCACCTCCCAGAAGGACACCCGGGGAGGGACCTGTTGCCAGGAGACTTGGTGACTTACACCGACACTGGGGTTACAATGGATGGTACGCCCTAAATGTTACAGGTGCGACCCTACTCCCAGAGTGTCAGGAAACTGACAGACCCTACGAGCCTTCAGCCTCCCCCAACCAGGCCTCTGCACAAGTGCCCACCCCACGCCGTAAATCTCCCCAGCCTCCCTCAGTGGTCTCCTCGCAGCCCCAGCTATGGACATGATAATGATAGCTGGCCGTACCCGGCGCCTGTTAGGCCCTCTGGGGTTCGTTCAGTCCGGGACATAGGGGTCCAGACCCGGAGGGAGATGAAAGAGGTGGCCACACAGACCCAGATAGCGGGTCACGACGTCACTGTACAGGCCACACGACGTCATCAGGTCTGGGTGGACCCTCCTGTCACGGATGTTTGGCAAGCTCCAGAACAGTCCCAGGTGGTACCTGTAAGAGGCCAGCCAAAGAAGTCTAAATAACCGGACAGGGTCTCTGTATGTAAATAGTTAAATTATTGATGTCCCCGGACGGGTGAATGTTCATAAAAAGAAGTTTATTGTTGCCTTAATATACCCAGGTTGGGTAATGGTTTGATGTACCGGACGGGTGAATGTTCAGAAGAACAAATTTATTGTTGCCTTAATATACCCAGGTTGGGTAATGGTGTTTCACTGTAATGAAAATGTTGAACTTTGAAGCATGAACTGTACTGGCTCACAAACTTTTCTGTAAATAGTTGGCACTTCGGTGCTCCATCTTGGTTTTACAAAAAACTTTACTGTGCACTATTTTCAACTACCTCAGAAACTTAAAACCCGTTTGGTGTGGCCGAAAGTGAGGTCTGCTCAAGGAAAGTCTTGCAGCCCACCCAAGACCACAGTTGGAGGTTTGGAGCGGGTCCTCCACAAGCACAAGTAAAGGACACTGGGAAGTTACCCGGTGGGGGTAGTCCTAAGAAGTCTCCACGAACTTCGGCACTAATGCTATTTGCACTTTTGTTGAATATGTATTTATTAACACACATGTATACACATATCAAGGGTATGAACAGTAACAAAACATGTCAAATAATATAAGCCATTTGCACTTTTGTAATGTTATTATTAAAAATTTTATTATGCAACGTTTAACTTGAAGTGTTTCCTGTTTTCTTACTACGTCGCATAGTCCACTCTGCTACATCACTTTGCACCATTGCTCTATCTCATATCTATCTGCCCTGGAAGGATAGCGTGTTACCTGTAGAAGACTTTTCACCTACCTGCACTACACCATCCCTTCCAGAGGACCTGCACAGCAGCGCTGGACACCCTGACCAGGTACTACAGGTGGCGTCACGACAAACTACACGAACATTCTATCATCCCCTGGAAATATCCCACATTCCAGTGATCGCCCAGGTCATGGACCGAGCTGTGGTTTCTCGTGACATCCCCCATAGAAGTCGACGTGATCGGTGCCGAGTACCCCAAAACCCCTGTCTCTGTGCGACTCAACTTCCCTCACTGTGCTGGCACTTTACATTTACAATGCCTCTGGGTTTTTTTTTGGGGGGGGTGGGGAACATTCAGACTTTTGCTATGGGGCCCCATGATTTTTATGTACGCCCCTGCTGCTGAGGCATGGTATTTAAGGCTGTTAAGGAGCCAACATACATGGACCTTGCCAGCAGCGTCAGATGGAGTACCTTGGGCCCACCAGAGAAAATATATTCTTGCGGCCCAACATCATACTTCCCAACCTTTGATAAGGGAAAGAGGGACAAAGGCTGTGGCACGCTGTGCATGCTGCAGAAAATTTTAGGCCATGCCACGTTGCACCACAGACTGTCCAGGGTTGGTGGATGCTTCAGTCCAGGTGTGGGAGGAGATCCCTCACGAGACCATCCGTCGCGCTCATCAGGAGCATGGCCAGAAGTTGTAGGGAGGTCATACAGCATACCTCCCAAATTTGGAAGACAGGAAAGAGGATTAAAGGCTGTGGCGCGTGTTGCGCGCAACTGAAAATTTTAGGCCACGCCCGACAACACCCATTTCACAGCTAATCACACCCATATCCTCGCCCCAAGCGTAACCATTTAGCACTGCTGATCACACTGACTGGTAATGAGGGCACAGTGGCTGGTACTGAGGAAAAGAAGAAAGAGCAGCGAGAGAGAAAGAACAAACAGAGAAAGAAAGAGAGGAAAGAAAGAAAAGAGAGAAAGAAAGAACAGAGAGAAAAAAGAACAGAGAGTGAGAAGGAAAGAACAGAGAGCGAGAAAGAAAGACTAGAGAGAGAGCCATAGGCGTAGCTAGGGTTTTGGTTTAGTGGGGGCAAAACTTCTGAGTGGGCCCATCATCAGAGAACCTCAGCAAATGACCGCGCTGTTGGCCAAAATAATCTATATATAAAAAGACCAATATTGATATTACCGCCATATGGTCTGTGTTAAATAATACCAGTCCTACAGAACATATAATAGATTACAGCACAGGTACAGATAATGACTTACCGCTGATGTTCTTTCTAATGGAATTGTTCACTTTTCATGTCTTTTTCATCTGGCCCACACCGACATGACGACTTCTCCAGCCAGGACTCGACTGCACCCCCATTAAAAAAAACTCACCTCCTGGCTCCTGTGCTGCTCACTGTTCTCCCTCTCAGCGTCTGACAGCGGGCGCCGGCAGGTGATGTTATTGCGCCCGCTGTCATACGCTGAGAGGGGGATTATGGGAGAGAAGGAGCGCTCGCTCCTTCTCTCTCCATACGGTCAGCTTTATCGGCTGGATGCCGATACAGCTGACCCTCCGATGACGGGTGGGGGGCCCACTGCTGGCACCGGGCCCCCCCAACGCCTGTTCAGGCCCCATAGCTTCCGGGCGGCAGAGCAGGGAGAGCGATTCTCCCTGCTCTGCCGCAGAATGTAACTGTATCGTAGCTCCGGGTTGGCCCCCTCAGAGCGCGGGCCACCGCCCCCTCTGCCCCGCGACCTATCCTTTCAAATCAGGGCCTACCACGCAGGAGCTGGGGCCCACCGTAGGTTTCTCCGGTGTCCCGGTGCCTCAGTCCGACCCTGCTTGCCAGCCTGATAATACCAGGCCACAGCAGTCTGCATATCTTGGCTGGTTAACAAAAATAGGGGATCCCCTCGAAAAAAATTTGGCGTGGGGTCCCCCCTATTTTTGTTAACCAGCCAGATGAAGCAGACTGCTGAGGCCTGGTTTTTCAGGCTGGTAAGGATCCAATATCCATGGACCTTGCCAGCCTGATAATACCAGGCCACAGCAGTCTGCTTAGCTTGGCTGGTTAACAAAAATAGGGGATCCCCTCGAAAAAAAAACGGCGTAGGGGTCCCCCTATTTTTGTTAACCAGCCAAGTAAAATGCAGACTGCTGCAGCCTGGTATTAAAAGACTGTCAAGGCCCATGGATTTTGGCCCTCAACAGCCTGATAATACCAGGCTACAGCAGCCCCACATTTGGCGCATCAAAAGATGTGCCAATTGTGGCACTTTACCCGGCTCTTCCACTGCCCTGTAGCGGTGGCAAGTGGGGTAATAAGGGGTTAATGTCACCGTTGATTGCACGGTGACAATAAGCCGGTTAATAATGGAGAGGTGTCAATAAGACACCGATCCATTATTAATCCCAAAGTTTTTAAATGTATAAAAAAAAAGACACAGCAAGAAAAAAGTATTTTAATGAAATAAAAGAGACAACACAGTTTTCATTAATTTTATTATACACTCATTCCTGCGACGCCATCGATCTCCTGTAAAAAAAAGAAAGAAAAAAAAAACAACAGTATACCACCTGTCCGATGCAGTGCATAGTAACGACAGTCCTACGACGATCCAGCTCTGCTACATCGCAATGACAGGCAGAGCCTGTCATCTCGACGCAGCACAGCTGATTTCCTGCTTCCCCGGCGGGTGACGTCATCGGACTGACTGCTTTACGGCCGGGATTACCCAGCAGTCACTGCAGTTATCGCGAGAAACTGCATGTGACCGCCGGGGAAAGATGATGGCGGCCATGAAGCAGTCCAGCCCTTGACCGCCGGAGATCTTCTGCCAGGTAAGTGCCGCTGACTCCTGACAGACCCGACCGACGGACACTGACAGTGACAGTGACAAATCCGATTCCGGTATCCGATAAGACGAAAATATCGGAACTAAGTATCGAAAGTCCGATAGAGCTAATATCGGCCGATACCCGATACTTGCGGTATCGTATCGCTCAACACTAATAATAACCCCTTGGCTTACAACCAGTTTTTGCATTTAAGACAACCCATTTTGTTCACTTTTTTTATTGATGTATTCCAGTAGCCATAACGCGTTATTTTTCCGGTGATATTGTCATAAGAGGCTGTTTGGCTTTTTTTCAGGTTGAGTTGTATTTTTCAGTTGCACCATTTTGGACTACATAAAACTTATTAATAAATTTGTATCAACTCTTCAAAGGATGGAATATAAACAAAACAATAATTCTAACACACTTTTTTTTCATGTTAAATTTTTACGTTATTCCCTGTGCTGCACAAATCAAGTGTTATCTTTTTTCCGTGGGTCAGAATAGTTATGGCATTAAGATATTTCCATGGTTTCATTTATTTTTTTCCTTTTGTAAAATAAATGTAGTTTCTGAAAAAAATGCTTTTGGGTCAACATATCCTGAGAGCTGCAAATTTTGCAATATTCTGTCACTTAAACTACATATGGCCTTATTTTTTGCTTGACAAGGTCTAATACAGTGCCTTGCGAAAGTATTCGGCTCCAAGAACTTTTCAACCTTTTCCCACATATCATGCTTCAAACATAAAGATGGCAAATGTTAATTTTTGGTGAAGAATCAAAAACAAGTGGGACACAATTGTGAACTTGAACGAAATGTATTGTTTTTTTTTAATTTTTATGGAAATACAAATACTGAAAAGTGGGGCGTGCCATATTATTTGGCCCCTTTCACTTAATACTTTGTTGCCCCACCTTTTGCTGTGATTACAACTGCAAGTCGTTTGGGGTATGTCTCTATCAGTTTTGTACATCAAGAGACTGAAATTCTTGCACATTCTTCCTTGGCAAATAGCTCGAGCTCAGTGAGGTTGGATGGAGATAGTTTGTGAACAGAAGTTTTCAGCTCTTCTCACAGATTCTCGATTGGATTCAGGTCTGGACTTTGACTTGGCCATTCTAACACCTGGATACGTTTATTTGTGAACCATTCCATTGTAGATTTTGCTTTATGTTTGGGATCATTATCTTGTTGGAAGACAAATCTGCGTCCCAGTCTCAGGTCTTTTGCAGACTCCAACAGGTTTTCTTCAAGAATGGTCCTGTATTTGGCTCCATCCATCTTCCCATCAATTTTAACCAGCTTTCCTATCCCTGCTGAAGAAAAGCAGGCACAAACCATGATGTTGTCACCACCATGTTTGACAGTGGGGATGGTGTGTTCAAGGTGATGAGCTGTGTTGCCTTTAAGCCAAACATATCGTTTGGCATTGTTGCCAAAAAGTTTGATTTTGGTTTCATCTGACCAGAGCACCTTCTTCCACATGTTTGGTGTGTCTCCCAGGTGGCTTGTTGCAAACTATAAATTACACTTTTTATGGATATCTGTGAGAAATGGTTTTCTTCTTGCCACTCTTCCATAAAGGCCAGATTTGTGCAGTGTATGACTGATTGTTGTCCTATGGACAGACTGTCCCACCTCAGCTGTAGATCTCTGTAGTTCATCCAGAGTGATCATGGGCCTCTTGGCTGCATCTCTGATCAGTCTTCTCCTTGCTTGAGGTGAAAGTTTAGAGGGACGGCCGGGTCTTGGCAGATTTGCAGTGGTATGATACTCCTTCCATTTCAATATGATCGCTTGCACAGTGCTCCTTGGGATGTTTAAAGTTTTGGAAATCATTTTGTGTCCAAATCCAGCTTTAAACTTCTCCACAACAGTATCACAGACCTGCCTGTTGTGTTCCTTGGTCTTCATGATGCTCTCTGTGCTTCAGACAGAACCCTGAGACTATCACAGAGCAGGTGCATTTATACGGAGGCTTGATTACACACAGGTGGATTATATTTATCATCTTTAGTCATTTAGGACAACATTGGATCATTCAGAGATCCACAATGAACTTCTGGAGTGAGTTTGCTGCACTGAAAGTAAAGGGGCCGAATAATATTGCACGCCCCACTTTTCAGTTTTTGTATTTCCACATAGAGTGTTCTCAGTGGGAGAAGCAAAATAGGAATCTTGTGGGTATGATACCTTTTAATGGCTAACAAAATATAGTGAATATTACAGGGCAAGCTTTCAAGACTGCTTACGTCTCTTCATCAGGCAGAGACGTAAGCAGTCTCGAAAGCTTGCCCTGTAATATCATTCACTATATTTTGTTAGCCATTAAGAGGTATCATACCCACAAGATTCCTATTTTGCTTCTCCCACTGAGAATACTCTATGGTTTTTTTTCTACTGGCTAACACGGTACCAAACCAATTTTTTTCGTTTTTATTTCCACAAAAATTTAAAATAACTAATACATTTCGTTCAACTTCACAATTGTGTTCCCCTTGTTGTTGATTCTTCACCAAAAATTAACATTTGGTATCTTTATGTTTGAAATGTCGGAAAAGGTTGAAAAGTTCCAGGGAGCCGAATACTTTCGCAAGGCACTATATTCACTGGTGCCATTTTGTGAAACATGCTACTTTTTAATGAATGGGAAAAACAGTAATTCTTTATTTTGTTTCTTACTTCCTTTTAGACACGTATTATTGACACGTTTTCCTTATTTTGCGAATCACTGTATCCACAACTAAACCACATTAAGACCATATTGACACGTTCAGTATTTGGTCAGTATTTTACATAAGTATTTTTAAGTCAAAACCAGGAGTGTAACAATCAGAGGAAAAGTAGAATAGAAACATGTCACTTCTGTATTTATTACCCACTCCTGGTTTTGTTTTACAAATACTGACCAAATGCTGAACGTGGCCTTTTATAGATTTTTTCATGTTTGCTACTTCTGAAAAAAAAATTTTACGAAGATATATGTGTTTTGGTCATAACTTTGAAGCCCATAACTTTCTTATTTTTATGTAGCTGAAGCATTATAAAAGCTTTTTTGCAAGATAAGCTGTAGATTTTACAAGTACCATGTTCAGGTACTGTGGTACACAAAAGGGGGTCTTGCTGGATGGGAGGTATATTTCTCCCAACAGGCTGAAGTTTGGTCAGGATTTTCCCTGAACACAAGGACCTGTGATGAGGTCATGGTCACGTGAGCTGCTCAGGTGATGTGTACCTCACCTGAGGGTGTGGTTTAGGGCTATTTAATAAGGATCTGTTGTAATGTGTGGGGTGGAAGAGAAGGAGCTTGGCTGGAGCCAGCCTGGATGTTTGATTTTTGGTGGACTGTGTCAATAAGCTGAAGAGAGCAGATTCCAGACCACCCGGGGAATGGCACCCGGCAGTCCCTGCTGACCTGCAGCCGCTTAGTTAAGCCCGTCCGAACAAGAGTGAGTCTGGGGACAGTGGTTCTCCAAACTGGAGTGGATTTATGTTCTGTTTTTGTTCATGTAATCCGGACTGGAAATATATTATTAAACCACTGAATTTTGGACTTGAAGCCTGTGTGTTGCCTCATTACTGCGGCCGGCCACTGCCTACCAGAGCAAATCCCTACAGTACGTACAAATTTTTGATCGATAGTTACCATATTTTGCAGACTATCAGATGCACTAGTCCTTAAATTTTGAGGTGGAAAATAGTAAAACATTTTTTATAAAATGGTGGTGCATCTAATAGTCATTTGTAATGGCAAGTTACGGGGGTTAGCAGCTGCGGAGGAGTGGGGTCACAGGAGGCAGAGTCGCTGCTTCAGGAAGCCAGCGGCATCAGGAGTGGGGTGATGTTGTGGGCCCAGGGCTTGGAGGAGGCAGCATCCAGGCATTGCAAGGCTGCGTGTCCTTAGCTCTCATAAGATGCTGGCATCAGCAAGCGGAGTCTTTTTTCCCTTTGATTACCCTGAGATCTCAATCTAAGCATATGCCACTTCATGCAGCCTTTTTTCCAAAGTCCACCACAGGATAATCAATGGGAAAGGGGGATCCGCTCACCGACGCTAATATTTTATGAGAGCCCAGTGCCCGCAGCATCGGCACACTCCTACCTCCACTAGCCTCCTGGCGCAGTGACCCTGCATCCTGTGACCCCGCTCAACCACTGCCTCCTCATCCCCCGAGCATCCGTGTGTCATCAGCGTGACATGTACCAGCGCCTGGGAACTAGCAGTACAGTTAGCGCAGTTCGCTGGCATCGGCTCCTGAAGGCAGCTCTCATCATTGTCTCCTGCTCACACTGAGATGAGCATGACTAGGAGACAATAATGAGAGTTCTATTCAACAGCAGCTGTGTAACTTCTATGCTATAAAAGAATCTCTAAAACTTACATTACTAACCCCACAGTAAGTTTTGAAATAAACACACAGGCAGAATAAAATCCTTTTTTAAAATAAAAATCAATACCCAGTTTGACACACTTATTTGAAAATAAAATCAGTTCTTTTCACTTTACGCCTATTTCATTGAAGTCCTTGTCCCAATAAAAGACAGAAAATAATAAACAATCATCATAGTCACCTTACATCTCTTATAGACACCTTTCCATTACTAACCCTGGGCTTGATGTCAGATAACAATACAAGGTTGATGTAAGATGCCCAAGCAAGGTAGTCGTGGGCGAGTGTCACGATCCATTTTTGGATCTGTGGCAGATTTTGCATTTCATATTTAAACTTTTTTCCTTTCAGGCCATCGGGGGTTAATGTCTGTTTTTTCCCGGTGGCCACTGGTGTAATTACATTGCTGCTGAGTTTGCTGATGCAGGTGGTGACCACTCCCACTATCTTTTAAAAGGTCACCTGATGCATCAGCTAACTGTTGGTGATATAGGTCCTTTTGAAGACTAACCAAGCTGGAGTCAGGAGCTTTCTGGTGCTGCAGCTGTATACTGTGATCTGGTGCCACAAAAAAGTGATAAAAAAATCTGGCTTAGTTGTAAAGGTTTTTTTAAATGTGCATGTTCCAAATGTACGATGTGCAAGTATACATTGCAAACTCAAAAAATTGATGCAGCCAATGATATGAAAAGATTTATTAATTGCAATACTAATTATGTTGTGTATTGCATATTTTGCAAAGAATGTAAAATAAAATACATTGGCTGCACAATACGTAAATTAAAGAAAAGGATAGCAGAACATGTTACCAATATTAAAAATAAAAATGCATCCTATTCAGGAGCTTGCAAGCACTTTGTAGAGAGACATAAAGGGGAATTACAGAATTTTTCATTCTATGGGTTAGAAAAAGTGGATATTCCTATTAGAGGAGGGGACTGGAGGAAAAAACTCCTCCTAAGAGAGTTATTTTGGATTATTAAACTAGATACAAAACACCCCAATGGCATGAACTCTTTATTTATATTAAATCTCAGAGAATTGAATGTCTATGGTGTTGTTGTTTTTTTTTTCTTCTTTCTCTTTCTCTGGCTTTCTTGTGATTTACCCTTGTGATTATGCTGATTATTCTCAAATGTCATTGATTGCTAACATATGTGTTTACTGATCAATGGTTGGTCACTATTTGTTTTTATACCATGTATCATAAGGAATCTGTATCTCAGTGAATAAGGGCTTTTGCCAGAAACGCGTTGAGATGTATCCCCAACCTGTATGATCTTTTAATCTTTTTTCAATAAATTTGAGGATTTTATTATTCTTGGGACTCGCCATTACTAATTTTCTTATGTGAAGCCTTAGTCACGGCTATTGGTTGGAGACCCATAACATTGCAAGACGGACTGAGTTATACCAAGTTATACCAAGAGGACACGGTGAGGCTGCCTTTCTTGTTTATTTGCCCTCTAGGTGTCTGTCTTTTCTTTCCTTTTGTTATATTGGTGCAGTTCACTTTATTCCCTGTCTCACCTCTGGGGTGGGGGGTTTAGCTAAACAGGAGATAGGGACAGGTCGGTGACTTGGGCCTCCCTACCTTCAAGGGTACCCCAAGTTAAGAAAAGACAGGGGACCCTATTAGCCTGAGGGGCAGTTCAGGGGACCAAGTTTCTTGTCCCTGTTTTCTCACTACTGCCCCGTGACAGCGAGCTTCGGTCTGCACTTACTTTGGCATCCTACAGACAAGGTATGTCCCAGTCCTGGTGTGCTGCTGCTGACCTGGCTGGAACATCAGGTTGTCTGTGGCCAACAATAAGAAATCCTGGACAGATGGGTCCTAAACCCACCAAAACATTTGTTCTCCTGGCGTTCCAAGCTGCTCCAGACAAATGTTCAATGAGCACAAGTGTACTTCAACATCAGACTTCGTTTTTCTCATAGGCCCTCTTACTCTTCTCTAGGGGACCCAATGACCTTCACCGCCAAATCACATGGCTGCACTTCAACATCATGTAGCAGGTCTGTATGTCTCCTAAACCTGGCCAGGCTTGTGACAGGAACTGGTATCTTTAGGAATGACACCGTCTCACTCTGCACTAGCGTCCCTCCAGACAGGGAAGCGATCACTTCCTCCATAAAGTCGTCCTTCAGCCCTTGTCTCACGAGAGCCATTAACTTCCACAGCTGACCACAGCTACTACATGCCCACCTGGCCTCAAAGGTATCTTGAACAATCCCTCTGATTCCTTGTAGGAAAAACACACAGGCCTTACGGCCACGAAGGTACCAACAGTCCTTCCAAAAATAACAAATGTGAGGAGCCTTAAAATTAGTTTCTTGAGACTCAACTGGTCTGCAGCCTTTAACCACTTTCTGACATTGGACGTACGATTCCGTCTATGTGACCTGTGACTTAATTCCCATGGACAGAATAGTACGTCACGTGCGATCGGCGACGCTCATGGCAGGAGTGTGGCCGATAGTGGCCGGGTGTCAGCTGATTCTCACAGCTGACACCCGGCACTAAGTGCCAAGAGCGGTCACAGACCATTTCCAGCACTTTAATCCCCGGAACACTGCGATCAAACATGATCATTGCGTTCCTGAGCGGGCACAGGGGCTGACAGCCCCTCTGCTTTTGCGATCGGAGACTCCGCAGCACTCCGCAGGGTCCCGATCGCTGCCACAGAGACTCGATGTTGTCATGATGACATCCGAGTCTCCAGAGCTGTGAAACTTCCTATCATGCACAGTGCATGTCAGGAAGTCTCACAGGTTAGTGTACAGAAGCTGGAGTGCTAACAGCTTGTATAGCATTCAGATGCTGCTTCATCTGCATGCTATAGAAGCGATCAGCCTGCACAAAATCATAGTCAGACAAAGTGTAAAAGTAAGAATTAAATAAAAAAATTAAATAATTGTAAAAATATTTAAAAAAATAAAAAAATAATAAAAAAAAATCAATATATAGAGGGTTCGGAAAGTATTCAGACCCTTTAAATTTTTCACTTTTTGTTTCATTGCATCCATTTGGTAAATGCAAAAAGTTCATTTTTCTCTCTCATTAATGTACACTCTGCACCCCATCTTGACTGATAAAAACCAGAAATGTAGACATTTTTGCAAATTTATTAACCCCTTAACGACCGCTGACACGCCTTTTAACGGCGGTCATTAAGGGTACTTAAACCACAGCGCCGTTAATTAACGGCGCTGTGGAAAAAGTGAATAGCGCCCCCCAGAGGCGCATTTTCTCCGGGGTCTCGGCTACCGGGGGTAGCCGAGACCCCAGAGAACCATGAATCGGGTCGGTTTTTACCGACACCGATGTTGCGATCGCCGTTATTAACCCTATAACGGCGACCGCAAAAAAAAAAGTTGTGCCATTTAATTTCTCTGTCCTCTGATGTCATCGGACATCAGAGGACAGAGAAAAAGGGTCCCCAGGACCCCATGTGGCCCCCGATCCCCTGCATGTGGCCCCAGGGCCCTCCGGTGTCCCCGGTGCCGGCGCTATGAAGAAAATGGCGGGCGCATGCTCAGTGCGCCCCGCGCTATGTGCCGCTATGTGCTGGGGGGGATGGGCAAATATTCTCTGGGGTCTCGGCTACTGGGGGTAGCCGAGACCCCAGAGAACATGATCCGGGTCGGTATTCACCGATCTCGGTGTTGCGATCGCCGCTATGCAAGCATAGACGCGATCGCAAAAAAAAAATAAAAAATGATTTCTCTCCCTCTGATGTGATCGCACATCAGAGGGGAGAAAATGAGGGTCCCCATGTACCCCTGAACCCCCCCTGTACCTGCCGATGTCCTCTGGCAGGTCCCCCTGGCCTCCGATCCTCCCGGTCTCCTTCCTGGAGAAAAAAAAATGGCGGGCGCATGCGCAGTGCGCCCGCCGATCTGCTTGGCGGCAGATTCAAATTTTTTTCATTCATTCTCCAGAAAGTGCATTTTGATCACTGTGATAAACTATCACAGTGATCAAAATAAAAAAAACAGTATATAACCCCCCCATTTATCACCCCCTTAGTTAGGGACATATAATAAAAAATAGAAATTATATTTATTTTCATTTTTCTGTTAGGGTTAGGGTTATAATTAGGGTTAGGGTTATAATTAGGGTTAGGGTTAGCATTAGGGTTAGCATTAGGGTTAGGGTTATAATTAGCGTTAGGGTTAAGCTGGGTTCATACTGCGTAATGGCAGTCCGTTAGACGGACTGCGTTACACCGCGGTATAACGCGGTGTAACGCAGTCCATTAACGCTGCCATTCACCTCCATTTGAGGGCGCATCGCAACGCATACCGTAAAGCGGCATGCGTTTGCGATGTGCCATCATTCAGTGACGGAGCCTCGGACGCGGGCTGCAGCGTTTGGGCTCCGTCACCGCTAGCGCAGATGAATCATCTGCTGATTCCTCTGCGCTAGCGGGTACAGCATAACGCGATTGCGTTATGCTATACCGTTACCAGCCCGTCAACGCTATGTGTTGAACGAGCTGGTAAAACGCAAAATAAACCTACCCTTAGGGTTAGGGTTATAATTAGGGTTATACAGTAATTAGGGTTAGGGTTACAATTAGGGTTAGGGTTAAAATTAGGGCTAGGGTTACAATTAGAGTTAGGGTTACAATTAAGGTTAGGGTTACAATTAGGGTTGGAATTAGGGTTGGGATTTAGGTTAGGATTAGGGTTGGGATTAGGGTTAGGGGTTTGTTGGGATTAGGGTTGGAGCTAGAATTGAGGGATTTCCACTATTTAGGCACATCAGGGGGTCTCCAAACACGACGTGGTGTTCAAAAAGTCAAATGGCGCTCCCTCCCTTCCGAGCCCTGCCGTGCGCCCAAACAGTGGTTTACCCCAACATATGGGGTATCAGCGTACTCAGGACAAATTGCACACCAATTTTGGGGTTCTAATTTCTCCTGTTACCCTTGGGAAAATAAAAAATAACTGGCTAAAAAAATCATTTTTGAGAAAAAAAAATGATTTTTTATTTTCACAGCTCTGCGTTTATAAATTTCTGTGAAACACTTGGGGGTTCAAAGTGCTCACCACACATCTAGATAAGTTCCTTAAGGGGTCTAGTTTCCAAAATGGGGTCACTTGTGGGGGTTTCCACTGTTTAGACACATCAGGGGGTCTCCAAACACGACGTGGCTTTCAAAAAGTCAAATGGCGCTCCCTCCCTTCCGAACCCTGCCGTGCGCCCAAACAGTGGTTTACCCCAACATATGGGGTATCAGCATACTCTGGACAAATTGCACACCAATTTTGGAATTCTAATTTCTCCTGTTACCCTTGGGAAAATTAAAAAATAGCTGGCTAAAAAAATCATTTTTAAGAAAAAAAATGATTTTTTATTTTCACAGCTCTGCGTTTATAAATTTCTGTGAAACACTTGGGGTTTCAAAGTGCTCACCACACATCTAGATAAGTTCCTTAAGGGGTCTAGTTTCCAAAATGGGGTCACTTGTGGGGGGTTTCCACTGTTTAGACACATCAGGGGGTCTCCAAACACGACGTGGCTTTCAAAAAGTCAAATGGCGCTCCCTCCCTTCCGAGCCCTGCCGTGCACCCAAACAGTGGTTTACCCCAACATATGGGGTATCAACGTACTCAGGACAAATTGCACACCAATTTTGAGGTTCTAATTTCTCCTGTTACCCTTGGGAAAATAAAAAATAGCTGGCTAAAAAATCATTTTTGAGATAAAAAATTATTTTTCATTTTCACGGCTCTGCGTTTATAAATTTCTGTGAAGCACTTGGGGGTTCAAAGTGCTCACCACACATCTAGATAAGCTCTTGGGGGGTCTAGTTTCCAAAATGGTGTCACTTGTGGGGGTTTCTACTGTTTAGGTACATCAAGTGCTCTGCAAACACAACATGACGCCCGCAGAACATTCCATCAAAGTCTGCATTACAAAATGGCGCTCCTTCCCTTCCAAGCACTCCCATGCGCCCAAACAGTGGTTTCACCCCACATATGGGATATCAGCGTACACAGGAAAAATTGCACAACAACTTTTTGGGTCCAATTTCTCCTGTTACCCTTGGGAAAATAAAAAAAATAGCGGGCTAAAGAATCATTTTTGAGGAAAAAAATGATTTTTTATTTTCACGGCTCTACGTTTATTAATTTCTGTGAAGCACTTGGGGGTTCAAAGTGCTCACCACACATCTAGATAAGTTCCTTAAGGGGTCTAGTTTCCAAAATGGTGTCATTTGTGGGGGGTTTCGACTGTTTAGGCGTATCAGGGGCTCTCCAAACGCGACATGGCGTCCAATTTCAATTCCAGCCAATTTTGGTTTGAAAAAGTCAAACGGCGCTCCTTCCCTTCCAAGCCCTGCCGTGCGCCCAAACAGTGGTCCCACCCCACATATGGGGTATCAGCGTACTCAGGACAAATTGGACAACAACTTTTGTGGTCTAATTTCTCCTGTTACCCTTGGGAAAATAAAAATTGGGGACTAAACGATCAGGTTTGTGGAAAAAATATGACTTTTTATTTTCATGCCCGGGAGTTATAAACTTCTGTGAAGCACTTGGGGGTTCAAAGTGCTCACCACACATCTATATAAGTTCCTTAGGGGGTCTAGTTTCCAAAATGGTGTCACTTGTGGGGGGTTTCCACTGCTTAGACACATTAGGGCCTCTACAAACGCGACATGGTGTCCAGGCAATTCTGAGTTGAAAAAGTCAAACGGCGCTCCTTCCCTTCCAAGCTCTGCCATGCACCCAAACAGTGGTTTACCCCCACATATGGGGTATCAGCATGCTCATGACAAATTGCACAAAAACTTTTGGGGTCTTGTTACCCTTGGGAAAATAAAAATTGGGGTGAAAAGATTGTTTTTGTGGAAAAAATATGATTTTTTATTTTCACTGTTCTATGTTATAAACTTCTGTGAAGCACTTGGAGGTTCAAAGTGCTCACCACACATCTAGATAAGTTCCTTAGGGGGTCTAGTTTCCAAAATGGGGTCACTTGTGATGGGTTTCCACTGTTTAGACACATCAGGGCCTCTACAAACGCGACATGGCGTCCAGCCAATTCTGCGTTGAAAAAGTCAAATGTCGCTCCTTCCCTTGCGACCTCTGCCGTGCGCCCAAAAAGTAGTTTACCCCCACATATGGGGTATCGGCTTATTCAGGAGAAATTGCACAACAAATTTTGTGGTTCATTTTTTCTTTTAACACTTGTGAAAATAAAAAAATAGGTTCCGAAGTAAAGTTTTTGCAAAAAAAGTTAAATGTTAATTTTTTCCTTCCACATTGCTTCAGTTCCTGTGAAGCACGTAAAGGGTTAATAAACTTCTTAAATGTGGTTTTGAGCACCTTGAGGGGTGCAGTTTTTAGAATGGTGTCACTTTTGGGTATTTTCTATCGTATAGACCCCTCAAAGTGACTTCAAATGTGATGTGGTTCCTAAAATAAAAATGGTGTTGTAAAAATGAGAAATCGCTGGTCAACTTTTAACCCTTATAACTTCGTAAAAAAAAAAATTTCCCAAAATTGTGCTGATGTAAAGTAGACATGTGGGAAATGTTATTTATTAAGAAATTTGTGTGACATATCTCTCTGATTTAAGGGCATGAAAATTTAAAGTTTGAAAATTGTTAAATTTTCAAAATTTTCACCATATTTCCGTTATTTTCATAAATAAACACAAGTCATATCAAAGAAATTTTACCACTAACGTGAAGTACAATGTGTCACGAAAAAACAATCTCAGAATTAGCGGGATTCGTTAAAGCGTTCCAGAGTTATAACCTCATAAAGTGACAGTGGTCAGAATTGTAAAAATTGGCCCTGTCATTAAACTGCAAAATGGCTCTGTCACTAAGGGGTTAAAAAAGAAAAACTGAAATATCACATGGTCATAAGTATTCAGACCCTTTGCTCAGACACTCATATTTACGTCACATGCTGTCCATTTCCTTGTGATCCTCATTGAGATGGTTCTACTCCTTCATTGGAGTCCAGCTGTGTTTAATTAAACTGATAGGACTTGATTTGTAAAGGCACACTCCTGTCTATATAAGACCTCACAGCTCACAGTTCATGTCAGACCCAATGAGAATCATGAGGTCAAAAGAATTGGCCAGGGAGCTCAGAGATAGAATTGGGGCAAGGCACACATCTGGCCAAGGTTACAAAAGAATTTTTGCAGTACTCAAGGTTCCTAAGAGCACAGTGGACTCCATAGTCCTTAAATGGAAGAAGTATGGGACTACCAGAAGTCTTCCTAGACCTGGCCATCCAGCCAATCTGAGCAATCATGGGAGAAGAGTATTGGTGAGAGAGGTAAAGAGAACCCTAATATCACTGTGTCTGAGCTCCAGAGATGCAGTAGGGAGATGGGAGAAAGTTACACAAAGTCAACTATCACTGCAGCCCTCCACTAGTCGGGCCTTTATGGAAGAGTGGCCCAAAGGAAGCCTCTCCTCAGCGCAAGACATATTGAAGCCCGCGTAGAGTTTGCTAAACAACACATGGAGGACTCCAAGACTATGAGAAATAATATACTCTGGTCTGATGAGACAAAGATAGAATTTTTTGGTGATAATTCTAAGCGGTATGTGTGGAGAAAACCAGGCACTGCTCATCACCTGCCCAATACAATCCCAACAGTGAAACATTGTGGTGGCAACATCATGCCATGGTTTTTTTTTCAGCTGCACGGACAAGACGACTGATTGTAATTGAAATAAACATGAATGCGGCCAAGTACAGAGATATCTTGGATGAAAACCTCTTCCAGAGCAATCTGGACCTCAGACTTGGACGAAGGTTCACTTTCCAATGACCCCAAGCACACTGCTAAAATAACATAGGAATGGCTTCAGAAAAACTCTGTGACCATTCTTGACTGGCCCAGCCAAAGCCCTGACCTAAACCCAATTGAGAATCTCTGGAGAGACCTGAAAATGACGGAACTGGAGAGGATCTGCAAGGAAGAATGGGTGCTTCTACTCAATAATGAGCAAAGGGTCTGAATACTTATGACCATGTGATATTTCAGTTTTTCAATAAATTTGCAAAAATTTCTACATTTCTGTTTTTTTTCAGTAAAGATGCGGTGCAGAGTGTACATTAATGAGAAAAAAGAAATGAACTTTTTTGCATTAACCAAATGGCTGCAATGAAACAAAGAGTGAAAAATTAAAGGGGTCTGAATACTTTCCGAACCCACTGTATATTCTATTACTAAATAAATATTTGAATTAAAAAAAATCTAAACAATAAAAGTACACATATTTGGTATCGCCGCATCCGTAAAGACCGGACCTATGAAACTGTCCCACTAGTTAACCCCTTTAGTGAACACCAAAAAAAAAACAAGGCAAAAAACAATGCTTTATCATCATACCGCAGAGCAAAAAGTGGAATAACACGTGATCAGAAAGATAGATATAAATAAACATGGTACCACTGAAAACGTCATCTTGTCCTGCAAAAAACGAGCTGCAATATAGCATCATCAGCGAAAAAATAAAAAAGTTATAGCTGTCAGAATAAAGTGATGCAAAAACAATTATTTTTTATTATATAAAAGCACCAAAACAAAAAACTGATATAAGTGAGGTATTGCTGTAATCATACTGACCTGAAGAATAAAACTGCCCTATCAATTTTACCACAAGTTGAAGGTTGTAGACGCCTGCATCCAAAAGAAATTCATGAACTGCTGGTTTTTGCTCATTCGGTCTCCCAAACATCGGAATAGAAAGCAATCAAAAAATGTCATGTGCCTGTAAATGGTGCCAATAAAAACGTCAACTCGTCCTGCAAAAAACAAGACCTCACATTACTCTGTGGGCCAAAATATGGAAAAACTATAGCTCTCAAAATGTGGTGATGCAAAAACTTTTGCAATAAAAAGCGTATTTTAGTGTGTGACAACTCCAAACATAAAAACCCGCTATAAAAACCCACTATAAATAGTAAATCAAACCCCCCTTTATCACCCTCTTATTTTAGGGAAAAATAATAAAATAAAAAAGTATTTATTTCCATTTTCCCATTAGGGTTAGGGTTTGGGTTAGGGCTAAAGTTAGGGTTAGGGTTGGGGCTAAAGTTAGGGGTTGGGCTAAAGTTAGGGTTAGGGTTGGGGCTAAAGTTAGGGTTAGGGTTAGGGTTGGGGCTTGTTAAAAATACTTATTTTGTATATTTATCTATTCAGGACTCTTTACCAGATTCGATACTTTAAAGAAAATGTCACGATGTTTCTTATAAAAAAAATGCAGTGGTTTATTGGAATGTCCACCAAAAAGAATCATTGCAGCAAAATATAATATAGGTAAAATAGTTAAAAAAGAGATTGTCCATTTGTCCATTTCAAAGTTTGTTCCCCATCTTTTCTTGGATTCTGAATGGTAAATGGCGTCTGTCTCTGTCTAAAGCATAGTTGAAAGAGACACGTGGTAAACTCACCACCACCTGTCCATCTGATGTCTGCCTGGAGTGTCCAAAGAGAGCGAAGAAGAGTCAAGCGAGAGCCTCCTTCCTCTGGATCATGTGTTATATACATCCCACAGAGCACGTGTTCTCTGTATATGGTGTTAACTATCCTGAGCTAAATATATACATGTAATGTCAGCGAAAGGCAATGTGCTCGGTACAGAATTGAATGCAATAAGAATAAATTAATAATCAATAATTAATATTTAACAGGGCTAAAGTTAGGGTTAGGGTTAAGGTTGGTGATAGAGTTGGGGTTAGGGTTTGGATTACGGTTACAGTTGGGATTAGGGTTAGGGTTGGGATTAGGGTTAGGTGTGTGTTAGGGTTAGGTTTGTGATTCGGGTTATGGTTAGAGATGGGATTAGGGTTAGGAGTGTTTTGGGGTTAGGGTTGGAGTTAGAATTGAGGGGGTTTCCACTGTTTTGTTGTGAACACTTTTGATCTGACTTCTGAGTTTGGGCTCCCTCTGGTGGTTGCTGCTGGTAATGGAGCTGGTCTGACTGACAGAAGTCAATCACCTGAAGAGGATGATTGGAGGTCAGGTGTTACAGACTGGAGAGATTTAAGTGAGCAGCCTTCCCTTAGTTGTTGCCGGTGATTTGGTCTTCTTCCTGAGACTCTTGGAAGTCTGCTTGCTCCCTGCTTTGTCCTGCATCTTTGAGATAAGTTATTTGTCTGTTTTAATCTGTGGCATTTGTTCCCTTTTTACTTTTCCCTGTTTTCTGCCTTGCTTGTGTGAGTTCAGCCGGGTTCCCTGCTGGGACCTGTGCTGGACTCTGCTTTCATTTGCTACAGCTTATGTCAGTCTTTTCTGTATTTCTAGTCCCCTATTATTTCAGTATCTGTTGTTTTGTGTCCAGTTCACACCAGAGTTCTGATTTAGTGGGGGAGAGGTCGTGTTGCCTCAGTATTTTTGCATATCAGACGTGCTAGAATTTTTCTTAGGGTTTTTGCGGGATTGCAGACAGTATTCTTTCCTGTCCTGTTCTATCCAGACAGCTTGGGCCCCAGCATTTGCTTACTCTATTTTCTGCCTGTGTTTTGTGCCTCATCTGTCTCACAGTCAATATATGTTTGGGGGCTATCTATTCCTTTGGGGCCCTACTCCGGGGCAGTTTAGCTTTCCCATTTCTCTTTAGGCTTAGTTAACTCTTTGGCTGTGTCGAGGCGTCTAGGCATTGTAGGTACGTCCTACGGCTAATTCTAGTTGTGTTGTCAGTTTAGGGGTCTGCAATCCGCTAAGTTACCAATCTCTCTGGGTATCTGGTTGCCTTGCCTAATTCCTTATTATCCTCCTTGGTTACCGAATCATAACATTTAGGCACATCAGGGGCTCTCTAAACGCGACATGGCTTCTGATCTCAATTCCAGCCAAGTCTGCATTGAAAACGTCAATCGGTGCTCCTTCCCTTCCGAGCTCTGCCATGTGCCCAAACAGTTGTTTACCCCCACATATGGGGTATCAGCATAATCAGGACAAATTTCACAACAAATTTTTGGGTCCAATTATTCCTGCTACTCTTGGGAAAATAAATAATTGGGGGCAAAAATATCATTTTTGTGGAAAAAAAGCTTCTTTTATTTTGACAGCTCTACGTTATAAACTTCTGTGAAGCACTTGGGGGTTCAAAGTGCTCACCACATATCTAGATAAATTCCTTAGGGGGTTTACTTTCAAAAAATTGACACTTGTGGGATGTTTCTACTGTGTAGGCACATCAGGGGCTCTCCAAACGCGACATGGCATCCATCACAATTCCAGCCAATTTTGCATTGAAAAGTCAAACGGTGCTCCTTCCCTTCCGAGCTCTGCCATGCGCTCAAACAGTGATTCCCCCCAAATATGTGGTATCAGTGTACTCAGGACATATTGTACAACAATGATTGGGGTCCAATTTCTCCTGTTACCCTTGGGAAAATAAAAAAAATTGGATCTGAATTGATTTTTTGTGAAAAAAAGTTAAATGTTCATTTTTTTTTTAAACATTCCAAAAATTCCTGTGAAGCACCTGAAGGGTTAATAAACTTCTTGAATGTGGTTTTTAGCACCTTCAGGGTTCAGTTTACAGAATGGTGTCACTTTTGGGTATTTTCTATTTTATAGACCCCTCAGAGTGACTTCAAATGTGATGTGGTCCCTATAAAAAAAATGGTGTTGTAAAAATGAGAAATCGCTGGTTAACTTTTAACCCTTATAACTTCTTAACAAACAAAGAATTTGTTCCAAAATTGTGCTGATGTAAAGTAGACATGTGGGAAATGCTATTCATTAGCTATTTTGTGCAAAATAACTCTCTGATTTAAGGGCTGTAGGGATCCGCTCTGGTAGGCAGGGGCCGGCCGCAGTAATGAGGCAAACACACAGGTTTCTAGTTCAAAGTTCAGTGGCTTTAATAACGGTTCAACAAAAAGTCCAGATAACAAAATCAAAACAGAACATAAATCACTCCAAGTTGGAGAACCACTGGTCCCAGACTCACCCTTTCTCGGGACAGGCTTAACTAAGCGGCTGCAGGTCAGCAGAGACCGCCAGGTGCCATTCCGGGTGGTCTGGTACTCGCTTCCTGGTGCACACTGACACACTGTAACAAAACAAGCTTCCAGGCTGACTCCAGCCAAACTCCTTCCTTCCACTCCCACCAACTACAACAGCTCCTTGTTTTATAGGCCTAGTCCACACCCTCAGGTGAGGTACACATCAGCTGACCTGATCACGTGACTATGACCTCATCACAGGTCCTTGTGATCAGGGAAAATCCTGAGCAAACTTCAGTCTGCTAGAAGAAATATATCTCCCATCCAGCAAGATCCCCTTTGGTGTACCACATACTCCCCCCTTTGTTCAACCTTAGGAGGGTGGACACATGACATACAGTGAACTCTGGACAGTGCATCTGCGTTCCCCTGTAATTTGCCTGCCCGATGTTCTACTGAAAACTTGAAATTTTGCAGAGACAGAAACCACCTGGTGACTCGTGCATTTCTCTCTTTGGCTTGACTCATCCAAGTCAGAGGGGAATGATCAGTTACCAACCGAAACGTTCTCCCCAACAGATAGTAGCGCAATGACTCCAGTGCCCACTTGATGGCCAGGCACTCTCTCTCTACAATGCTGTATCTGGTTTCAGCTGGAGCAAGCTTTCGACTCAGGAAACTAATGGGATGCTCCTCCCCGTTAACCTCCTGAGACAACACGGCACCCAGACCTACCTCTGACGCATCAGTCTGGACAATGAATTCTCTTTTGAAGTCGGGTGTGATCAGAACTGGTGACCCACACAGTGCCCCTTTTAGTTTTACAAACGCTTCTTCAAGCTGATCATTCCATCGCACCATTACGGACTTTCTCCCTTTTAGGCAGTCAGTTAACGGCGCCGACAGGGTTGCAAAATTGGGAATAAACCGCTGGTAGTATCCCACTAACCCCAAAAACCCTTTCACTTGTTTTGTGGTGAGGGGACGGGGCCAGTTTTGGATTGCCTCCACTTTGTTTATTTGGGGTTTGATAACTCCTCTCCCAATCACATACCCCAGGTACCGAGCTTCTTCCAACCCTATGGAACACTTCTTTGGGTTGGCAGTTAGCCCTGCTTGTCTCAGAGAATCTATCACCGCCTGTACCTTGGCTAAGTGACTTTCCCAGTCTGTACTGTACACCACAATATCGTCCAGATAGGCCGCGGCATATCGGCAATGAGGACGAAGAACAACGTCCATTAACCTCTGGAATGTCGCTGGAGCGCCATGCAACCCGAAGGGTAGGACTATATACTGGAACAGTCCCTCGGGTGTTACAAAAGCCATTTTCTCTCTCGCTGCTTTTGTTAGGGGCACCTGCCAATACCCTTTTGTGAGGTCAATGACTGAAAAATACCGGGCCTGCCCAAACCGCTCTATTAACTCATCGACCCGGGGCATGGGGTAGGCGTCAAACTTAGAAATTTCATTCAGTTTTCTGAAGTCATTACAGAACCTTAGTGTCCCATCTGGCTTTGGTATTAGGACTATTGGGCTGGCCCACTCACTCTGGGACTCTTCAATGACCCCTAACTGCAGCATCTTCTTGACCTCTTCCGAGATGGCTTGTCGCCGGGCCTCAGGCACCCGATATGGCTTTAATCGGACTTTGGCCTGCGGCTCCGTACAATGTCATGTTGGATTATGGAGGTACGACCAGGAAGTTCCGAAAAAACATCGGTATTTCGGCTAACAAACTCACGGACTTCCTGAACTTGTCTGGGCGACAAAGTGTCTGCTATTTTGATGGCGGAGAGGACTTCTCTTGCCTTCTCCTGAGGCAAGGAAGCCATCTCTACTGGAAATACAGGTCGTGGACAATCCTCACCAAGCGAGTCTCTGTCTTTCCATGGTTTGAGCAGATTCACATGGTATACTTGTTCTGGCTTTCTCCGCCCTGGTTGGTGTACTTTATAGTTTACTGGACCCACCTTCTCTATAACCTCGTAGGGTCCCTGCCACCTTGCAAGGAACTTACTATCCACTGTAGGCACAAGTACCAACACCCGATCCCCAGGGTTAAAGGACCTTACCCGTGCCTCCCGGTTATAGACCTGCCTCTGTGACCTTTGTGCTGCTTCCATGTGTTCTCGGACTAATGGTAGGACTGTCTCCATTCTCTCTTGCATTTTGGCCACATGTTCTATCACACTTTTGTGGGGAGTTGGTTGGTTTTCCCAGGCCTCTTTAGCTATATCGAGTAAGCCACGGGGATGTCTGCCATATAATAGTTCAAAGGGCGAGAACCCCGTAGATGCCTGGGGCACCTCCCGCACTGCAAACATCAGATATGGCAACAAGAGATCCCAGTCCTTACCATCTTTAGAGACTGCTTTTTTCAACATATTCTTCAGGGTTTTATTGAACCTTTCAACTAAACCGTCTGTTTGGGGATGATAGACCGATGTGTGCAACTGTTTAACACTTAACAAGTGGCAGAGTTTCTTCATGATTTTTGACATAAAGGGGGTCCCCTGATCTGTTAAGATTTCTTGAGGGATTCCCACCCGAGAGAACATACCCATGAGTTCTTTTGCGATCAGTTTGGCCGAGGTGTGTCGCAGGGGAATAGCCTCAGGATACCTGGTAGCGTAATCTAGAACTACGAGGATGTGTTGGTGACCCCTTGCTGATTTATTAACCGGCCCCACCAGATCCATGGCTATTCTCTCAAAGGGGACCTCTATAATTGGTAATGGCACCAAGGGACTTCGAAAATGAGGCTGCGGACTGGTTACCTGGCACACGGGACAAGAGTTACAATACCGTTTAACTTCTTCATAGACCCCTAGCCAGTAAAACCGCTGTAGAATTCTGTCTAGGGTTTTCTTTTGGCCCAAATGTCCCCCTAGTACATGCGCTAAGTCCATTACCAACCTTCGATATGACTGCGGTACCAGCAATTGCTCGACAATTTCCCCATGTATTTTGTCAACCCGATACAGCAAATCTTGGTTCAGCTCGAATCGGGGAAATACTGTAGCTGCCCCGGGGTGTTGGGGTTCCCCATTGACAACCAGTACATTTTCCCGGGCTCGAGTCAACGTAGGGTCCCGGAGTTGCGCCGTACCAAAATTGTCACCTGACACATTTAAGTCTGACAATTCTGGTCCCGGTGGAAAATCTTCCATCTCCCCAGCTAACACTTCTATAGGAGAGGGGTTTTCCTCCTCCACCGAAGGCAAAGGTACTCCTACCGCCAGTACATCTTCCTCTGGGCCACCAGGTTCATGCCCGATTTCTGGAGAATGCAACCTGGTTGCCACTGGTGCCGATGACTGTTCCGTGGGAGGGGTAATTACAGGCCAAAGCACAGAAAATAACGGAAAATCTCTCCCCATTATTACATCATAATGCAAATTAACCACCACCCCCACCTCGTGGCACCTCCTCCCCGCTGGCGTGTTTATCATCACCAGTGCGGTAGGATAATGTTTTAAGTCCCCATGTATACACAACACACCCATTTTCCGACCAGTATACTCGCTGATTTGGACATGGCTGGCTCGTATTAGGGTCACGAGACTCCCTGAGTCCAGTAGAGCCACAGCAGGGTTACCCTCCACCTCCACTTTACACAAATGATTCATATTGGGTCCCTCTGGTTTACCCACTGCACACATGTGTTCAGCATAGTGAGACTGATAGTACCCATAGTTTGTGTCCATGGGCTCAGTCAGGTGGGGGCAATCAGCTCTCACATGTCCTGGTTCTTGGCACCGCCAACAGATTATGGGGCCCCTTTTGTACCCCGACCCGTCCTGGGCGGCCTTCCGAGTCTCTGCTCGCCGAGCTGTGGGTGAAGGTTTGTGGAATTTACTTGGTACCTTCCGGGTAGTCTCTCCCTGTATCTCCTTGGTAGCCCCATATCTTTCAATGAGGTCTACCATTTGGAGACCATCAGTAGGGGCTGCCTGTCCAACCCATGTTTGAAGGGTGTGGGACAAAGTTCTCCAGAATTTATCAGTCACTATACGATCCAGCATAGCGCGGGGTGACAACACTTCCGGCTGCAACCACTTTTCTATCCGGTGTATCAAGTCATAATACTGGGACCGAGCTGGCTAGGAAGGGGAAAACATCCACTGGTGTACCCGCTGAGCCCGGACTAACACATTTACCCCAAGACGTGCGAGTATCTCACCCTTGACGATCTCGTAGTCCCTCTGGTGCTCGGGGGGTAGGTCTCTATAGGCTTTCGCGGGTCCTGGAGCCAAAAACGGAGCCATGATCTCGGCCCACTGGTCCCGGGGTAGTCTCTCCCTCTCAGCCACGCCTTCAAACATCTCCAGGTACACCTCGACGTCATCTGATTTTTTCCATTTTCGGAATCGCTGTGCGTACCACTTTCCGGCCATCCTGACGTCCCGGAGCAGCTCCTGCTGTCTGTGGCGCTGTGATGTGCTGCATCAGTAGACTGTTGGTTTCCTGTTGCTGTTCCATAGCCTGCTGCTGTATAGCCTGCTGCTGCTGCATAGCCTGCTGTTGCTGCTGTATAGCCAGCTGCTGCTGTCGCATGGCCTCCACCAGCATTTTTACTGTGCTCTCCATCTCCGGACAGTTATCTACCGGGTTTTGCGTCACTTTCTTCACCCAGGACATTTACTGTCATGCAGAAAAAAAAAAACAGCCTGACCTCACTGCGTTGCCCGCATTCAAGCCACCAATTGTAGGGATCCGCTCTGGTAGGCAGGGCCGGGCCGCAGTAATGAGGCAAACACACAGACTTCTAGTTTAAAGTTCAGTGGTTTTAATAACGGTTCAACAAAAAGTCCAGATAACAAAATCAAAACAGAACATAAATCACTCCAAGTTGGAGAACCACTGGTCCCAGACTCACCCTTTCTCGGGACAGGCTTAACTAAGCGGCTGCAGGTCAGCAGAGACCGCCAGGTGCCATTCCGGGTGGTCTGGTACTCGCTTCCTGGTGCACACTGACACACTGTAACAAAACAAGCTTCCAGGCTGACTCCAGCCAAACTCCTTCCTTCCACTCCCACCAACTACAACAGCTCCTTGTTTTATAGGCCTAGTCCACACCCTCAGGTGAGGTACACATCAGCTGACCTGATCACGTGACTATGACCTCATCACAGGTCCTTGTGATCAGGGAAAATCCTGAGCAAACTTCAGTCTGCTAGAAGAAATATATCTCCCATCCAGCAAGATCCCCTTTGGTGTACCACAGGGCATAAAAATTAAGTTTGAAAATTGCAACATTTTAAAATTTTTTGCCAAATTTCCGTTTTTCACAAATAAATGCAATTTATATTGAAGAAATTTTAACACTGCCGTGAAGTACAATATGGCATGAAAAAAAAATCTCAGAATTGCCAAGATCCGTTGAAGAGTTCCAGATTAAAACCCTCATAAAGGGACATTAGTCAGAATTGTAAAATTTGGCCCGGTCATTAACGTGCAAACCACCCTCAAGGGTAAAGGGTTTAAATAGGGGTTCCTCAGAACTCAACCCCTCAAAATAGCATGCTGAACCAACCGAGTAAAAGCAACTGTCCAGAGGGCACCATGGTCACTGCTCAGGTGTCTCATGGAATTTCTCCATCTTCTTCCATACTTTTTTTGGGCAGAAACTAGACACTTCCAAATGAAGTCATCACTGGAACTACCTGCATATCTGCATCAGGCTCCCAAAGTGAAGTAAAGGGCCAATGTCCTTCCTGGAGCTCTTCTACCATCTTCCTCCCCTCAGCATACCACTGTTCATAGCTTCTGAGGAATTCACCGCATATTCCTTCAGTTGAGAACTGAACATAATGCAATAGTTGCTGGCCTGCGTCCGGCCTTACTGAACGGGATAGAGATGAGGATTGCATACCTTCAGCAGGGGCTCCGCTTCTTCATGGTACTCTGGAGTGGTCATAAGCTCTCCTATTCCCCAAGCGGTGTACACTGTGTGTCTCCAATCAGGCTGAGCCACAATAACTGGAGATGGTAGTATCTTTAGAACTACTTGATTGCGGTAATCAGGTCCCAAGGGCAGACAAAAGACTCCAAATCCCCGCCAATACTCGTCCACTGCATACAGATCCCCATATTGGCTCTCACCACTCATGTCCTCCATCTCCTCATCGTCACTTCCAACGCTCATTCACCATGCAGGCTGTGCCATTTACACTGGGAGCTTTCTGCTGCACTCTTCACCTCTCACTCGTCGCAGGGTAAATGGCGACGAAAGCTTTCAGATGCCGCGCTTCCTGCGGGTCTAGCTCTGCCTCTTCCAGGGCAGAACTTCTGATGCAACAAGCGCATCACACTTCACTCTCAGTGGCCCTGCTTTCAACTGATTCCCCTTCCAATGCATTGTCTCACACAGCGGGACACACCTCATGCTGAACCATGCCTTCCTCCAGAATGTACCTCTCATTCCGGGCAGGCCTCTCTTCACTGGGCCCACCTTCTTCGAGCAGTGACTCGTGGGGGATGAACATCTTTTCCCGCTCTCGGGCGCTGTCCACGCCCTCGATAGGTGGTGTTTCTTCTCTTCACCGCCACCATTGCCATCTTGAAATCCATGCTTCAGGCCGCCATCTTGGGCCGCATGTATTCTGGCGCTCTTTCGTTTGCACCATGTGCCATATCTTCCCCTCTTTCTTCGTGCGAGGTAGTCGCATCCTGCCATCCCATCCTCACCAGTATGGGTTTTTCTTGTACAGGAATCACCAGGACATGTGAAGGAGGCCTATGGCATAGTTCTTGATATTTTTCTTTAACTGCATTCATGGTGCGAGAAAAATAATAATTCACTTTTATAGTATGGGTATTAAGAAAGCCGTGATACCAAATATGTGTTGTTTTTGGCAAGGTTTAACCCCTTTCTGACATCCGACATAATATTCCGTCCATGTGACTGGGCCTATTTGACCATGGACGGACTATTACACAATTTTTTTAAGTCGACACTGCGACCGAAATCACGATGATTGCATTAAAATTGCGGTGCCATCTTACCTCTGGGTTGATGGTGCCATCATCCTGGGGAGTGTTTCTCAGTGTTTCAGGCAATCGGTTTGCCTGAAACACTGATGTCCCAGCCTACGATCTGTGCTCCAAAAACACTGATCCTAGATTGATCCTGGTAGCGCCACTGAACCCACTCTGATTGGCACGATTGATGTTTACATGTGACCGTGCTATATCCTGCCTGTAACCTGCCTAGGATCTGAGCTGTAAGAGCACCTATCCTAGGCTGGTGCCTGGCGATGCCAGGCATGGCCTAGAACCACTGATTGGTGCAATCGATGATTACATCAATCATGCCAATCACAGGGCACAGCCGCCGTGTGACAGCGCTGTGACCTGGCTGCGACCTGTCTAGGATCGGAGCTTTGAGAGCACAGATTGTAGGCTACTGCCAGGCAACGCCAGCATCACCAGGGCCAGCTCTGATTGGTGCGATCAATGTCATTATCGATAGCACCAATGACAGGGCACAGCAGCTGTGTGACTGCTCTGTGACCGGTCTGTGATCACCCTGCAGGTCCTCACAGTAGCTAAGGATTTCTGCAGAGCAATCACTCTACAGGATCTGTGCTGTGCTGGGCTTTGTGGTACCACAGAAGTCTGTGACACCACAATCTCTGCTGAAGAAAAAAGAACAAAGAATAGAGAAGAAAGAAGACAAGACAGAAGAAAGACAACAAGTGTAAGTGTTTTCATCCCTGATCCCTGCCCAATCTCTCCCCATCCACCCCAATCCCCCTCTTCCTCTCTTCTTCCCTTTCCCCCTCTTCCAACTCTTTTTACCCCTTCCACCACCTTTGCGCCACCTCCGTGCGCACATCCAGCAGCCGCCGAACATTGATTGGTGATGCAGTTCACTGATCAGCACATGTGCTTGTTGTTTTCCATTTTTCTTTTACACCCCGTTTTGTGACACTCCCGTGCACACATCCAGCAACCGCTAAGCTTTGATTGGTGACACAGTTCACCGATCAGCACTCGTACCTGATGTTTTCCACTTTTCTTTTTCACCCTCCTTTTGAGACACCCCCGTTCGCACCTCCACCTGTTTCCAAATGTTGATTGGTGACGCAGTTCATCGAACTCTTCAACAAAAAGTTTGCTGAAGTGTACGTGCCCCAAAAGGGACATCTGAATGGATGAGTCCTTAATTCATTTCAAGTGGAGACTCAAATTATGTCAGTACCTGCCCAGTAAGAAGGAATTAAACTCTATAAGCTGTGTGAGAGTTCCTCAGGGTACACCCACAGGTTTAGAGTTTATGAAGGGAAGGACACCCTTGAATATCCCCCTGTCCTGGGAGTGAGTTGGAAAATTGTCTGGGATTTGGTGCACCTACTGCTGGATAAAATTTATCACCTCTACGTGGATAACTTTTTACCAGCATGCGGTACTTTCCGCAAAAATCAGAGAGGCATCCCAAAAATGCTAATTGGGTAGATGCTCAGAAGGGGCGACAGCAGAGCCCAATGTAGCAACAACATGCTGGTGGTAAAGTACAAGGACAACAGGGATGTCTTTTTCTTGACCACCATACATGGTGATGGCAGCACCCATGGCACTGTATGAGGTACCTCTGCACAGGTGTGCAAACCGGACTGTGTTTTGGGTACAACAAAAACATGGGGGGCATTGATCTCTCTGATCAAGTCCTCCAGCCATACAGTGCTTTGAGAAAAGCCAAGGTGTGGTACAAGAAGCTGGCCGTGCACATCGTTTAATGCTCAACGCTTTCCTGCTGTCACGATGTGCAGGCCAGATAGATACATCGTACCTTCAGTTCCAAGAGGTAGTGATCAAGGCCTTAATATTTGGCAGTCAGGAAGGAGCAGGCCCCAGTATTTCCGGAACTGAAAGTGCTTGTATAGTACCAGGTCAACATTTCCCGGGGGAGATTCCTAAAAGTGGAAAAAAAGGTAAGTCGCAAAAGAGGTGCCGAGTGTGTTACAAACGGGGGATACATAAGGACACCATTTATCAATGTGACACCTGCCCCAAGAAACCTGGCCTGTGCATGAAAGAATTCTTCAGACTGTACCACACCTCCATGCACTAATAAATTAATTTCTGACTTGACATATAACAACCTGACAAACACTACACAACTTATGTTTGCCACTACACTATAAAATTCATATACCAGGAAACAGTAGATTAGTTCTAAAAAAGGGGGCACTTGTTGGACATTGCCACTGTTTAGGCACATCTAGATAAGTTCCTTGGGGGGTCTAGTTTCCAAAATGGGGTCACCTGTGGGTGGTTACTGTTTAGGCACATCAGGGGCTCTGCAAATGCGACATGATGCCTGCAGACCAATCCATTAAAGTCTGCATTCCAAAACGTCACTATTTCACTTCCAAGCCCGACGTGTGCCCAAACAGTAGTTTTCTCCCACGTATGGGGTATCAGCGTACTCAGGACAAATTGGACAACAACTTTTTGGATCCAATTTCTCCTGTTAACTTTGGGAAAAAAATTGGGGGCTAAAAGATCATTTTTGTGGAAAAAAAAATATGATTTTTATTTTCACGGCACTGCATTATAAACTTTAGTGAAACATTTTGGGGTTCAAAGTTCTTACCACACATCTAAATAAGTTCCTTGGGGGGTCTAGTGTCCAAAATGTGGTCACTTGTGGTGGGTTTCCACTATTTAGGCACATCAGGGGCTCTCCAAACGCAACATGGCGTCCGATCTCAATTGCAGCCAATTTTGGTTTGAAAAAGTCAAACGGCGCTCCTTCCCTTCCGAGCTCTGCCATGTGCCCAAACAGTGGTTTACCCCTACATATGGGGTAGCAGTGTACTGAGGACAATTTTTACAACAACTTTTAGGGTCTAATTTGCCCTATTACACTTAAGAAAATAAAAAAATGTGTGAAAAAATCATTTTTTGGTGGAAAAAATATGATTTTTTTATTTTCACGGCTCTACATTACAAACTTCTGTGAGGCACTTGGGGGTTCAAAGTACTCACCACACATCTAGATAAGTTCCTTGGGGGGTCTAGTTTCCAAAATGTGGTCACTTGTGGGAGTTTTCCACTGTTAAGGCACATCAGGGCTCTCAAAATGCAACATGGCGTCCTATCTCAATTCCAGCCAATTTTGCATTGAAAATGTCAAACGGCGCTCTGTCTCTTCCAAACTCTGCCGTGCTCCTAAACAGTGGTTTTTCCCTATATATTGGGTATCAGCATGTTCAGGAGAAAATGCATTATATATTTTGAAGTTCATTTTTTCATCTTACCCTTGTAAAAATAAAAAAATAGTCTAAAGTTACATTTTAGTGAAAAAAGTTAAGAGTTCATTTTTCCTTTCATATTCCATTAATTCCTATGAAGCACCTGAAGGGTTAATAAACTTATTGAATGTGGTTTTGATCATCTTGACGGTTGCCAAATTTCCATTATTTTACACTATAAACGCAAGTTATATCGAAGAAATTTTACCACTAATGTGAAGTACAATATGTCACGAAAAAGCAGTCTCAGAATCCCTAAGATCTGTTGAAGGGTTCCAGAGTTATTACCTCATAAGGCCCCTTTCACATGTCAGTGTCTCCGGTACATGTGGTGACAGTTTTCTCACATACCGGAGACACTGACACACGTAGACCCATTCAAATGAATGGGTCTATTTGTCAGGAACACCACACTGCACTTGCTCACTGAGCCAGTGCACAAGTCCTGAGTAAAACAAACTGTACTCAAAGATACCTGTGAAGCGGGGCAGCAGCGGTGAAGATGTGTGCTTCAGACTAACAGGACCTGAAGCACGTGACTGCTGGGGGTGTGGCCTAAGCTCAGTGAGCTTGGAGCTGAAGGAAAAGTCCTAGAAGGGTAACTATGGGACAAAGTTACCAGGTGGCATAAACAGGGACGTAAACCAGATCAAACTGGGGTCAAAGCACAAGATAGCAGGACAGTACCAAAGGACTAGACAGAATGGGTAGTCAGGACGTAGCAAGAGATCAGTAAACCAGAATGAGCAATAGACGGTACAATAGGGACAGACTGTAACGGAGTAACAATAGCCAAGCCAGGAGGTCAGAACTCAGAACTGGAGAAGACAATAGTACCAAAATGTGAGACAGAGAACAGAGTGAGTGGACAGACAAGGTCATACACGGGAGGCAAACAAGCATTGCAGCAAACAAACACACCAGGGGGTCAGGGACATAGTCATAACAACAGTGTAGCTGACAGGGAATTGTAGTCTGGAGTGAGTATAAATACCCCTCCCAGATCCAAAGGGAGGCCAGCAAAAGTTAACCCTGAGAGAGCAGGACATTAACCATGTCCTATACCATAACATATGTACATGTCAGCGTGTTTTCATGGACCATGTGACCGTGTGCAAAACACGCACACATGTCCATTTTCACACGGACACATGGACCGCAAAATGTGCCGCACACGTGCACACTGTCCTGCGTGTGCGTGGACGGCCGTCGGAGAAGTAGCGCTACTGTAAATGCTGTTCCCCGGCGGCTGGTGCTGAAGCTGGCTGTCATTCTCCCTGCTTTGCCTGCGAGCAGAGGAGAACGATGAGCGGTATATTAATGTCCGAACGACAGCAGGTGGGGGATTTTGGGACTGTTATTCCCATCATACGACACCTGATGTCATTCAGACTTTAATATACTGCTCATCGTTCTCCTCTGCTCGCAGGCACAGCAGGGAGATTGACAGCCGGCTTCAGCACAGGCCGCCAGGGGACAGCAGCTTACAGTAGAGCTACTTCCCTGGTGGCCATCTGTGTGTCCGTGTGGTCCTGATGTGGCACACAGTTGCGACATGTGTGCCCCACATAGTACACACACGGACACACGGACACTGATATCTCCGGTACCGTTTTTTCCAGTTCCGGAAATATCAGGACGTGTGAAACCGGAATAAGGGACAGTGGTCAGAATTGTAAAAATTGGCCCAGTCATTAACGTGCTAACCACCCTTGCGGGTAAAGGGGTTAACCCCTTAACCACCAAGGGTGGTTAGCACGTTAATAACCGGGCCAATTTTTACAGTTCTGACCACTGTCCCTTTATGAGGTTATAATTCTGGAACGCTTCAACAGATCTTGGCGATTCTAAGATGTTTTCTCGTGACATATTGTACTTCATGTTATTCGTAAAATTTCTTCTATATAACTTGCTTTTATTTGTGAAAAAAATGGAAATATGGCAAAAAATTTCCAACTTTTAAATTTGAATTTTTATGCCCTTAAAACAGAGAAATATGTGACACAAAATAGTTACTAAATAACATTTCCCACATGTCTACTTTACATCAGCCCAATTTTGGAAACAAAAATTTTTTTGTTAGGAAGTTATAAGGGTTAATAGTTGACTAGCGATCCCAGGTATTTTAAGCTGCATGTAAGGTTCTATGTATATATTCCTGAAACTCAGTTTGTTCGTCAGCCATTTTACTTTCTGTCTTGCTGCAGCTATCTTGCCCTCAGTCAAAATGGAGTTTCCAGCTTGCATGTTCCCGCCCTGATTCTCTCCTTTGCTTCTTAAGCAGCCACAGCTGAGCAATCAGTGCTTCAGAATCTAGCCTGCAGTGAACCTGTGACTTGACTCCTGTAAGCCTTGGACCTTGTACTCCAGCTATTCCTACTGAGGAACTCTGAAGCACTTGTGGACTCTGAACCCTGCTCTTTGAAAGACCCACGTTTGCATGGACTTACGGTAACAGAGAAGAAGATCCTGAATCTGTATTGGAGAGTGATTGCTGAGCTTGGATTACTCTGGCCTGCTGTGTCTCCTGTTTCTGTGTCTGCAAACTGTGTGACTATTTCTGCCAACTTGTATGAAGTAATACAGGACTTTTCTATATCAAACCTGTGACTCCTGTGTTTTCATCGCACCCAAGCACAAGACGCTATATGAACTGTACTACATACATTACAAGATTCTGAAGCCAAAACGTTAGTGTCTGCTGGGTCTGGAAGGCTGTGTCTGCTGTACTGTGGATATCAGACGTCCGGTTGTACTTTCTGTGATGACAGTGGTTGTGACTTCTCACAACCATTCCAGGTGAGCAATTCCCTTAAGTTTTTTCTTTTTACAGTGTTACCACAGGTAAACACTATTGTTTTTTTTTTTTTTTCCTTTCTTTTCTCTTTTTTGTCTGCTGTAACTCTGGATATCAGATGTCTGGTTGAAACTTTCTGTGATGATAGTGGTTGTGACTTCTCACAACCATTCCAGGTGAGCAGTTCCCTTAATTTTTTTTTCTCTCTGCAGTGTTGCCACAGGTGAACACTATTTTTTTTTTTCTCTCCTCTTCTTCCAGTAATCCTGTCTTAAAAGATCTGGAAAATGGAGGCCCGCATAAAGGAACTTTGCGGAGTGACTGATAATATCCTTGCAGATTTGCAGAATATAAAGACCCGTTTTACAAATCTACAGGACCTCAATAATCACAATTTGCAAGTGGTTGGACAGACTACCCAGGATTTGCGAGCCAGGATTGAGGTTCTAGAGGGGCGAGTCCAGGCTCCTGCCGTAGCCCCGAGTGCTGGGATTCCCAAGTTGCCCCCTTTTCGTTTTGGCGGTGAACGTGAGAAATTCAGGGGATTTATTAATCAATGCAATTTTTTTTTTTCTGCACATGCTTCACAATTTCCCACTGAACGATCTAAGGTGCTTACAATAATTATGTTGCTTACCAACAAGGCTTTAATGTGGGCAAACCCTCTGATTGAGACTGAGGATGATTGTTTGAATCACCTTGATGATTTTATTTCAGCCATGGGGCAGGTGTTTGATGACCCCAATCGAGGTGCAACAGCTGAAGCAGCCATGTTAGCTTTGCGCCAAGGTAAGCACTCGGTAGCTGAATATGCCTTGGATTTCAGGAGATGGGCCCTTGATACCACCTGGGACAGTTCCGCCAAAAAATCTATTTTTCGAAAAGGGTTATCTCCACTGATTAAGGATGAACTTGCTCGTGCCGACCCTCCCACTGCGTTAGGTGACTTTATTAACTACTGCATCCGTATTGATACTCGTCTGACTGAACGCAGGCAAGAGAGATGGTTCGAAAGCAATCGTACTAACCTTTTCCTACCTTCCTCTCCAGCTAAGGAACCTTTGAGTAGGATTACATGGGAACCTGAACCTGAACCCATGCAGGTAGACTCTTTACAACGACGGGTTAGTGATGCACGCAAGGAACATCGTTTTAAGGAGAATCTATGTTTCTATTGTGGTAAGTCAGGGCACTTCATTATAAACTGCCCCAGCCGTTCTCGTAAGACTACTGCAGCACTCATTCATTGTGAGTGTTGCGAGAGGGGATCTGTCAGGTTCGAGCCTCAGGCTCCAGAGAGATCTGCAGCAACAGATCTTGATTTCTCGGACTTAAACTCCGTTACCTCTGAGGACGTTGACTGTGTAAACGCTGCCATTTTTCAAGTTTCCTCAGCGGTGTCCCAGCTGAGTTGTAAGAAAAACAATTCTCATTGCTTTCTTTCCATCAAACTCTGGGTTGACTCAGCTTGGGTGTCTAGCTCTGCTATGATCGACTCAGGGGCAAGTGGAAATTTTATGGATGTCTCCTTTGCTCTGAAACAGGGAATACGTTCAGTGAAGAAGGCTACTCCAGTACAGATGGAAACTGTGGATGGCTCCCTGCTGACCTCTGGACCAGTGGATCAGGAAACAGAGCCTTTGAGGGTTCTTATGGGTAAAGATCATCAAGAGAAACTGTCCTTTATGCTTATCTCTTCTCCCCACTTTCCCATTATTCTAGGGCTACCATGGCTGCAGGCTCAGAATCCTACCATTAACTGGGAGACCAAGGAATTACACTTTCCAGAGAAACAGATGAGTCCAAAAGTTTCAGCTTGCTCTGTTCCTAAAGGAATCATGTCAGTCCCTGAACTACCAGCTGTATACCAGGACTATGTGGATTTATGTGACAAGAAGAACGCTGACCAGCTTCCTCCTCACCGTCCATATGATTGTCCAATTGAATTATTGCCTGGAGCAGAGATACCTTTTGGTAAGATCTACCCCCTGGCGGGGCCCGAGCTAAAGGCTTTAAAGGATTACATAGATGAAAATCTAGCCAAGGGCTTCATACGCCCCTCTTCATCTCCTGCAGGTGCACCCATCTTCTTTGTAAAGAAGAAAGATGGATCTCTGAGACCATGCGTAGACTATAGGGAACTCAATAAGGTTACTATTAGAAACCGTTATCCATTGCCTTTAATCCCTGAGTTATTGGAGAGAGTGCGACATGCCAAAATTTTTTCTAAACTAGATTTTCGTGGGGCCTATAACTTAGTCCGTATTAGACCTGGGGATGAATGGAAGACTGCATTCAGGTCACGCTATGGACACTTTGAATATCTAGTTATGCCTTTTGGTCTGAGTACCGCCCCAGCCACTTTCCAACACTTGGTGAATGACATCTTCAGGGATCTCCTAGATACATTCGTGGTAATTTATTTGGATGATATTCTAATTTTTTCTAACTCCACAGAGGAACATCATGGACATGTGAGAATGGTCTTGGAACGTCTAAGACAAAATCATCTTTACATCAAACTTGAAAAGTGTGAATTCCATAGGACCGAAATTCAATTTCTGGGGTATGTACTGTCTACACAAGGAATTAGTATGGATGGAAGCAAAACCCAAGCCATCAAGGATTGGCCAAGTCCTAGAAATGTGAAGGAGGTACAGCGCTTCATCGGGTTTGCCAACTTCTATAGACGTTTTATTAGAAATTTCTCTGAGGTAGTGTCACCTATCACTCAACTTACCCGGAAAGAGTCTAGGTTTTCCTGGACTCCCCAAGCCCAGGAAGCATTTTCCAGTCTAAAAGATAAATTTATCACTGCACCTATCCTAGTACATCCCAACCCCGAGCTTGCCTTCATAATAGAGGTGGATGCTTCAGACTGTGCCGTTGGAGCTATACTCTCTCAGAGAACAGGTGAGAAGAATGTCTTGCATCCCTGTGCCTTCTTTTCCCAGCAGTTGTCTTCGGCTGAGAGGAACTACGATGTGGGCAATAGAGAGTTGTTGGCCATTATTGCCGCCTTCAAAGAATGGAGACACCTTCTTCAGGGAGCTGCACAGCAAATAGTCGTCCTGACAGACCATCGTAACCTTGAGTTTATCAGGTCGGCTAAGTGCCTGACTCCTCGCCAGGCTCGCTGGAATCTTTTCTTAAACCAATTTAATTTTATCATCTCTTATAGACCAGGATCGCGCAATGGAAAGGCTGATGCACTCTCTAGGATTTACTCAGCAGAGACACGTCCAATTACTCCTCCTAAGACTATTCTTCCTGACTCTAGATTCCTAGGAGTAATTCATAATCAAGACCTACTTAAGGACATCAAGGAAGCATACCATGCGGATTCCTTTTTGGCACAACCCCCAAGGGACGTAAGTCTTGTCTTTAAGAATGGTGTGTGGATTCAGGGACAACGTCTGTATATTCCTGAAACAGTCAGATTAAGAGTATTGCAACTCATTCACGATTCCAAGATAGCTGGGCATAGAGGAATTCTAAAGACACAGGAATTTCTTTCTCGTTTCTTTTGGTGGCCCACTTGCAGGAAGGATGTTTTGAATTATGTCACTTCATGTGAGGTCTGTGCAAGATGCAAAACACCTCGCTCCTCACCAACTGGTCTGTTACAGCCTCTTCCCACCCCGTCCCGCCCGTGGGGATCCATTTCTATGGACTTCATTGTGGAGTTACCAACCTCTCAGGGGAAGAACACCATTCTAGTGGTGGTTGACCGTCTAACAAAGGCAGCTCATTTTATCCCTTGTGTCGGCTTACCCACTGCAAAACAGACATCAGATTTGATGATTAAAGATGTGTTTCGCTTACATGGAGTACCGGATGAGGTTATTTCGGATCGAGGGGTGCAATTCACTTCTAGGTTTTGGCAAAATTTCTGTGCAGCATTGGACATTAAAGTAAACCTTTCTTCTGCTTTTCATCCCCAGACTAATGGACAGACCGAACGAACCAATCAAACCCTGGAGCAGTATCTCCGCTGCTTTATCTGCCACCTACAGGATGATTGGGTGGATCTACTTCCATTAGCTGAGTTCTCGTATAACAACTCTCAGAGTGCCTCCACTAAACAGTCTCCTTTTTACTCTAATCTAGGTTATCATCCTAACATTCTACCACGATTTCCCATAGAAACGCCTTTACCAGCAGTGGCTGAAAGAATCACGTCTTTACAGAAGAATATGGATCTTCTAAAGGAAAATCTGGAATCGGCTCAAGAAAGGTACAAGAAAGCAGCAGATAAATTTCGTAAACCTGCACCAGCTTTCAAGGTAGGAGACTTGGTCTGGCTGTCAACCAGAAATCTTAAGTTAAGGATTCCATCGTCTAAGTTGGGACATAAGTACATTGGACCCTATAAAATCAGTAAAATTATAAGTGCCGTTGCTTGTCGTCTTCAACTGCCCAGAACTATGAGAATCCACCCTGTCTTTCATGTATCCCTACTAAAGGCTGCGACACCCAATACGTTACCTGGACGTTCCTCTCCTTGCCCTGACCCAGTGCTAGTCGATGGTCAGGAAGAATTTGTGGTGGAAAGGATTTTAGATTCCAGGTTGTATAGAAATCAGTTACAATATCTGATTAAATGGCAGGGCTACCCAGTGGAGGACAACTCATGGGAACCGGTCAATAACGTTAATGCTCCTCGCTTGCTCCGTCAGTTTCATCAGAGGTACCCACACAAGCCTGGTCTGAGGTCATCCGCAGGTTGTCCTTAAGGGGGGAGTAATGTAAGGTTCTATGTATATATTCCTGAAACTCAGTTTGTTCGTCAGCCATTTTACTTTCTGTCTTGCTGCAGCTATCTTGCCCTCAGTCAAAATGGAGTTTCCAGCTTGCATGTTCCCGCCCTGATTCTCTCCTTTGCTTCTTAAGCAGCCACAGCTGAGCAATCAGTGCTTCAGAATCTAGCCTACAGTGAACCTGTGACTTGACTCCTGTAAGCCTTGGACCTTGTACTCCAGCTATTCCTACTGAGGAACTCTGAAGCACTTGTGGACTCTGAACCCTGCTCTTTGAAAGACCCACGTTTGCATGGACTTACGGTAACAGAGAAGAAGATCCTGAATCTGTATTGGAGAGTGATTGCTGAGCTTGGATTACTCTGGCCTGCTGTGTCTCCTGTTTCTGTGTCTGCAAACTGTGTGACTATTTCTGCCAACTTGTATGAAGTAATACAGGACTTTTCTATATCAAACCTGTGACTCCTGTGTTTTCATCGCACCCAAGCACAAGACGCTATATGAACTGTACTACATACATTACACTGCATCACATCTAATGTGGTGTACCTAATTATTTGTACTAAATGTCCAACCGGGGGTCTGTATGTGGGGGAGACCGTGCAAAAAGAACAAGGATGAATTCTCATCGCCACACAATAAGAGAAAAAAGAATGGATCTACCTGTGGCCAAACACTTTTGTATCCCCGGTCATAGCATGATGGACATGAAATTACTTGTATTAAAAGCTAACTTTAAGTAAAAAAAAGCTAAGGTCTGGGAATATAAACTCATGACAACCTTTGACACCTTCAGTGCAGGAATGAATGTGTCGCATGGATTTATGTCTTTTTACATCAATTAAGGTATCTGCTCTTCAGACCTTCTGGGGGCATCACAATACCAGACCCCAATCAGAGGACAATAAAACTTTCACACTCCTTATCTATGAACTGTTCCAATATTTATGTTCATCTCTATCTCCCATAATGAAAGTTCTGCTTCACGTCACTTGTCTTATCTATTGCATTGTTTCTGTGCTGTGTTGTGTATAAATATGTGATTCTTCAGATTTTGTATTAAGGCCCCGTCTCACATAGCGACACACCAGAGATCCCGACAGCGATCAGGATCGCTGGTGTGTCGCTACATAATCGCTGCTGAGCTGCCAAACAGGCAGCTCAGGCAGCGATCAGGACAGTGACACTGCGGGTAACGTCGCCTAGTTACCCACAGTGTACGTTGGATACCAGCCCGCTGATGCAGGGAGCTGGTATCCAACGTACACATCAGGTTTCCAGGCACAGCCCCGCGTCTGGAAACCCGAAGTGTACCTTGGTTACCAGCTGATCGCTGGTCTCCTGCTTGCCACACGCAGCAATACGTGCTGGCCAGCGGGAGACCTGCGATCAAAAAAAAGTCCAGGCATTTCTGACACGACCAGCGATTCACAGCAGGGGCCTGATCGCTGGTACGTGTCAGACATAGCGAGATCGCTGTTGAGATTGCTGTTTAGCAGCGATCTCCCCAGCAATCTTGCTATGTGAGACGGGGCCCTTAGTCTAGCCTGATGAAGAGACCTGAGTAGTCTCGAAAGCTTGCAATTTGTTACCATCTTTTCAGTTAGCCATTAAAAGGTATCAACCACTGAGGATTCTCAATTCTAAATATTTTTCTATCTGCTGGCTAACACGGTACAAAGATACACATCTTTCCTGGACCAGCGATTACTCATTTTTACAACACCATTTTTTTTAAGGGACCACATCACATTTGAAGTCACTTTCAGGCGTCTATATAATAGAAAATACCCAAAAGTGACATCATTCTAAAAACTGTACCCCTCAAGGTGCTCAAAACTACATTCAAGAAGTTTATTAACCCTTCAGGTGCTTCACAGGAATTTTTGGAATGTTGAAAAAAAATGAACATTTAACTTTTTTTCACAAAATATTTAATTCAGATCAATTTTTTTTGGATGCAATGAATAATGATCATAAAACATAACTTTTACTAAACTATTAAGAATTAATTATAAAAGTGCACGTGCAACATACAGGACAAAAACATGGACGGTAACACATAAAACATACACTATTGCACAATCCCCAATCAGCCTGTGGTTCACAAATAGTTAAACACACAAATACCCATTTTGTTGATCAGTCCTGAAACAAACTTAATTCAGGAATCCACATTGAAGATCATAAATGAGAATGGGGAAAAAATTGTGCTCTATGGTGGTGACACGGTATACATGTTGATAATAATTGCTTATATGCTCAGCAAGATCAAGCAAAGACATAAATCGCTGTAAGCAAATATAATGCACAAAAAATGGGGTCAGTTTAACCATAAAGCAAATGCCCTCATATATATATCAATGCGCTTCAATAGTCACATATGTATATAATATTCCACCTTATCCGTATATGGTAGTGAGTAAAATGACTGTTTGCCTATACAATGTGCATAATGTATGTATGTAACTGTTTGCCTATGCATTTAGCATGAATGAGGTCCTACATACAACCTCGGTTAACCTCAGCAACAGCAAAACGTAAGCACATAGTCTGTATACCTCCAAGAAAACTAGTCAGCCACCAAATCTATGGCAACAAATACAGAGGGTTGTCATACTCAGCAATATCAGGCATAATGCTCAGTCTCCTAACTATTGCTAGTTTGAATGACACAGCCCATACATATAAACGGCGACAAATAGGCTAGACCATGGAACGGTCTCACCAATAATGGACATTATGGACCACCAGTGTGAACAAGCCACCCTTTTCTCCCTACGCGTTTCATTTTCAATCATCAGGGGAGTCTCAGGAAATAGGAGCCAGTCGCTTCAGATAGTGTAGCCGTAGTGAGAAGCTTACAGTGTTCATCTCATATATAACACGAGCCACAGGCTTACTTCCGGTTATACCGGTTACTTCCTGTCTCATTCCCGGGCTGCGCTGACAGCGTCAAGCCCAGGAACACATAGGAGCGCAACAGGCAACACTGCGCATGCGCGAACTTTCAGTTTCTATCTTCCATCGTAACAGCAGCGCAATTTGACCATTTATAGACCATTACTCAGATATCGCTCCGATATTTATATGCACTATACACTGCAATATATATGGGTACTATTTGAAAGAAAAGGAACATCCCAAAAAAAATGGGGGAAAAAAGTGGAAGAGTCGCAATTATGCAAATGTTCTACCACATACTATAATACCATATGCAGAGTTCGATAACTCATAGACATATATATTTTGGAATCAGAGATATATAGCATCTCCCGAACGGACCTCCACCCAAATCAGAGCACACAAATTTTGAAAAAATACAATATTTTAGAGCAATATTTTAGAGCACGGGAGACCACCTTAGGAGAAAAAGGATCCTCTTAAAAAGGGAGTCAGAAGGAAGAAATAAGGAATTACAGATAAGAAATGACATTGTTGGATTTGGGGCTATATTGCCCTACATAATAATAATCCCTACCTAGACACACAAACTAGTCCTAAACATTCCTACAAGACCCTATTTAAAAGAAGGAAGCAAAGGAAAGTTGGTCATTAAGACCTTTAGGATGGAAGGTTTGAAGCCAGAAAATCCATTTTGTCTCTTTTTGTAGGATCAACCGATCCCAATCACCTCCTCTTATAGGGGGAGAGATTTTGTCAATGCCCACAAAGATGATCTTTTTTGCATCGCCATGATGGAAATCATTAATGTGATTGGCAATGGCAGTATCTCTTTTATTATTGATGTCTCTAAGATGTTCTCCTATACATCTTCTGAATTCCCTCTTAGTTTTGCCTATATACTCGAGGCCACAAACACACGAGGCTTTATAAATGACCCCGGTTGTACAGCAATTAATGAAGTGTCTAATTTCATAGGTACGCCCGGTATTAGTGCTTGTAAAGGCCTTAGTGGGAGTAACAGAGCTGCAAAATTTGCATTCACCACACTTGTAACAACCTCTCCGGTCTTTTGTAATCCAAGTCTGATTAGTGGGATTGGGATAAAGGCTGTGGACCAGTCTATCCCTTAGGGATCTGTTCTTTTGAAAGTAATTTGTGGTAATGGCCCCACTGTATCTCTGATATCTGCATCGTTCCGGAGCACAGGCCTGTGACGTTTCAAAATGCCCCTAAGTCTCCCTGCCCCATTAGAGAACCTCGTAATCAATTTAGTAATGCTATCCTTTTCATCTTTGTTTTTAGGGGTAAGAAGCTCCTTTCTTTCTCTATCAAGAGACTCTTTATAGGCATTAGTTAATACATGTTTTGGATAACATCTTTCAAAAAATCTCAAACGTAGATCATCTGCCTGTTCTTTAAATTTAGACAATTCAGAGCAGTTACGTCGAATTCTTAAATGTTGCCCCTTAGGAATACCTCTTTTAAGGGGTAAAGGATGTCCACTTTCCCACCTCAGAAGTGCATGTGTAGATGTGGGTTTCCTATAGGTACTTGTAATGACCTCTCCATTAGGGCCTCTCTGGATATTGACATCAAGGAATGCCAACTGGTCACTGTGGACCTCAGAAGTAAAACGTTGGCCCAGATTGTTAACATTCAGTTTAGAAACAAAGTCCTTGAAATCAGGCACATCACCCTTCCAAATAATAAAGATATCGTCGATATATCTCAGCCACAAGGCTATCTTATCTCCATCAAAGTCAGTAGATTCATTAAAGACTATTTTTTCTTTCCACTAGCCCAGGAGCAAATTTGCATAAGTGGGCGCACATGGGCTACCCATTGCGGTGCCCCTGAGCTGGTGGAAGTACTTTTTGTCAAAAAGAAATACATTATTCATAAGACAGAATTCCAGAGTCTTCAGTATGAAGGTATTATGTTGTCTAAATTGACAACCCCGGGATTGTAGAAAATGGTCCACAGCCTTCAAACCCACATGATGTGGGATGGATGAGTATAGTGCCTGCACGTCTATACTCGCCAATAACATGTCAGTATCTAAAAACATAAATATCTCGTACATAAGAGTTGATCCTACAAAAAGAGACAAAATGGATTTTCTGGCTTCAAACCATCCATCCTAAAGGTCTTAATGACCAACTTTCCTTTGCTTCCTTCCTTTAAATAGGGTCTTGTAGGAATGTTTAGGACTAGTTTGTGTGTCTAGGTAAGGATTATTATTATGTAGGGCAATATAGCCCCAAATCCAACAATGCCATTTCTTATCTGTAATTCCTTATTTCTTCCTTCTGACTCCCTTTTTAAGAGGATCCTTTTTCTCCTATAGTGGTCTCCCGTGCTCTAAAATATTGCTCTAAAATATTGTATTTTTTTCAAAATTTGTGTGTTCTGATTTGGGTGGAGGTCCATTCGGGAGATGTTATATATCTCTGATTCCAAATTATATATGTCTATGAGTTATCGAACCCTGCATATGGTATTATGGTATGTGGTAGAACATTTGCATAATTGCGACTCTCCCACTTTTTTCCCCCATTTTTTTGGGATGTTCCTTTTCTTTCAGATAGTACCCATATTGTCACGCTGTCTAGCAGATGTATAAATATATAATGTCAGTAATCTATCAAGTGGGACAACATTCTATATAACATATAAATAGGTAACATTAACATGTATATATAGCATAGTATTACCTGACATAATATCCTGTGGGTCAATACTGAATCCTTTTCACGCTGTCTCTGGCTAGAGGTGGACCGGGGTCTATGCTGACCCTAAACTGGGGTCCTGACTAGTCCCTCTACCTGGAGGTACTGTTAATGGTACAGAGGTCCAGGCCACCAGCGTAAACCCTGTCTCCTATAAATCCCTGACCACTGTAATCTAGTCCTTAGAAGGACCCTGATTACCACCATAGGGAATGGACAGGTAAAGGTTAACAAACAGTATAGACAAACGAGACAGACAGGGGATAAAGTAAATACTGTCTTGCATACAACATTAACACACAGAGGGAACACCAAAGGTCTAGGAGATAAACTATAAGCAAGGAGAGGAGAAACAACAAAAGAGCTCTTAGCTTTAAGGGTGTGCCACACTAAACAACATCGCTAATGGGATCGCTAAAAAACGTCACTATTTAGCGATCCCGTTAGCGATGTTGTTGTGTGCGGCAGCTGCCAGCGACGAGCTTCCTGCTGTGATCTCGCTCGTCGCTGGAATCGTTCCGGACCCTATTTTCGTCGCTGGCGCCCCGCTGGGTAAGTATATATCGCTAAGTGTGGCACCTTTTTTAGCGATTTAGCGGTACTTTTGTACCGCTAAAGTCGTTAAGGAGATCGCTAACCGCGATAGCGTCCTAACGACATCGCTAAAATAGGTAGCCACTAGCGATATAGAAACAATCCCGCTAGCGATCTCATTAGTATGCGACGCTAATGAGATCGCTAGCGGGATTGTCTAGTGTGGCAGTACCTTAAGTCTTCTCAGAACCGATCCTATCTGCAGTCTGTATGAATGCTTTCACCGGCATCTAACACACAGACTGGCAGGAATATAAAGGAAGCTAATTAGAACATAATCAAAAGCAGCCGGGCGAGGCTGGACCTAGTCTTAGCAAAGAGCTAGGTAAAATTAACTCCCTCATTACCAAACACAAAGAAACAGCAACTCAGCTGCGAGAAGTCAGAATGTGCAATCGCGACGATCTTCGTGGCGATGCACCCATGACACATATATATTGCAGCGTATAGCGCATATAAATATCAGAGCGATATCTGAGTTATGGCCTATAAATGGTCAAATTGCGCTGCTGTTTAGCGATTTATGTCTTTGCTTGATCTTGCTGAGCATATAAGCAATTATTATCAACATGTATACCATGTCACCACCATAGAGCACAATTTTTTCCCCATTCTCATTTATGATCTTCAGCGTGGATTCCTGAATTAAGATTGTTTCAGGATTGATCAAGAAAATGGGTATTTGTGTGTTTAACTATTTGTGAACCACAGGTTGATTGGGGATTGTGCAATAGTGTATGTTTTATGTGTTACCGTTCATGTTTTTGTCCTGTATGTTTCACGTGCACTGTTATAATTAATTCTTAATAGTTTAGTAAAAGTTATGTTTTTTGATCAATATTTATTGCATCCAAATGAGCTAATATTACTTGATCGACTTTGGGTACCATATGCTATAAAAAAAATTTTTACCAAGGGTAACAGGAGAAATTGGATGAAAAAGTTGTTGTGCAATTTGTCCTGAGTACGCTGATACCTCATATGTGTGGGGGAACCACTGTTTAGGTGCACGGCAGACCTCGGAAGGGAAGGAGCGCCATTTGACTTTTCAATGCAAAATTGGCTGGAATTGAGATCGGACGCCATGTTGCGTTTGAAGAGCCCCTGATGCCCCTAAACAGTGGAAACCCCCAAAGTGACACCATTTTGGTAATTAGGCCCCCTAGGGAACTTATCTAGATGTGTGGTGAGCACTTTGAACCCCCAAGTGCTTCACAGAAGTTTATAACGCAGAGCCGTAAAAATAAAAAATCATAATTTTTGCACAAAAATGATCTTCTCTCCCCAATTTTTATTTTCCCAAGGATAACAGGAGAAATTGGACCCCAAAAGTTGTTGTGCAATTTGTCCTGAGTACGCTGATACTCTATATGTGGGGGTAAACCACTATTTGGGTTCATGGCAGAGCTCGGAAGGAGCACTGTTTGACTTTTTCAACGCAAAATTGGCTGGACGCCATGTCGCATTTGGAGAGCCCCTGATGTGCCTAAACAGTGGAAACCCCCCACAAATGACACCATTTTGAAAACTAGACCCCTCAAGGAACTTATCTAGATGTGTGGTGAGCACTTTGAACCCCCAAGGGCTTCACAGAAGTTTATAACATAGAGCCATAAAATTCAAAAATCACATTTTTTTCCAAAAAAATGATCTTTTCACCCTAAATTTTTTTTTTCCCAAGAGTAACAAGACCACAAAAGTTATTGTGCAATTTGTCCTGGGTACGTGGAAACTCCATATATGAGGGTAAACCACTGTTTGGGCGCATGGCAGAGCACGGAGGAGAAGGACCACAGTTTGACTCTTTCAACGCAGAATTGGCTGGAATTGAGATCGGACGCCATGTAGCGTTTGGAGAGCCCCTGTTGTGCCTGAACATTGGAAACCCCCCACAAGTGACCCCATTTTGGAAAATAGACCCCCCAAGTAACTTATCTAGATGTGTGGGGAGAACTTTGAACAACAAAGTGCTTCACAGAAGTTTATAACGCCCGGGTGTGAAAATAAAAAAAAATCATTTTTTCCACAAACATGATCTTTTAGACCCCAATTTTTTATTTTCCCAAGGGTAACAGGAGAAATTTACCCAAACGTTGTTGTCCAATTTGTCCTGAGTATGCTGATACCCCATATGTGAGAGAAAACTACTGTATGGGCACACATCAGGGCTCGGAAGGGAAGCAGTGACGTTTTGGAATGCAGACTTTGATGGAAAGGTCTGTGGGCGTCATGTTGCATTTGGAGAGCCCTTGATGTGTCTAAACAGTGTAAACCCCCCACAAGTGACCGCATTTTGAAAACTAGACCCCCGAGGAACTTATCTAGATGTGTGGGGAGAACTTTGAACCCCCAAATGCTTCACAGAATGTTATAGCGTAGAGACATAAAAATAAAAAATCATATTTTTTTCCACAAAAATATTTTTGCCCCCAATTTTTTATTTTCATGAGGGTAACAGAAGAAATTGGACCCCAAGAGTTATTGTGCAATTTGTCCGGAGTACACTAATACTCCATATGTGGGGGTAAACCACGGTTTAGGCACATGGCAGAGCTCGGAAGGGAAGGACCACAGTTTGACTCTTTCAACGCAGAATTGGCTGGAATTGAGATCAGACACCATGTCACGTTTGGAGAACCTAAACAGTGGAAACCCCCAATTTTAACTCCAACCCTAACCCAACACACCCCTAACCCTAATCCCAACCCTAACCATAACCCTAACCACAAACCTAACCCTAACACACCCCTAACCCTAATCCCAACCTAATCCCTAATCCTAACCCTAACTCAGCCCTAACCCTAATGGGAAAATGGAAATAAATGCTTTTTTTAATTTTATTATTTTTCCCTAACTTTTTTACGATTGGCAGCTGTCACACTCTAAAAGATGCTTTTTATTACAAAAAATAGTTTTTGCATCACCACATTTTGAGAGGTATAATTTTTCCATATTTTGGCCCAGAGTCATGTGAGGTCTTGTTTTTTGGGGCCGACTTGCCGTTTTTATTGGTTCTATTTTCGGGCACATGACATTTTTTGATCGCTTTTTATTACGATTTTTGGGAGGCAGAATGAACAAAAAACAGCAATACATGAATTTCTTTTGTGGGGAGCGTTTATACCATTCCGCGTGTGGTAAAATTTATAAAGTAGTTTTATCCTTTGGGTTAGTTTGATTACAGTGATACTTTTTTTATGTTTTGGCGCTTTTATACAATAAAACATTTTACATAAAAATAATTATTTTTGCATCGCTTTATTCTGCGAGCTATAACTTTTTTATTTTTTCGCTGATTATGCTGCTTGGCAGCTCGTTTTTTGCGGGACAAGATGATGTTTTCAGCGGTACCATAGTTATTTATATCCGTCTTTTTGATCGCATGTTATTCCACTTTTTGTTCGGCGGTATGATAATAAAGCATTGTCTTTTTGCCTTTTTTTTTTAAGGGATTCACTAGAAGGGGTTAACTAGTGGGACATTTTTATAGGGCAGGCCGTTACGGACGCGGCAAAACTAAATATGTGTACTTTTATTGTTTTTTTTATTTACATAATAATAATGTATTTATTGGGGTAATATTTTTTTATTTATTTATTTAGGGATTTTTCTTAAAATATTTTTACACATGTTTATTTTTTTTTTTTACATTATCCCTCGGTGGGACACCACTATATAGGGATCTGACAGGCAGTGCAGGACGCTTGCTCTCAGCAGGCACTGACAAGCCACCTCCCTGCAGGACCCGGAAGGACCCCGCGACCATCTTGGGTCCGGGGGCCTGCAGGGAGGAGGCCCTCGGAACAACACGATCACATCGCGTGGCTCTGAGGGTCTCAGGGAAGCACGCAGGGAGCCCCCTTAGTGCACGATGCTTCTCTTTGCCATCGGAATGCTGCGATCATATTTGATCAGAGTGTGCTGGGGGTTAAAGTGACGGGAGCAGTCCGTGCCGCGTGTCAGCTGTGAGAATCAGCTGACACCCGGCCGCGATCAGCTGCGCTCCCCTCGTGAGGGCGGCTGATCTCATCTGATGTACTATTCTGTCCATGAGAATTAAGTCCCAGGGCACATGGATGGAATAGTACGTCTGATGGCAGAAAGGGGTTAAAACCTTTTTTATTATTAAAATATATTTTTTTAGTTCTACATTTTTCTTACACTTAAAAACTTTATTTTTTTACAATACTTACTAATTCCACAATAGGAATTAAAGATGTGATACTTTGCTCACATTGATAATATATTGTGCAGTATATTATCTAACAGTGTGTGACTGATAGTTAGCGTTTCAGACCCGGCCGCCTGTGGTACATAACAGACATCAAAAGCCAGACTTGGGCAAAGTGAGTCCCGCGGGCCACATCCGGCCCTCTGGCTGTTCTAGTCTGGCCCGCGGATTGAGATAACCGAGGGGCTGAAAACAGTGGTCTGTGAGTGCCCACCCGCTCGCTGTCTCCACAGTCTCTCTCCATCCACGCTGACTGCGTGTAAAACAGCTGGCATGATGACATCATGTCATCGCGTCAGCAGTGTACTGGAGCCAGTCAGCATACCTGAGACAGAAGCAGAGCACCGTGGGAAAGGTGAGTATGTGGTGTTTTTTGTGTATAGGAAGTTTGGCTGCACATGGGGAGGCTATGGGGTATTATCATGGACATGGGGAGGCTCTATGGGTCTTATCATGGACATGGGGCGACAATATGGGTCTTATCATGGACATGGGGAGGCTGAATGGGTCTTATCATAAACATGGGGAGCTATATGGGTCTTTTCATTGACATGGGAAGGCTATACGTGTCTCATCATTTACATGGGGAGGCTATGGGCATCTTATCATGAACATGGGGAGGCTATGAGGGTCTTGATATGGGGAGGCTATGGGGGTCTTAATATGGACATGAGGAGGCTATGGTCGTCTTATCATGGACATGGGGAGGCTATGGGGGTCTTGACATGGGGAGGCTATGGGGGTCTTAACATGGACATGGGGAGGCTATATGGGTCTTATGGACATGGGAAGGCTGTGTGGGCATCATATGCTAGACATGTGAAAGCTATGTGGGCCTCATATACGGGACATGGGGAGGCTGTGTTGGGCTCATACAGTGTTAGGGTCTGCGGAACGCACCTAATAGATATTGTAGAGAGGTGCGTTCGCAGCCCGGGGTCCACCGTGCATGCGAAGCCCGCTGCTAGTAAGATGGCAAAAGTAGCGAACTCTGTTATCCCGAAGTCGCTAAAATAAACGCCGTAGCGCTGTGGCAGTTAGTGCGAACTCTGTTAATCCCCAGAGCCGCTAATGGGAATGCCACAGCGCTATATGGCGATAAGTACGAACTCACTTAACTTCAGTGAGCCGCAAAATAAAACGCTAGGGCCCTGAACCAGCGTTATAAAGCGAACCCTGTTGCGTCACAGAGCCGCTAAGAAAAAGACTGTGTCCTGTTAACACCACAGGGATACACAGAAACTGCTGTGCGGATAGCAGTCTGTGATCATGCAGACAGCAACGCAATCAAGCAATCTCCTCACTGGAGAAGCCGGTATTCTAGGGACTTATTTCAGCCAAGCCCTAACCACATGTGTACATGATCACACTGGCGCAAAGCACATAATGCAATTGATACTAGCGCATGGCGGCCCAGCCATGCCACCCTTTTATAGTAACAGCTACAGGACCTGCCAGAAAAAGGACCAATGAGAAACTGTTCCAAAACACATGTAGTTTCAGGACCTTCCTGGCGGACCAATAGGAGCTGCTGCAGTACCTGAACATGTGACCCCTGATCTCCAATGAGAGATCTTACCCTGGGCATGCTCAGAAGGGGAAACGCAGGACTTCGTTCCAAAGAAGTCTGCTCCAGCACTGGCTATAATAGAAGATCCAGGAGGGGCAGCAGCAAGTCTCTGCACAGTATTGGAATGGTGTATATATATATATATATATATATATAAACAGCAAGGTAGAAGTGCAGGATAAAAATTAACCTTTAATTATAAAATTTAAAAGAACCAGCTGGTTCACACAGTAATTCTAAACAAACACTAAAAAACACAAGATCACCGCTCTTTATAGGGAGATAACAAATATATAAGAAACGATCTCTATTCAATGGACAATAGTATCCACAATAATAATGAGGCCAAATCTAGACAACAAAATGTCATTCACATCACAAGGGTAACTAAAAACCCAAATCTGGGACTCCTCATCAATATGCAATTGTGATAATTAGGAGACCCTATAGTAGTAAATAATGTACGCTCACATAAATATATAGCTAAAGATAAGGGATCAGCAAAAAAATCACTTAAAGTTTCAGGATTATTGGAACCGTCTCACCAACATCCTCTGATCCAGAACCTCCATCCTTGTCCATATACGGTTTCATCTGCTGGGGAGACTTTCAAACTCCATACATTACCCCTAAGAAAGTCGTGGTCCTCTGAGGTATGATACAATTAAACAACTCCCAACGCGTTTCTCAGGCTCGATCATCAGGGAGAATATGCCATTCCATGTTAGCTATAGTGTGCAGACATCCGTCACATACATCTATGTTATCAGGAAGGTGCAAAGATAATACCCACGTGGGTTATTAAATAGGACGCCAAAGCGATCAATAGGTGGCGTCATATCCGGTGCGCCGTCTTTTTTAGAGCGCATGCGTCGGACCGTCATGTTCTGTAAGACGTCATATCCGGTGCGCCGCCTCTCCGACGCGCGCACGGGACCGCCACGTGTCACAAGACGTCACATCTGGTGCGTCGTCTCCATGGAACGCATCCATGGAACGCAAGCGTCCTGTTCTAACTAGTAGCAAAATGGTGAGGACTCCCAGATGTCATGTGACCCCAATCATGATGTCATATCCAGGGTGTCATATCAATGCCGAAAATACCTTATATATTTATACCGCATCGTAAATAATAGCTCAAAACAAATGCTAATGAGGATCTATATATGTAAGATGTTTAACCAAAATATGCAAACACAAAAACTAAAAAAATAGATAAATAGCAAGTTTTAGATGGAAAATTAATATTAATATTGGAGGGAGTTTATACAAATTACTGTTATGTTAAATAGTCCCTTCTTTATCAACAACTGCAAAACCATAAAATCAGGCATCAAACAGTTGCCATTACAACCACATGCAAATTCGTATGTATCTCTGCTCACAGCAGTATTATAAGGTAACTATTTACACTTGATTATTATCGTAAAGACGCTTCGGTTTCAGGTAACCATTTACTTGCGCACTCTTCCATGAAGTTAAATATGCATATTAGCGATATTATTATGATGAGATAGTTCCATATACATTCTTCGTTTAAATAATATAAGATATTCATAATTAGATGATTGCAAGAAATCGGCATATAATTTTTTTTAAAAAATAGGATATAGACAAGTGATGAAGAGGTTAGTGACCATGGTTATAATTAAATACATATTCGGTTCCAATTTAATAAACCCCCTGTAAACATGGTGGGGAACCTGGAACCAATTCCTAGATTCCCAAAACAATCTTTGGGAAAATAAAAATTCCAAAACATGGCATTGGTGATAAATCAAAAAAAGAACAAAAAAATTGAGGGAGGGCAATTCATGCCACTGGTTGATAGTTGATGAAAATAAGGGCAATGGAGGCCTGGTATGAGGGGGAACAAAATACCTATTATACCCTATAAAAGACCGGTAAGCCCTGCCTATCAGTGGAGGTTGGCACCCTAGAAAGAAACGATATTGGCGCCCCCACTCCGCGACGGCTCACCCTGTTATGTCCTAGAAAACCCTATTTAAATGTAATATAAGTGTGGGAAAAAGAGGTTACATAGATAGGAACGAGATAGAATGAAGAAAAAGAGGGGGTTATTGAGGGGAGGCATACATCAGAGGGGAGGTAGGAAATCTACACGAAGCAATTAAATGTGAGCATCTCATTTAAGCCCATAGGCTGTTGTGTTTTTAAACGGAAAATCCATTTTGCTTCGCATTGTAGAATCCTCCTATCCCAGTTGCCACCCCTTTTTGGTGCTCCTATTTTATCAATACCTATAAATTTGAGATTGGTTGTATCCCCCTCATGATGGCTGACCATATGTCTTGCTAATGGTGTATCCCTTCCTAGGGCAATATCTCGTAAATGTTCACCTATTCTGAATTCTGAATTCTCGTATTGTTTTTTTCACATATTCAAGATTACAGGGACAAGTTGCTTTATAGATGACACCCTTTGTTCGACAGTTGATGAAATGACGTATCTCATAATATCGATTGTTGGCATTGCTTCTGAACACACCTCCAGTGGATATGACCGGGCATGCTGTACAACCGCTGCACTTGTAGCAGCCCTTAAGATTACTGGTGAGCCAAGTTTCCGTCTTAGGGGGGTTGTAATGGCTATGTACAATCCTATCCCCTATAGATTTTCCTTTTGATAACCTCCCACCAGGTCTCCAATGTCCTCATCCATCTGCAAAATTGACCAATGCTTATTCAGAATTGATTGTATTTGTTGTGCTCCCGAATTATATGTTGTAATGAATCTACATACAGGGGACTCATTTTTTGGGTGTGTAGCATTCAACAATTGTGTCCGATTAAGAGCTTTTGTGTCATGATAAGCTTTACGTAGGATCCCATCAGGGTATCCCCTTTAGAAAGCATTGTCGTAGATCAGCTGCCTGATCTTGAAAATCATCCTCTGAAGAACAATTTCTTCGTACCCTCATGTATTGTCCTTTTGGAATTCCCTTCTTAAGGGGCATTGGATGGTGACTGTCCCACCTGAGAAGGGCATTTGTGGATGTTGGCTTTCTATAAATTTTGGTGTCAATATTCCCATTGTCAGTCTTTTTGATATTAATATCCGAAAAAGGAAGTTCCTGCATGTGGTGTTCAAAAGTGAACGAAAGGCCCAATTGATTAATGTTTAATTTAGCCACAAAATTTTCCAAATCTGGAATGCTCCCATTCCATACCAGAAAGACATCATCGATGTATCTTGACCAAAAAATGATCCTTTCACATTCTTCAGTGTACAGATCACCAAACACTATAGTCTCTTCCAACCAGCCCAGGAGCAAGTTGGCATAAGATGGTACACATGGACTTCCCATCGCTGTGCCCTTGAGCTGGTGGTACACACTATTATTAAACAGGAAGAAGTTTTTGGTCAAGCAAAAATTCATTAATTTGAGCACAAAGGCATTATGATTTGAACATTGTTGGCCTCTTTTCTTTAGATAGAATTCGACTGCATTCAGGCCATTCACATGGTTAATGGAGGAATAGAGTGCCTCAACGTCGATACTATAGAGAATTGAGTCAGCACCCAAGTTTAAATTATCTAGCTTTCTCAATAAATCTGTTGAATCCCTAGTATAGGAATCCAAAGATATAACAAATGGTTTTAATATCTCATCCAGGTAGACACCGATGTGGTGGGTCAGGCTATCAATGCCTGAGACTATAGGCCTCCCTTTTAAGGGAGATAATCCTTTATGGATTTTCGGGAGGCAGTAGAAGGTTGCCATCACTGGAAACAAAGGAAAAAGATAATCATACTCATTCTTATCAATAAGAGACACATTAATACCATCATCCAATATTTCCTTCAATTGACTCAAAAACACATTTGCTGGATTACTGAATAATTTTTCATATGATTTTCCGATCATTTAATATGTTTTGGCACATTTCCTGATAGTCTATGTGGTTCATCACCACTATGTTACCACCCTTGTCTGAGGGCTCAATAACAATGTTGGCATCATTCTCAAGACTCTTCAGAGCCTCCATTTCCATTTTTGACAAGTTGTATCTTGTATTGGCCTTTATGTTCAAAGATTCCAAATCCTTAGTGACTAACTCCAGAAACACATCAATTGTGGACTTGTCACCCTGTGGTGGGGCATCCTTTGACTTTTGGGTTTAAGGTGAGTAAAAGGGCCCTCTCCTGAAAACTCAGGAGAAGGATCTTACAATCCGTGTAATAGTCTAATGTCCGGCAACAAAGAGTCCGGAATCCTCAGATCTTGACTAATACGTTTGTCTTTCCTAATAAAATGTTTTCTCCACCTTAATTTGCAAACAAAAAGGTGGAGATCCTTAATACTCTCAAAAGTCTGGAAATCAGAGGTTGGTACAAAATTTAAACCTTTACCAAGGACCTGAGCTTCCAGATCTCCCAGAGGCCTAGATGAAAGATTAATAATTTGATTGGCCTCTGTGGAACTCAATTGTTGGTCCCTAGTCTGTTCCTTAGATAATAGCCCTGATCTAAAAAACGGGCCCCTCCCAATCTATCTCCAGGTCGTCCCCTCTGGTTACCCCTGCCCCTATGTCTGCCTCTAGAATTCCTAGAGCGAGACTCTGAGTCAGACAAATCAGTATACTTCATCCCAAAGACGTCTGCTCCAGCACTGGCTATAATAGAAGATCCAGGAGGGTCAGCAGCAAGTCTCTGCACAGTATTGGAATGGGCAAGACGCTGGGACCGACGTCTCTGCTGAGCAGGTTCCACTGCGGACGGAGATGGATGGGGGACCGCAGCGGGACTGGTTCGAGACTCCCCTTGTGCAGCAGCGGGAACTCGAACTCTAACATTATCCCCCCTCCTAGGGCCCCCCTTCTTTGGGACTCGCTGCGCTCAAAGGCAGCGATGAGCTGCGGAGCGAGAACATGCTCGGCAGGCTCCCAGGACCTATCCTCAGGCCCATAACACCTCCAATCCACCAAATAAAATTTTTCTCCTCGTACCACCTGGCACCCAACAATGGCATTCACCTCATGATCGTTGGTAGATGAACCCGACGTCCCGACAGATGACTCGGAAAACCGGAAATGGCCACGGTTTCAGGAGGGACACGTGAAAGGTGTCGGTGATACCAAGGCGAGGCGGAAGGGCTAGGCGGTAAACCACCGGGTTCACCTGCTCAAGAACTTTAAAGGGACCCAAAAAGCAAGGTGCCAACTTGGTGGACTCTACACGTAGCCTGATGTTTCGGGCAGAGAGCCACACTAGGTCACCAGGAGCAAATGTAGGAGCGGGGCGCTGATGGGCATCGGCTGAAGACCTCATCCTCTCTTTGGAAGCCTGAATGGCATCCTGGGTGCGATCCCAAATGTCCCGTGCCTCCACAGCCCAGTCTGCCACCCTGGAATCGGCAGACGACACGGGCATGGGCACTGGTACCCGCGGATGCTGACCGTAGTTCAGGAGGAATGAGGTCTGTCCAGTGGAGTCAGCCACAGCATTATTTAGAGCGAACTCAGCCCACGGTAGCAAGGATGCCCAGTCATCCTGGCTGGCAGAGACAAAATGTCGCAAGTATGTGACCATGGTCTGGTTGGCCCTCTCTACCAACCCATTTGTCTCGGGATGGTATGCAGAGGAGAGACTCAACTCAATGCTGAGTAAACGACACAGCTCTCTCCAGAACCGAGACACAAACTGGGGACCTCGATCACTGACAATTTTGTCTGGCATACCGTGTAGGCGGAAAATATGCCTAATGAATAATGCTACCAAGGCCCGTGCAGACGGTAACCGTGGTAACGGCACCAAGTGCACCATTTTGGAGAAGTGGTCGGTTATCACCCAGATGATGGTGCAGCCCCGAGACTTGGGTAAGCCCGCCACAAAATCCATCCCAACCATCTCCCAGGGCCTGTCTGCCATCGGTAAAGGGAAAAGTAACCCAGCTGGCCGTTGTTGAGGGACATATTCTTGGCGCAGGAGACGCACGCCTGAACGTATTCCTGACGTCTCGGACCATATGTGGCCACCAGTATGTCCTCGCCAGCAACTCAGATGTCCTCTTTGCCCCAAAATGTCCACCCACCCTGGACGAGTGTGCCCAAGACAGTACCTCCGGTCGCAAATTGATGGGCACAAAAGTCTTGTCTGGAGGCACAGACTCAAGCGAAACCGGGGCCACAGTTCTTAGGCTCTCTGTGGGGACAATCAGCCGAGGCTCCTCCTCCACCTCCTCAGAGGACACCACGGAGAGAGACAGAGCATCGGCACGAATGTTCTTCTCCCCGGAGAGAAAATGGAGGGTGAAATGGAACTGGGAGAAGAACAGGGACCATCTGGCCTGACGGGAATTTAGCCGCTGGGCGGTCTGTAAATAGACCAAATTTTTGTGGTCAGTGAACACTTGAAAGGGAAAGCGAGCCCCCTCCAGGAGATGTCTCCACTCAGAAAAGGCCAACTTCATGGCTAGCAACTCCCTATCCCCAATGGAATAATTCCTCTCCACTGGTGTGAAGGTCTTGCAGAAGAAGAAGCAAGGATGTTTACGACCTTGAGCATCCTTTTGAAAAAGGACTGCTACAGCACCAACGGACGAGGCATCTACCTCCAATATAAAAGGCTTATCAACCTCGGACAATGTAGGATAGGAGCGCTAGCAAAATAGGACTTGATTGAAGCAAAGGCATTGGAGACCTCCTCTGACCACAATTTGGGATTGGCTCCCTTCTTAGTGAGGGCTACCAAGGGAGCAACCAAAGTAGAGAAGTGGAGAATGAATTGGCAATAGTAATTAATGAACCCCATAAAGAGCTGCACCGCTTTAAGAGAGTGGGGTTCTTGCCAATCCATTACAGCCTGTAGTTTGGCAGGATCCATAGCCAATCCCTGAGTGGAGATGATATAGCCCAGGAATGGCAGAGACTCCTGCTCAAACACACACTTCTCCAACTTTGCATATAAGGAATTTGCCTGCAAGAGGTCGAAAACCCTGCAAACATCTCTCCGGTGGGTGTCCATATCTGGAGAGAAGATGAGAATGTCATCCAGATAGACTACCACAGAGGTGGCAAGCATGTCCCGGAAGATGTCATTTACAAAATCTTGGAAGACGGCTATAGCATTACAGAGCCCGAACGGCATCACAAGGTATTCGTAATGTCCATCTCTGGTATTGAACACCGTCTTCCATTCGTCCCCCTCACGGATGCGGATCAGGTTATAGGCACCATGAAGATCCAGCTTAGTAAATACCCTTGCTCCCCGGAGCTTATCAAAGAGCTCAGATATTAGGGGCAAAGGATATTTGTTCTTAACGGTAATGGCATTAAGACCTCTATAGTCTATACACGGTCGTAATTCTCCATTCTTCTTCTGCACGAAGAAAAATCCTGCCCCTGCTGGTGGCACTGACTTCCTAATAAACCCTCTTGCCAGATTTTCCTGGATGTATTGTGACATGGCCTCCATCTCAGGAAGAGAGAGAGGATACACTCTTCCCCGAGGGGGCTCCGTTCCAGGCAAAAGGTCTATAGGACAGTCATAGGGGCGATAAGGCGGAAGAGTCTCCGCTGCCTTTTTGGAGAATACGTCCGCGTATGACCGATAAACCTTGGGGAGAGAAGCAAGGTCTATAGGTATCTCCGTGGTGGAAACCTGAACTGTTATGATTTGGTAGCTGAGGAGTGCAGGTAAAAAAGGCAATACACCAGAGCAGTTGGAATCTATGAGATTGCAGTACCCTGACTAACCACCACAACTAGAGGCAGCCGTGGAGCGTTCCTACGTTGGTCCTAGACGCCTCGTCACAGCCTGAGAAACTAACTATACCTAAAGATAGAAAGATGAAAGCTATCTGCCCCGGAGCAGATCCCCAAAGAACATAGAAAGCCCCCAAACATGTAATGGCGGTTAGACAAGAAGAAATACTGACACAGACAGAAAATAGTATGAGCAAACGTTGGGGCCCAAACTATCTAAATAGAAAAGGATAGGAAGGGCACTTACTGCAATCCCAAAAAACCCTGAAAAGCACCAACTCTACTAATTTCAAAAACACCTGAGATCACACGACCTCTACCACCTAAATTAGTTCTCTGGTGTAACAAAATCAAAACAGCAGCCACTGAAAAAACTGGAAAAAGCAAATGTACAAAAATCAGTGGCTGAACAAAACTGAGAGGGCAAAAGCCCCGAGGGGACCCAGAAGGCCCCCACAGAAGTGCAGGACAAAATGCAAAAATCAAGCACAAAAGCAAAAAGAAGAAAATGTCTTATCTGTTAGCAGGAGATGCAGACACGACACAGCAGGCTACAAGGGAAACAGGAATCAAGGATTGAGACCAGAACAATTGATCACCGGCAACCCTGATGGGAAGGTGATTCCCTTATATAAGACCAGTCAGTAACACCTGATGCCCAATCCTCACAATCTTCACTGGACAGTCCAGTACCGCTTGTAACCACCAGAGGGAGCCTCTGCTCAGAACTCATCTCAAGTCCATTCACAACAGTACCCCCCCCCTTGAGGAGGGGTCACCGAACCCTCACTTGAGCAACCAGGTCGGTCAGGATGAGTTCTATGATACGCACGGATGAGTCTCCTAGCATGGATGTCCGAAGCAAACACCCAAGAGTTGTCTTCCTGACCATAGCCTCTCCACTTAACCAAATACTGGAGTTTCTGTCTAGAAAAACGAGAATTCAAAATTTTCTCAACCTCAAACTCCATATTGCCCTCAACCAGAACAGGGTCAGGAGGCAAAGCAGTAGGAACCACTGGCTCAACAAACCTCTTCAACAAGGACTTGTGGAACACATTATGGATCTTAAATGTCCCTGGAAGAAGCAAACGAAAAGAAACAGGATTAAGAATCTCCATGATCTTATAAGGTCCAATGAACCTAGGCTTAAATTTAGGAGATGCCACTCTCATAGGAATATTTTTTGAGGACAACCAGACCAAGTCCCCCACTTTAAACCGAGGACCATCAGTCCTATGCCGGTTAGCAAACCGCTGGGCCCTCTCCTGAGAGAGGGACAACCTCTGCACTACCTGGTCCCAAATCTGTTGCATACGCTCCACAACAGAGTCAACACCTGGACAGACAGAAGCCTCCGTCTGTCCTGAAGAAAATCGAGGGTGAAACCCAGAATTACAGAAAAATGGAGACATCAAAGTGGCAGAGCTAGCCCTATTATTAAGAGCAAACTCAGCCAAAGGCAAAAAAGAGACCCAGTCATCCTGATCAGCAGACACAAAGCATCTTAGATAAGTCTCCAATGTCTGATTTGTTCTCTCAGTTTGACCATTGGTCTGAGGATGAAACGCCGAGGAGAAAGACAATTGAACACCAAGTTTGGAACAAAAGGTCCTCCAAAATCTGGAAACAAACTGGACTCCTCTGTCAGACACAATGTTCTCAGGAATGCCGTGTAAACGAACCACGTGCTGAAGGAACAAAGGTACTAATTCAGAGGAGGAAGGCAACTTAGGTAATGGCACAAGATGTATCATCTTGGAAAACCTATCACAAATCACCCAGATGACGGTCATTCTCTGAGAAACAGGGAGGTCGGAAATGAAATCCATAGAGATATGGGTCCATGGTCTCTTGGGCACAGGCAATGGCATCAACAAACCACTAGAGCGGGAGCAAGGCTTGGAGCGAGAGCAAGTCCCGCAGGACTGCACAAATTCCCTGACATCATGAGACAAGGTAGGCCACCAAAAGGACCGACTAACCAAGTCTCTGGTACCAAAAATTCCGGGATGACCGGCCAACGCGGAACAATGAATCTCAGACATCACACTCTTTTTCCACTGGTCCGGGACAAACAATTTCCCAACAGGGCAGCGCTCGGGCCTATCCTCCAGACACCCCTCCAGAGCCAGTCTCAAATTGGGCGAGATGGCGGAAAGAACAACACCTTCTTTCAAAATAACAGAAGGATCAGATACCTCAGGAGAGTCCGCAAGGAAACTCCTCGAGAGGGCATCCGCCTTAAAATTCTTAGTGCCAGGAAGAAAGGAAACCACAAAATTAAAACGTGTGAAAAACAAGGCCCACCTGGCCTGTCTAGGATTAAGTCGCTTGGCAGATTCCAGATAAACCAGATTCTTATGGTCCGTAAGGACCACCACCTGATGTTTGGCTCCCTCCAGCCAATGTCTCCACTCTTCAAAAGCCCACTTCATGGCCAATAACTCCCGATTACCCACGTCATAATTACGCTCAGTAGGAGAAAATTTTCGAGAGAAAAAGGCACAAGGGTTACTTTTAGAGGTCTCTGGATCTCTTTGGGACAAAACGGCACCTGCCCCAATTTCAGAGGCATCAACCTCCACCTGAAATGGCAGAGAAACATCAGGCTGCCGTAGAACAGGAGCAGAAGTGAATCTCTGCTTAAGTTCTTGAAATGCAGAGACTGCCTCAGGAGGCCAATTCACCACATCAGAACCCTTTTTGGTTAAATCAGTTAATGGTTTAACAATAACCGAGAAATTACCAATAAATTTACGATAAAAATTGGCAAAACCCAAAAATCTTTGAAGAGCCTTTAATGAAGTAGGTTGGACCCAATCACAGATGGCCTGAACCTTGACCGGGTCCATTTCAATAACAGATGGGGACAAAATAAATCCCAAAAATGAGATCTTCTGTACGCCAAAAGGACACTTTGATCCCTTCACATACAGAGCATTCTCTCTCAAAATCTGGAATACAGTTCGAACATGTTTCACATGAGAGTCCCAGTCATTGGAAAAAATCAAGATATCATCCAAATAAACAATCAGAAATTTATCCACAAAATCCCTGAAAATGTCATTCATGAAGGACTGGAAGACAGAAGGAGCATAAGTGAACCCAAAGGGCATCACTAGGTACTCAAAATGCCCCTCAGGGGTGTTAAATGCCGTCTTCCATTCATCCCCGTGCTTAATGCGAATAAGGTTATATGCCCCCCTGAGGTCAAGCTTGGTAAACCAAGTAGCGTTTTTCACCCTGGAAAACAGGTCAGAAATCAAGGGTAACGGGTATTGATATTTCACAGTAATATTGTTCAAAAGACGATAATCAATACAAGGCCTTAATGAACCATCCTTTTTGGCCACAAAGAAAAAACCGGCACCTAAGGGTGAAGAGGATGGTCTGATATGACCTTTCTCCAAAGACTCCTTGATATAAGACCGCATAGCATCATGTTCAGGTACAGACAAGTTAAAAAGACGACCTTTAGGGAATTTACTACCAGGCACTAATTCAATAGCGCAGTCATAGCTCCTATGGGGAGGCAAGGATGCAGATTTACTTTCGCTAAACACATCAGAAAAATCAATCAAAAAGTCAGGAACATCCTGAGCCTGGGGGGAGGCAGAAAAAACAGGATTTTTGGTATTAACACATTGGCAGCCCCAACTGGTTACAGACACAGATTTCCAATCCAAAACAGGATTATGAGACTGTAACCAAGGGAAACCCAGCATGATAATGTCATGCAGATTATACAGAACCAAAAATTTGCAGCTCTCCTGATGATCAGGTTCAACCCTCATTATCACCTGAGTAGAGAACTGAGGTTTATTCTCAGCCAAAGGGGTAGAATCGATCCCCAGTAGGGGAATAGACTTCTGTAGGGGTATCAAGGGAAACCCACAACGTTTAGCGAAATCAAAATCCATCAGGTTAATAGCTGCTCCCGAATCAACGAAAGCCTGAGCAGAAAATGAGGACAGAGAGCATATCAGAGTAACAGTTAATAAAAACTTAGTCTGAACACTACCCAAGACAACTGAGCGTGCAAAACGTCTTCCCCGCTTAGGGCAGACTGAGATAGCATGAGAAGCATCACCACAGTAGAAACATAACCCATTGCGCCTTCGAAACTCATGACGCTGTGCCCCAGAAACCACTCTATCACACTGCATGGGTTCAGAAGCAGGTTCACAAGGCAACACTATTCCACGCATACTTCTCCGCTCACGCAAACGTCTGTCAATTTGAATCGCTAATGACATAGAATCATTGAGACCAGAGGGAACAGGGAATCCCACCATATCATCCTTTACATTATCTGACAGACCCTTCAGAAAAAGGGCTGCCAAAGCGTCTTCATTCCATTTGGTCAGGACTGCCCACCTACGGAATCTCTGACAGTATAACTCAGCGTCATCAAGCCCCTGATTAAATGCCAACAAGGCTTTTTCAGCTTGATCAGTGACATTAGGCTCATCGTACAATAACCCCAAGGCCTGAAAAAATGTATCAACATCACTCAAAACAGGATCCCCAGGTGTCAGGGAAAAAGCCCAATCCTGAGGATCGCCGCGCAGGAGAGAGATGACAATTTGAACCTGCTGCGCTGCGTTCCCTGAGGACCTAGATTTTAAGGCAAAAAACAATTTACAATTATTTTTGAAATTCAGAAACTTGGATCGATCCCCCAAAAACAAATCTGGCATGGGAATCCTAGGTTCCACAACAGGCAACCTAGCAAGATAGGTACCAATACTCTGAACCTCAGTGGCAAGCTGATCCACACGGCCAGACAACTGTGCAAACTCCATTGAGAGAAAAAAATCCTCCCCAGCACCCAGAGATACAGAGGGAAAAAAAAAAAAAATGCAGCAAACAGAAAAATATCTCAGACAACTCTGACAACCTTTTTTTTTTCTTTCAAAATATTTTTTCCCTTCTGTGAGTACCATATAAATTTCAGTTTAGGCCGGTGATACTGTTATGATTTGGTAGCTGAGGAGTGCAGGTAAAAAAGGCAATACACCAGAGCAGTTGGAATCTATGAGATTGCAGTACCCTGACTAACCACCACAACTAGAGGCAGCCGTGGAGCGTTCCTACGTTGGTCCTAGACGCCTCGTCACAGCCTGAGAAACTAACTATACCTAAAGATAGAAAGATGAAAGCTATCTGCCCCGGAGCAGATCCCCAAAGAACATAGAAAGCCCCCAAACATGTAATGGCGGTTAGACAAGAAGAAATACTGACACAGACAGAAAATAGTATGAGCAAACGTTGGGGCCCAAACTATCTAAATAGAAAAGGATAGGAAGGGCACTTACTGCAATCCCAAAAAACCCTGAAAAGCACCAACTCTACTAATTTCAAAAACACCTGAGATCACACGACCTCTACCACCTAAATTAGTTCTCTGGTGTAACAAAATCAAAACAGCAGCCACTGAAAAAACTGGAAAAAGCAAATGTACAAAAATCAGTGGCTGAACAAAACTGAGAGGGCAAAAGCCCCCGAGGGGACCCAGAAGGCCCCCACAGAAGTGCAGGACAAAATGCAAAAATCAAGCACAAAAGCAAAAAGAGGAAAATGTCTTATCTGTTAGCAGGAGATGCAGACACGACACAGCAGGCTACAAGGGAAACAGGAATCAAGGATTGAGACCAGAACAATTGATCACCGGCAACCCTGATGGGAAGGTGATTCCCTTATATAAGACCAGTCAGTAACACCTGATTCCCAATCCTCACAATCTTCACAGGACAGTCCAGTACCGCTTGTAACCACCAGAGGGAGCCTCTGCTCAGAACTCATCTCAAGTCCATTCACAACACTGAACGTCCTCTCTGAGACATCTGTCTCTGCAAAGATCACCCCAACCCAGTATTCTCCCAGAGGACCACTCAATATGGGGAGAGTGGTGGCGAAGACAGGGTATTCCCAACAAAACCTCATCTATTCCCTCATTAAGAACAAAAAGGGATATATTCTCCTGATGAGAAGGGGACATAAACAGAGGTAGAGAGACAGTCTGGTGGGTGATTTGGGAGGGCAAGATTGCTCCATTCAATACTCTCACCGATATTGGCTCGGCGAGCGTCACCAGCGGTATGGAATGGCGAGAGGCAAAGGAAGAGGACATTAAATTCCACTCTGCCCCAGAATCCACACAAAGCTTAGCAGGAAGAGTGGATGAACCTAGAGAGATTAACCCTTTAAGGAGCACTTTCGGAGCAAGATCCCTCGCGTCTAATGACCCTGCACCCGTGGTCACAGAACATGACCGTTTACTCATTCGCTGGGGACATCGGTTGGCATAATGTCCTGGCTGCTGACAAACTCTACAGACCACGGATACTCGAGTAGTCCGAGACTTAGATCCCACTCGAGTAGTCTCCACGGTCTCTGGGGAGTTGGACGCCCGAATGGGAAATTCAAGAGGTTTGGCAAAGGTGGGTGCCAGCCGAAACCTCTGCCTACACTGGGTCCGCTCTAACCTCCGCTCGTGAAAACGGAGGTCGATGCAGAAATGAGTTTCTCCAGTGTGGCAGGAATCTCCCTGGTAGTCAAAGCGTCCTTTACATAGTCTGCCAGTCCTCTCCAGAACACTGGAATAAGAACTTTATCTGGCCACTCTAATTCAGAGGCCAAAGTCCGAAATTGGACTGAGAACTGGTTGACCATGGACAAGCCCTGTGACATTGCCAGCAGCTGGAGTGCCGTATCGTGCGTGACCTGAGGTCCTAAAAAGACCTTTTTCAGAGCCTCCAAAAACCGAGGAGCACTCCGCACCACACGATCGTCGCGCTCCCACAGCGGCGTTGCCCACTCCAATGCTCTGCCCGACAGAAGAGACACAATAAAAGCCACTTGTGCCCGTTCCATGGGGAAACGTGTTGCCAGAAGCTCAAGCTGTATAGAGCACTGACTCACGAATCCCCAACAATGTTTACTGTCACCTGTAAACTTGTCTGGAAGTGGGAGGTGGGATAATGTCGGAGCAGAGGTAGCGGTGGACAAACTGGCTTCAGCCACGCTAGCAGCCTGAACAGCGACTGCGGTAACATCCACAGCTGAGGTTGTGTGCTCAAAGACCGCCAACCTACCCTCCACCTGCTGGATGTACTGCTGTAGATGCTGGTCTTCCGCCATTTTACTAGCCAGACCCTGGTGCTAGTATTCTGTTAGGGTCTGCGGAATGCACCTAATAGATATTGTAGAGAGGTGCGTTTGCAGCCTGGGGTCCACCGTGCAGGCGAAGCCCGCTGCTAGTAAGATGGCGAAAGCAGCGAACTCTGTTATCCCGCAGAGTTGCTAAAATAAACACCGTAGCGCGCTGTGGCAGTTAGTGCAAACTCTGTTAATCCCCAAAGCCGCTAACGGGAATGCCACAGCGCTATACGACGATAAGTACGAACTCACTTAACTTCAGTGAGCCGTAAAATAAAACGCTATGGCGCTGAACCAGCGTTATGAAGTGAACCCTGTTGCGTCACAGCCGCTGAGAAAAAAACTGTGTCCTGTTAGACTCACAGGGATACACAGAAACTGCTGTGCGGATTGTTGTGAATGTGTTAGAAATGAATTCTGAGCAGAAGCTCCCTCTGGTGGTTACAAACAGTACTGAACCATTCAATGAGGATTGGCAATCAGGAGTTACAGACTGGTCTTATATAAGGAGGTTCCCTCCCATCATGGTTGCCGGTGATCAATTGTTCTTGTCTCAACTGTGGTTCCTGGTTCACTTGGAAGCTTGCTGAGTCTTGCCTGCATCTTCTGCTATCAGATAAGATATTTTCTGCTTTTATTTTTGTGCTTGCTTTTTGCATTGTTCCCTGCACTTCTGTGGAGGTCAGCCAGGTCCCCTCCAGGGGCTTGTGCTCCTCTCAGTTTATCTGAGCCACTGTTATTTGTTCATTTGACTTTTCCAGTTTTTTCAGTGGCTGCGGCTTAGTTTTGTGACACCAGAGAACTAATTTAGGTGGTAGAGGTCGTGTGATCTCAGGTGTTTTTGCAATTAGTAGAGTTGGTATTTTTTAGGGTTTTTTGGATTGCAGTAAGTGTCCTTCCTATCCTTTTCTGTCCAGGTAGATTGGGCCCCAACGTTTGCTAATACTATTTTCTGTCTGTGTCTGTATTTCCTCTTTTCTAACCGCCATTACATGTTTGGGGGCTTCCTATGTTCTTTGGGGATCTGCTCCGGGCAGATAGCTTTCCTCTTTCTATCTTTAGGTGTAGTTAACCTCTCAGGCTGTGACGAGGTATCTAGGACCAACGTAGGAACGCTCCACGGCTGCCTTTAGTTGTGGTGGTTAGTCAGGGTACTGCAATCCAGTAGATTCCAACCTCTCTGGTGTATTGCCGTTTTTGCCTGCTCTCCTCAGCTACCTAATCATAACAGTATCACCGGCCAAACTGAAAATTATATGGTACTCAACAGAAGGGAAAAATAGTAAAAGGAAAAAGAAAAAAGGAAGTTGTCAGAATTTTTTTTTTTTCTCTGTTTGTTGTATTTTTTCCCTCTTTTTCTCTGGGTGCTGAGGAGGATTTTTTTTTTTTTCTCAATGGAGTTTGCACAGTTGTCTGGCCGTGTGGATCAGCTTGCCACTGAATTTCGGAGTATTGCTACCTATCTTGCTATGTTGCCGGTTGTGGAACCTAGGATCCCCATGCCAGATTTATTTTTGGGGATCGAGCTTAATTTCTGAATTTCAAAAATAGCTGTAAGTTGTTTTTTGCCTTAAAACCTAAGTCCTCAGGGAACGCAGCACAGCAGGTTCAAATTGTCATCTCTCTCCTGCGCGGCGATCCTCAGGATTGGGCTTTTTCCCTGACACCTGGGGACCCTGTTTTGAGTAATGTTGATGCATTTTTTCTGGCTCTGGGGTTATTGTACGATGAACCTAATGTCACTGATCAGGCTGAAAAAACCTTGTTGGCATTAAATCAGGGGCTTGAGGACGCTGAGTTCTACTGTCAGAAATTCCAAAAGTGGGCAGTCCTGACCAGATGGAATGATGATGCTTTGGCAGCCCTTTTTCAGAAGGGTCTGTCAGAGAATGTAAAAGATGTTATGGTGGGTTTCCCTGCTCCCTCTGGTCTGAATGATTCTATGTCATTAGCGATTCAGATTGACAGACGTTTGCGTGAGCGTAGAGGTATGAGTGGACTAGTGTTGCCTTGTGAACCAGCTTCTGAGTCCATGCAGTGTGATATAGTGGCTTCTGGGGCACAGCGTCATGAGTTTCGAAAACACAATGGGTTATGTTTCTACTGTGGTGACGCCTCTCATGCTATTTCAGTCTGCCCTGAGCGGGGAAGGCGTTTTGCACGCTCAGTTGTCTTGGGTAGTGTTCAGACTAAATTTCTGTTGACTGTTACCCTGATTTTCTCCCTGTCCACATTTTCTGCTCAGGCTTTTGTTGATTCGGGAGCAGCTATTAAACTGATGGATTTTGGTTTTGCTAAACGTTGTGGGTTTCCCTTGATACCCCTACGGAAGTCTATTCCCCTACTGGGGATTGATTCTACCCCTTTGGCTGAGAATAAACCCTAGTTCTCTAGTCAGGTGATAATGAGGGTTGAACCTGATCATCAGGAGAGTTACAAATTTTTGGTGCTGTATAATCTGCATGACATTATTGTACTGGGTTTCCCTTGGTTACAGTTTCATAATCCTGTTTTGGATTGGAAATCTGTGTCTGTGACCAGTTGGGGCTGCCAATGTGTTAATGCCAACACTCCTGTTTTTTCTGCCTCTCCCCAGGCTCAGGATGTTCCTGACTTTTTGACTGATTTTTCTGATGTGTTTTAGCGAAAGTAAATCTGCATCCTTGCCCCCCCATAGGAGCTATGACTGCGCTATTGAATTAGTGCCTGGTAGTAAATTCCCTAAAGGTCGCCTTTTTAACTTGTCTGTACCTGAACATGACGCTATGCGGTCTTATATCAAGGAGTCATTGGAGAAAGGTCATATCAGACCATCCTCTTCACCCTTGGGTGCCATTTTTTTCTTTGTGGCCAAAAAGGATGGTTCATTAAGGCTGTGTATTGATTATCGTCTCTTGAACAATATCACTGTGAAATATCAATATCCTTTACCCTTGATTTCTGACCTGTTTTCCAGGGTGAAAAGTGCTACTTGGTTTACCAATCTTGACCTCAGGGGGCGTATAACCTTATTCGCATTAAGCACGGGGATGAATGCAAGATGGCGTTTAATACCCCAGAGGGGCATTTTGAGTACCTAGTGATGCCCTTTGGGCTCACTAATGCTCCTTCCGTCTTCCAGTCCTTCATGAATGACATTTTCAGGGATTTTGTGGATAAATTTCTGATTGTTTATTTGGATGATATCTTGATTTTTTCCAATGACTGGGACTCTCATGTGAAACATGTTCGGACTGTGTTCCAGATTTTGAGAGAGAATGCTCTGTATGTGAAAGGATCAAAGTGTCTTTTTGGCGTACAGAGGATCTCATTTCTGGGATTCATTTTGTCTCCGTCTGTTATTGAAATGGACCCTGTCAAGGTTCAGGCCATCTGTGATTGGGTCCAACCTACTTCATTAAAGGCTCTTCAGAGATTCTTGGGTTTTGCCAATTTTTATCATAAATTTATTGGTAATTTCTCTGTTATTGTTAAACCATTGACTGATTTGACCAAAAAGGGTTCTGATGTGGTGAATTGGCCTCCTGAGGCAGTCTCTGCGTTTCAGGAACTTAAGCAGAGATTCACTTCTGCTCCTGTTCTACGGCAGCCTGATGTTTCTCTGCCATTTCAGGTGGAGGTTGATGCCTCTGAAATTGGGGCAGGTGCCGTTTTGTCCCAAAGAGATCCAGAGACCTCTAAAAGTAACCCTTGTGCCTTTTTTTCTCGAAAATTTTCTCCAACTGAACGTAATTATGACGTAGGTAATCGGGAGTTGTTGGCCATGAAGTGGGCTTTTGAAGAGTGGAGACATTGGCTGGAGGGAGCCAAACATCAGGTGGTGGTCCTCACGGACCATAAGAATCTGGTTTATCTGGAATCAGCCAAGCGACTTAATCCTACACAGGCCAGGTGGGCCTTGTTTTTCACACGTTTTAATTTTGTGGTTTCCTTTCTTCCTGGCACTAAGAATGTTAAGGCGGATGCCCTCTCGAGGAGTTTCCTTGCGGACTCTCCTGAGTTATCTGATCCTGCTGTTATTTTGAATGAGTGTGTAGTTCTTTCCGCCATCTCGCCCAATTTGAGACTGACTCTGGAAGGGTGTCAGGAGGATAAACCCGAGCGCTGCCCTATTGGGAAATTGTTTGTCCCAGACCGGTGGAAAAAGAGTGTGATGTCTGAGATTCATTGTTCCGCGTTGGCCGGTCATCCCGGAATTTTTGGTACCAGAGACTTGGTTAGTCGGTCCTTTTGGTGGCCTACTTTGTCTTGTGACGTCAGGGAATTTGTGCAGTCCTGCGGGACTTGCTCTCGCTCCAAGCCTTGCTCTCGCTCCAGTGGTTTGTTGATGCCATTGCCTGTGCCCAAGAGACCATGGACCCATATCTCTATGGATTTCATTTCCGACCTCCCTGTTTCTCAGAGAATGACCGTTATCTGGGTGACTTGTGATAGGTTTTCCAAAATGATACATCTTGTGCCATTACCTAAGTTGCCTTCCTCCTCCGAATTGGTGCCTTTGTTCCTTCAGCACGTGGTTCGGTTACACGGCATTCCTGAGAACATTGTGTCTGACAGAGGAGTCCAGTTTGTTTCCAGATTTTGGAGGACTTTTTGTTCTAAACTTGGTGTTCAATTGTCTTTCTCCTCGGCTTTTCATCCTCAGACCAATGGACAAACTGAGAGAACAAACCAGACATTGGAGACTTATCTGAGATGCTTTGTGTCTGCTGATCAAGATGACTGGGTCTCTTTTTTGCCTTTGGCTGACTTTGCACTTAATAATAGGGCTAGCTCTGCCACTTTGATGTCTCCATTTTTCTGCAATTTTGGGTTTCACCCTCGATTTTCTTCGGTACAAACGGAGGCTTCTGTCTGTCCGGGTGTTGACTCTGTTGTGGAGCGTATGCAGCAGATTTGGGACCAGGTAGTGGAGAGGTTGTCCCTCTCTCAGGAAAGGGCCCAGAGGTTTGCCAACCGGCATAGGGCTGATGGTCCTCGGTTTGAAGTGGGGGACTTGGTCTGGTTGTCCTCAAGAAATATCCCTATGAGAGTTGCATCTCCTAAGTTTAAGCCTAGGTTCATTGAACCTTATAAGATCTTGGAGATTCTTAATCCTGTTTCCTTTCGTTTACTTCTACCAGGGACATTTAAGATCCATAACGTGTTCCACAAGTCCTTATTGAAGAGGTTTGTCGAGCCAGTGGTTCCTATGGCTGCGCCTCCTGACCCTGTTTTGGTTGAGGGCAATCTGGAGTATGTGGTTGAGAAAATATTGGATTCTCGTTTTTCTTGACGGAAACTCCAGTATTTGGTTAAGTGGAGAGGTTATGGTCAGGAGGACAATTCTTGGGTGTTTGCTTTGGACATCCATGCTAGGAGACTGATCCGTGCATATCACAGAGCTCATCCTGACTGACCTGGTTGCCCAAATGAGGGTTCGGTGACCCCTCCTCAAGGGGGGTTACTGTTGTGAATGTGTTAGAAATGAATTCTGAGCAGAAGCTCCCTCTGGTGGTTACAAACAGTACTGAACCATTCAATGAGGATTGGCAATCAGGAGTTACAGACTGGTCTTATATAAGGGAGGTTCCCTCCCATCATGGTTGCCGGTGATCAATTGTTCTTGTCTCAACTGTGGTTCCTGGTTCACTTGGAAGCTTGCTGAGTCTTGCCTGCATCTTCTGCTATCAGATAAGATATTTTCTGCTTTTATTTTTGTGCTTGCTTTTTGCATTGTTCCCTGCACTTCTGTGGAGGTCAGCCAGGTCCCCTCCGGGGGCTTGTGCTCCTCTCAGTTTATCTGAACCACTGTTATTTGTTCATTTGACTTTTCCAGTTTTTTCAGTGGCTGCGGCTTAGACACCAGAGAACTAATTTAGGTGGTAGAGGTCTTGTGATCTCAGGTGTTTTTGCAATTAGTAGAGTTGGTATTTTTTAGGGTTTTTTGGATTGCAGTAAGTGTCCTTCCTATCCTTTTCTGTCCAGGTAGATTGGGCCCCAACGTTTGCTCATACTATTTTCTGTCTGTGTCTGTATTTCCTCTTGTCTAACTGCCATTACATGTTTGGGGGCTTCCTATGTTCTTTGGGGATCTCCTCCGGGGCAGATAGCTTTCCTCTTTCTATCTTTAGGTGTAGTTAACCTCTCAGGCTGTGACGAGGCGTCTAGGACCAATGTAGGAACGCTCCACGGCTGCCTTTAGTTGTGGTGGTTAGTCAGGGTACTGCAATCCAGTAGATTCCAACCTCTCTGGTGTATTGCCGTTTTTGCCTGCTCTCCTCAGCTACCTAATCATAACAGCGGATAGCAGACCGTGATCATGCAGACAGCAACGCAATCAAGCATTCTCCGCAACGGAGAAGCCGGTATTCTAGTGGCTTATTTCAGCCAAGCCCTAACCTTGTGCACCCAAATCTCCTCACCGGAGAAGCCGGTATTCTAGGGGCTTATTTCAGCAGAGCCCTAACACATGCGTACATGATCACACTGGCGCAAAGCACATAATGCAATTGATACTAGCGCATGGCGGCTCAGCCATGCCTGTTATGTTTCGGTAGCTGAGGAGTGCAGGCAAAAAAAAGGCAATACACCAGAGCAGTTGGAATCTATGAGATTGCAGTACCCTGACTAACCACCGCAACTAGAGGCAGCCGTGGAGCGTTCCTACGTTGGTCCTAGACGCCTCGTCACAGCCTGAGAAACTAACTACACCTAAAGATAGAAATAGGAAAGCTATCTGCCCCGGAGCAGAACCCCAAAGATAATAGAAAGCCCCCAAACATGTAATGGCAGTTAGACAAGAGGAAATACTGACACAGAAAGAAAATAGTATGAGCAAACGCTGGGGCCCAAACTATCTAAATAGAAAAGGATAGGAAGGGTACTTACTGCAATCCCAGAAAACCCTGAAAAGCACCAACTCTACCAATTTCAAAATCACCTGAGATCACACGACCTCTACCACCTAAATTAGTTCTCTGGTGTAACAAAATCAAAAACAGCAGCCACTGAAAAAACTGGAAAAAGCAAAAGTACAAAACTCAGTGGCTGAACCAAACTGAGAGGGCAAAAGCCCCCGGAGGGGACCCTGAAGGCCCCCACAGAAGTGCAGGACAAAATGCAAAAATATAGCAAAAACACAAAAGAAGAAAATGTCTTATCTGATAGCAGGAGATGCAGACACGATACAGCAGGCTACAAGGGAAACTGGAAAGAAGGATTCAGACCAGAACAATTGATCACCGGCAACCCTGATGGGAAAATGACTCCCTTATATAAGACCAGTCAGTAACACCTGATTCCCAGTCCTCACAATCTTCACCAGTACCGCTTGCAACCACCAGAGGGAGCCTCTGCTCAGAACTCATCTCAAACCCATTCACAACAGTACCCCCCCTTGAGGAGGGGTCACCGAACCCTCATTTGAGCAACCAGGTCGGTCAGGATGAGTTCTATGATACGCACGGATAAGTCTCCTAGCATGGATGTCCGAAGCAAACACCCAAGAATTGTCCTCCTGACCATAACCTCTCCATTTAACCAAATACTGGAGTTTCCGTCTAGAAAAACGAGAATCCAATATTTTCTCAACCACATACTCCAGATTGCCCTCAACCAAAACAGGGTCAGGAGGCACAGCAGCAGGAACCACTGGCTCAACAAACCTCTTCAACAAGGACTTGTGGAACACGTTATGGATCTTAAATGTCCCTGGAAGAAGCAAACGAAAAGAAACAGGATTAATAATCTCCATGATCTTATAAGGTCCAATGAACCTAGGCTTAAATTTAGGAGATGCTACTCTCATAGGAATATTCTTTGAGGACAACCAGACCAAGTCCCCCACTTTAAACCAAGGACCATCAGTCCTATGCCGGTTAGCAAACCGCTGGGCCCTCTCCTGAGAGAGGGACAACCTCTCCACTACCTGGTCCCAAATCTGTTGCATACGCTCCACAACAGAGTCAACACCTGGACAGACAGAAGCCTCCGTCTGTCCTGAAGAAAATCGAGGGTGAAACCCAGAATTACAGAAAAACGGAGACATCAAAGTGGCAGAGCTAGCCCTATTATTAAGAGCAAACTCAGCCAAAGGCAAAAAAGAGACCCAGTCATCCTGATCAGCAGACACAAAGCATCTTAGATAAGTCTCCAATGTCTGGTTTGTTCTCTCAGTTTGACCATTGGTCTGAGGATGAAATACCGAGGAGAAAGACAATTGAACACCCAGTTTAGAACAAAAAGTCCTCCAAAATCTGGAAACAAACTGGACTCCTCTGTCAGACACAATGTTCTCAGGAATGCCGTGTAAACGAACCACGTGCTGAAGGAACAACGGCACCAATTCAGAGGAGGAAGGCAACTTAGGTAATGGCACAAGATGTATCATTTGGAAAACCTATCACAAATTACCCAGATGGTGGTCATTCTCTGAGAAACAGGAAGATCGGAAATGAAATCCATAGAGATATGGGTCCATGGTCTCTTGGGCACAGGCAATGGCATCAACAAACCACTAGAGCGAGAGCAAGGCTTGGAGCGAGAGCAAGTCCCGCAGGACTGCACAAATTCCCTGACATCGCGAGACAAGGTAGGCCACCAAAAGGACCGACTAACCAAGTCTCTGGTACCAAAAATTCCGGGATGCCCAGCCAATGCGGAACAATGAATCTCAGACATCACACTCTTTTTCCATTGGTCCGGGACAAACAATTTTCCAACAGGGCAGCGCTCGGGCCTATCCTCCTGACACCCCTCCAGAGCAAGTCTCAAATTGGGCGAGATGGCGGAAAGAACTACACCCTCTTTCAAAATAACAGAAGGATCAGATAACTCAGGAGAGTCCGCAAGAAAACTCCTCGAGAGGGCATCCGCCTTAACATTCTTAGTGCCAGGAAGAAAGGAAACCACAAAATTAAAACGTGTAAAAAACAAGGCCCACCTGGCCTGTCTAGGATTGAGTCGCTTGGCAGATTCCAGATAGACCAGATTCTTATGGTCCGTAAGGACCACCACCTGATGTTTGGCTCCCTCCAGCCAATGTCTCCACTCTTCAAAAGCCCGCTTCATGGCCAATAACTCCCGATTACCCACGTCATAATTACGTTCAGTAGGAGAAAATTTTCGAGAGAAAAAGGCACAAGGGTTACTTTTAGAGGTCTCTGGATCTTTTTGGGACAAAACGGCACCGGCCCCAATTTCAGAGGCATCAACCTCCACCTGAAATGGCAGAGAAACATCAGGCTGCCGTAGAACAGGAGCAGAAGTGAATCTCTGCTTAAGTTCCTGAAATGCAGAGACTGCCTCAGGAGGCCAATTCACCACATCAGAACCCTTTCTGGTCAAATCAGTTAATGGTTTAACAATAACCGAGAAATTACCAATAAATTTACGATAAAAATTGGCAAAACCCAAAAATCTCTGAAGAGCCTTTAATGAAGTAGGTTGGACCCAATCACAGATGGCCTGAACCTTGACCGGGTCCATTTCAATAACAGATAGGGACAAAATGAATCCCAGAAATGAGATCCTCTGTACGCCAAAAAGACACTTTGATCCCTTCACATACAGAGCATTCTCTCTCAAAATCTGGAATACAGTTCGAACATGTTTCACATGAGAGTCCCAGTCATTAGAAAAAATCAAGATATCATCCAAATAAACAATCAGAAATTTGTCCACAAAATCCCTGAAAATGTCATTCATGAAGGACTGGAAGACGGAAGGAGCATTAGTGAGCCCAAAGGGCATCACTAGGTACTCAAAATGCCCTTCAGGGGTATTGAATGCCGTCTTCCATTCATCCCCGTGCTTAATGCGAATAAGGTTATACGCCCCCCTGAGGTCAAGCTTGGTAAACCAAGTAGCGTTTTTCACCCTGGAAAACAGGTCAGAAATCAAGGGTAACGGGTATTGATATTTCACAGTAATATTGTTCAAGAGACGATAATCAATACACGGCCTTAATGAACCATCTTTTTTGGCCACAAAGAAAAAACCGGCACCTAAGGGTGAAGAGGATGGTCTGATATGACACTTCTCCAATGATTCCTGATATAAGACCGCATAGCGTCATGTTCAGGTACAGACAAGTTAAAAAGGCGACCTTTAGGGAATTTACTACCCGGCACAATTCAATAGCGCAGTCTGTAATACTATTGTAGGAACTCGAGGATTCTGATAGCGTGGGGCAATGAACAATCAGAGACGGGTTTCTTTGAATGCAAATAATGTATTTGTGAAACAGCAAAACACCCAAAAACAATATTCAAACAACCCGTAGTGACATGCAATGAGTCCATATATATATATACACAAGTCCAGTTATATGAATCCGGATATATAAGTCCTTGAACCTCTATAGCGAGGGTGGTAAAGTTCTTACGACGGAGTCCTCACACAAATGTGACCACAAGGTAAGTCTGATGCACAGATAACGTGGCTGGATTTACACACTGCTGGTGTGTGAAGAGTCAGATCCAGGTAAGCAGAAAACACAGGGAGGTCCAGGAACAAGTTAATCTCAGTTGTGGCTTAATTCAGTGAAGTCCAACAACAAGTTCATATGTCCGTAAGATTCCAGTAACAGTTCCAACAGCTATCACCAGAGGTAATGCACGAAGGGTTAAACAGCAACAGTTCAGAAACACAGTTCTTATCAAATGGAGTGAACCAAGGGTTAAATTCCCAAGTCAACAGTTTAGTGATAACACAGTACTTTGTGCAACTTACATATGCAGAGAATGTCCAGAGCCATGGGTAGAAACTGCTGTGGCTGAGAAACACCTGAAGATAAAGTTATGCACTTTCCTGGTAAATACACAAAAGCTCTGTGAGGAACAAAGCAGCTGGGTTGCAGAGAAACAGAAGCAGAATATTCCAGCAGTGAAGACAGCACCTGAGCCGGGTTTTAAACAAACGAACAGGAAGTAGGGCACAGAAAACAGCAAACTCCATTTTAACAAAGGGCAAAATCATTGACAAAGTTACCTAGAAAACCCGGAATACTGACATTACTCCCCCCCCTAAAGACGGCCTCCGGACGGTCCTGGACCAGGCCTGTCCGGGTATCTCCGATGAAACTGAGCAATCTTCAGAGGCGCATTGATGTTACTTACTGGTTCCCAAGAATCATTTTCAGGAGAGTAACCTTGTCATCTAACTAGATACTGAAGCCGGTTTCTATGAAGTCTCGAATTAACAATATCCTGTATCACGAATTGTTCTTCGCCATCAACCAACACTGGTGGAGGGGGAGGTACGATACGTCCCTGAAATGTGTTAGGAGAGACTGGTTTTAATAAGGAAACATGAAATACTGGGTGTACCTTTAAAGTCCGTGGTAGCTTCAACCGACAGGCAACAGAGCTCACAATCCCAGTGATCTTGAATGGACCGATGAATTTCTGTCCCAGTTTCTGCGAAGGAACACCCAATTTTAGATTCTTGGTGGACAACCAAACTGAGTCTCCTACCTTATACCTAGGTGCTGGTTTCCGGAATCTATCGGCCGATTTCTTGTAACGCTCCTGTGCTGTGGTCAGGGAGTCCTTCAAAACTTCAAGATTACGTTGTAACGCCGTCACTCTGTCTTCAACCGCTGGTACCGAAATCGTAACCGGAGACCTAGGCAAAATACTTGGATGATAACCCAGGTTGGCAAAAAAAGGCGTTACCTTCGTGGAACTGCTTTGGGAGTTGTTGTACGAAAATTCCGCTAGAGGAAGTAGCTTCAGCCAATCGTCCTGCAAATGACTGACGTAACAGCGTAGATATTGCTCCAAGGTTTGATTTGTCCGTTCGGTCTGCCCGTTGGTCTGAGGATGGTATGCAGAAGACAAGCAAACATTAATGTGGAGCGCAGAACAAAATCCTTTCCAAAATCTAGAGGTAAATTGTATTCCCCGGTCAGAAATGATGTCATCTGGTACCCCATGCAGCCGGAAAATGTTCTGGATAACTAGATCTACTGTCTCTGTAGCTGAGGGAAGACCAGCACACGGAATGAAATGAGCAGCTTTCGTTAAACGATCTACTACCACCAAAATAGTATTTTTTCCACCAGAGGTGGGTAACTCCACAATAAAGTCCATCGAAATAGACCCCCAAGGGCGAGACGGTACAGGTAGCGGTTTAAGAAGACCAGTAGGTGAAACGCGAGGAACCTTGTACCGGGCACAAACTTCACAAGAGCGGACATAGTCATTCACATCCTTCAAGCAGGTAGGCCACCAAAAAAAACGAGTTAACAATTCCTGCGTCTTCTGTACCCCCCTATGACCAGCCAATTTAGAGTCGTGGACCAATCTGAGAACTCGAAGTCTTACAGCCTCTGGGACATAAATACATCGATCTCTAAGCCACACACCATTCCGAAGGACAAGATTCACATTGTCAGGTGGAGCTGCAAGAAATACGTCACCGTCATAGGCCAGCTTGATCTCCTGCCACAAGTCCCGGTTCCGGAGCACTCCAACGAAATTGGCCTCCGACAAGATGGTCTTCGACGGGGTCCCAGGCACGGAATCCACGGTATGGATTCGGGATAATGCGTCAGCTTTCCCATTACGTGAACCTGGGCGGTACGAAATAATAAAATTAAACTGGTTCAAGAACAAACTCCACCTAGCTTGTCGAGGAGAAAGACACCTGGCAGACTTAAGGAATTCCAAATTGCGATGATCCGTGAGTACTACTACCTGCTGAGTTGCCCCCTGCAAATGGTGTCTCCATTCCTTAAAGGCAGAAATAATTGCCAAAAGTTCCTTATCTGCCACATCATAGTTCAGTTCTGCAGAAGATAACCTACGAGAGAAGAAGGCACACGGGTGCAGCAAACCTTTGTCTCCGGTACGTTGTGAGAGGATAGCTCCCAATGCACAGTCAGACGCGTCCACCTCCACGATAAAAGGCTGTGCAGGATCCGGATGCATCAATATTGGAGCCGTGGTAAAACAACCCTTCAGGCGATCAAAAGCTTCCTGAGCTTGCGAAGACCATTCAAACTTCTTCCCCTTCTTGGTGAGGAGAGTGATGGGACGGACAATTTCTGAAAAATTTCGGATAAACCGTCTATAAAAGTTAGCAAAGCCAATGAATCGTTGTACCTCCTTAATGTTTCCTGGTACCGGCCAGTCCAAGATTGCCTGGATCTTGCTGGACTCCATATTCAATCCCTGAGGCGAGATAACATAGCCTAAAAATTGAATTTCAGAACAATGGAACTCACACTTTTCGAGTTTGATGTACAAATGATTATCTCTCAAACGTCTAAGTACGGTCTTGACATGTTCCTGATGTTCCTGTAAGGAGTCAGAAAAGATTAAGATGTCATCAAGGTAAATTACCACATATTGGTCCAATAAATCCCTGAAAATGTCGTTGGCTAAATGTTGAAAAGCAGCAGGAGCGTTACAGAGTCCGAATGGCATCACCAAATATTCAAAATGTCCATACCGGCATCTAAAAGCTGTCTTCCATTCGTCTCCGGGCCGTATACGGAGTAAATTATATGCCCCACGAAGATCTAATTTGGTAAATACTTTGGCCTGGCGAACTCTTTCCAACAATTCTGGAATTAGGGGCAACGGGTACCTGTTACGAATGGTTACCTTATTTAACTCCCGGTAGTCAATGCAGGGTCTTAGAGTACCATCCTTCTTCTTTACAAAGAATATTGGAGCTCCCGCTGGTGAAGAAGATGGTCGGATAAACCCCTTGGCTAAATTCTCATCTATATACTCTCGTAAAGATTTTAATTCCGGAGCCGCCAACGGGTAAACATGGCCGAAAGGAATCGCTGCTCCAGGAAGCAATTCTATGGGGCAGTCATACGGTCTATGTGGGGGAAGTTGATCTGCCTTCCTTTTATCACAAATGTCTGAGAATTCCTGATAAATCAGAGGGAGAGTAGGTACCTGTATCACCTCTTCCAAGTTCTGGGTAACTGGAGCCGCCACAGTTGGACTGATGGTAGAGCTGCACTTCGGGAGAAAGGTTATCTCCTTGGTTTCCCAATTGATGATTGGATTTTGTGACCGTAACCAGGGAATTCCTAAAATTACAGGAAAATGAGGAGAAGATATTAACATAAATGAAAGTGTTTCTTGATGGTCTGGTTCCATCTTACACTCCAGAGGCACTGTCTCCCGATCTACTGGTCCAGAAACTAATGGGGAACCATCCACCGTTTCCATAGTGATTGGTGAAGCTCTTAGTTGGGTCTTTATACCATGTTCCTCTGCAAAAGAAGCATCCATGAAATTCCCACCTGCTCCAGAGTCTATCATGGCAGAACTTGATATCCACTGTTCCTCCCACTGAATCTGTATAGGAAGAGAACAATGTGAATATTTCTCCCCTTGATCTTTAGGGGAAGTCGGCATCAGTATTGGGGGAAAAACCGCATCTAGATGTAGACTGGTTTCCGAAACTTCAGACTCAGCGTCTGTGTTATCATAATCCCCTACTACCGCCAACACCTTGTTGGGTCGCCTAGGACATTTAGGACAATTGATGAGAAAATGGTCCGATTGACCACAATAGAAACATAAGCGCTCACGGAAACGGTGTTCGCGGCGTTCATTATTCTCACGTCTCTGCAGTGAGTCCACCTGCATAGGCACCTCCTCAGCCTCTCGCGGGTTTTTGCCTGTGGTTTCCCTGGACGGAAGAGAGTAATTAGTAATGCGATTTACAGCGGCCCATTTTTCTTGTCTGCGTTCAGTTAAACGGATATCAATACGTACACAGTGCTGTATAAACAATTCAAACTCCTGTGGAGACTCTGAACGAGCTAGCTCATCCTTGATTACATTTGACAAACCTTTTCTAAAGATTGGTAATAAAGCATTGTTTTCCCACTGGGTGTCCACCACTAACCTTTTAAATTCAGTAACATATTCTATGACTGACCGTTTCCCCTGGCGTAAGGAAAGCAAGGCAGATTCAGCGGTAGCACGGCGGTTGGGATCGTCGAACATTTGCGCCATGGCTGCCAGAAAATTGTCCAAATTATTTAGACGGGTATCATGACTTTCAACCATAGGATTTGCCCAAGCCAGTGCACGTGATGTCAACAACATAATAATACATAGAACCTTAGATCTATCAGACCGGTAGTAGGAGGCATGTACATCAAAAAATAATATACATTGATTAACAAACCCACGGAATTGACTTCGGTCACCATTAAAACGGAATGGAGGCAATTTGGGCATACTGGTGGATGAGGTAGGCTCAGTAGGTAAGGCCTCCAGGACTCCTAACCTAGAACGTAGATCTTGGAGAGCCTGACCAAACCCCTGTGCATTGTGGTTAACCCGAGACTCCAAGTCTCTAATCTGATTGAGTGCAGCCGCCACCTCCTGCTGCAAGGAGTTAACTATGGTGAACAATTTGTCTGCCCGTGTCTCCGTCATTGCCCCAGCAGAATCCTCTTTTTTAGGCTGGAATATCCTGTAATACTATTGTAGGAACTCGAGGATTCTGATAGCGTGGGGCAATGAACAATCAGAGACGGGTTTCTTTGAATGCAAATAATGTATTTGTGAAACAGCAAAACACCCAAAAACAATATTCAAACAACCCGTAGTGACATGCAATGAGTCCATATATATATATACACAAGTCCAGTTATATGAATCCGGATATATAAGTCCTTGAACCTCTATAGCGAGGGTGGTAAAGTTCTTACGACGGAGTCCTCACACAAATGTGACCACAAGGTAAGTCTGATGCACAGATAACGTGGCTGGATTTACACACTGCTGGTGTGTGAAGAGTCAGATCCAGGTAAGCAGAAAACACAGGGAGGTCCAGGAACAAGTTAATCTCAGTTGTGGCTTAATTCAGTGAAGTCCAACAACAAGTTCATATGTCCGTAAGATTCCAGTAACAGTTCCAACAGCTATCACCAGAGGTAATGCACGAAGGGTTAAACAGCAACAGTTCAGAAACACAGTTCTTATCAAATGGAGTGAACCAAGGGTTAAATTCCCAAGTCAACAGTTTAGTGATAACACAGTACTTTGTGCAACTTACATATGCAGAGAATGTCCAGAGCCATGGGTAGAAACTGCTGTGGCTGAGAAACACCTGAAGATAAAGTTATGCACTTTCCTGGTAAATACACAAAAGCTCTGTGAGGAACAAAGCAGCTGGGTTGCAGAGAAACAGAAGCAGAATATTCCAGCAGTGAAGACAGCACCTGAGCCGGGTTTTAAACAAACGAACAGGAAGTAGGGCACAGAAAACAGCAAACTCCATTTTAACAAAGGGCAAAATCATTGACAAAGTTACCTAGAAAACCCGGAATACTGACACAGTCATAGCTCCTATGGGGAGGCAAGGATGCAGATTTACTTTCGCTAAACACATCAGAAAAATCAAACAAAAAGTCAGGAACATCCTGAGCCTGGGGGGAGGCAGAAAAAATAGGAGTGTTGGTATTAACACATTGGCAGCCCCAACTGGTTACAGACACAGATTTCCAATCCAAAACAGGATTATGAGACTGTAACCAAGGGAAACCCAGCACGATAATGTCATGCAGATTATATAGAACCAAAAATTTGCAGCACTCCTGGTGATCAGGTTCAACCCTCATTATCACCTGAGTAGAAAACTGGGTTTATTCTCAGCCAAAGGGGTAGAATCGATCCCCAGTAGGGGAATAGACTTCTGTAGGGGTATCAAGGGAAACCCACAACGTTTAGCAAAATCATAATCCATCAGGTTAATAGCTGCTCCAGAATCAACGAAAGCCTGAGCAGAAAATGAGGACAGAGAGCATATCAGAGTGACAGTTAATAAAAACTTAGTCTGAACACTACCCAAGACAACTGAGCGTGCAAAACGTCTTCCCCGCTTAGGGCAGACTGAAATAGCATAAGAGGCATCACCACAGTAGAAACATAACCCATTGCGCTTTCGAAACTCATGACGCTGTGCCCCAGACACCACTCTATCACACTGCATGGGTTCAGAAGCTGGTTCACCAGGCAAACACATTCCACGCATACTTCTCCGCTCACGCAAACGTCTGTCAATTTGAATCGCTAATGACATAGAATCATTGAGACCAGAGGGGACAGGGAATCCCACCATAACATCCTTTACATTATCCGACAGACCCTTCTGGAAAAGGGCCGCCAAAGCGTCGTCATTCCATTTGGTCAGGACTGCCCACCTACGGAATCTCTGACAGTATAACTCAGCGTCATCAAGCCCCTGATTTAATGCCAACAAGGCTTTTTCAGCTTGATCAGTGACATTAGGCTCATCGTACAATAACCCCAAAGCCTGAAAAAATGCATCAACATCACTCAAAACAGGATCCCCAGGTGTCAGGGAAAAAGCCCAATCCTGAGGATCGCCGCGCAGGAGAGAGATGACAATTTGAACCTGCTGCGCTGCGTTTCCTGAGGACTTAGATTCCAAGGCAAAAAACAATTTACAATTATTTTTGAAATTCTGAAACTTAGCTCGATCCCCTAAAAACAAATCTGGCATGGGGATCCTAGGTTCCACAACAGGCAACCTAGCAAGATATGCAGCAATACTCTGAACCTCAGTGGCAAGCTGATCCACACGGCCAGACAACTGTGCAAACTCCATTGGGAGAAAAGATCCTCCCCAGCACCCAGAGATACAGAGGAAAAAAAAAATGCAACAAACAGAAAAATATCTCTGACAACTCTGACAACCTTTTTTCTTTCACAATATTTTTTCCCTTCTGTGAGTACCATACAATTTTCAATTTTAAGGCCGGTGATACTGTTATGTTTCGGTAGCTGAGGAGTGCAGGCAAAAAAAAGGCAATACACCAGAGCAGTTGGAATCTATGAGATTGCAGTACCCTGACTAACCACCGCAACTAGAGGCAGCCGTGGAGCGTTCCTACGTTGGTCCTAGACGCCTCGTCACAGCCTGAGAAACTAACTACACCTAAAGATAGAAATAGGAAAGCTATCTGCCCCGGAGCAGAACCCCAAAGATAATAGAAAGCCCCCAAACATGTAATGGCGGTTAGACAAGAGGAAATACTGACACAGAAAGAAAATAGTATGAGCAAACGCTGGGGCCCAAACTATCTAAATAGAAAAGGATTGGAAGGGTACTTACTGCAATCCCAGAAAACCCTGAAAAGCACCAACTCTACCAATTTCAAAATCACCTGAGATCACACGACCTCTACCACCTAAATTAGTTCTCTGGTGTAACAAAATCAAAAACAGCAGCCACTGAAAAAACTGGAAAAAGCAAAAGTACAAAACTCAGTGGCTGAACCAAACTGAGAGGGCAAAAGCCCCAGGAGGGGACCCTGAAGGCCCCCACAGAAGTGCAGGACAAAATGCAAAAATATAGCAAAAACACAAAAGAAGAAAATGTCTTATCTGATAGCAGGAGATGCAGACACGATACAGCAGGCTACAAGGGAAACTGGAAAGAAGGATTCAGACCAGAACAATTGATCACCGGCAACCCTGATGGGAAAATGACTCCCTTATATAAGACCAGTCAGTAACACCTGATTCCCAGTCCTCACAATCTTCACCAGTACCGCTTGCAACCACCAGAGGGAGCCTCTGCTCAGAACTCATCTCAAACCCATTCACAACACATGCCACCCTTTTATAGTAACAGCTACAGGACCTGCCAGAAAAAGGACCAATGAGAAACTGTTCCAAAACACATGTAGTTTCAGGACCTTCCTGGCGGACCAATAGGAGCTGCTGCAGTACCTGAACATGTGACCCCTGATCTCCAATGAGAGATCTTACCCTGTTCATGCTCAGAAGGGGAAACGCAGGACTTCGTCCCAAAGACGTCTGCTCCAGCACTGGCTATAATAGAAGATCCAGGAGGGGCAGCAGCAAGTCTCTGCACAGTATTGGAATGGGCAAGACGCTGGGACCGACGTCTCTGCTGAGCAGGTTCCACTGCGGACGGAGATGGATGGGGGACCCCAGCGGGACTGGTTCGAGACTCCCCTTGTGCAGCAGCAGGAACTCGAACCCTAACATACGGTGGCCATGAGGAGGCTGTGTGGGCCTCATATGCTGGACATGGGGATTCTTTGTGGGGCTCATATGGTGGCTGTGGGGAGGCTGTGTGGGCCTCACATGCTGGACTTGAGAAGGCTGTGTGGGCCTCATATGCTGGACATGGGAAGGCTGTGTGTGCCGCAGATGCTGGCCATGGGGAGGCTGTGTGGGCCTCATACGATATATTAAAGGGACTGTATTCTGGTTCAAACGGTATATAAGGGGATGTCAGCATACTAAATTCTGCTCAATATTAAGTGATATAATTAATATTAATATAATTATTAATATAATAATTATAATTAATATGTTGATATTAATATTGAGCCTAATTAATTTCAGCCTATTGGTTCGGCCCTCTTCAACAGTCACGGTCTTTCATGTGGCCCCTCGGGAAAATTAATTGCCCACCCTTACCATAGGCCATTCTGAGATCTTTGTTTGTCATAGCATCCCATCAGCATCCTGTGATTGGACAGAGTGAGTGATCTCTACCAAATTCCTCCCATATCGCTAGCACTATTGACAGTAGCATATATGGGGTTAAAGTGCTATAAACGGAGCTGGCTACAGTCCCAGCACACGCAGCAGGAGATCAGCTGTGTGTTACTGCTGGTTGCTATTGCAAATGGCAAGGGCACAACTTGTGTACCCGTTAAAAAACTGAGATGTAACCGTATGACCAACTGCAGTAAATTACTTGCAATCTGGATGCACAGTTACAGTATATCCATTTGTGGGAAATAGTTAAAGATTGATTCATTTATTGACATACTTTCTGTCTGCATATGATGTTTTGATATGGCACCACAGACCCTGTTTTTGTCTTCCATGATGAATGACCACCCACATACTTTCAAGACAGCTCAAGTCTGTCAGGACTTCTTTTTGACTACTAGAGGAGTCTTGATCAGGGGAAAACCTTCATTGTCATTATGCAAATAGTTTTCTACCTCAAACATTTATGTCAGTTCCATAGCATGGAGGTCAGTAGTGCCAAAGGCGGAATCTAGAAGAGATTTAGGGCACATTTTGTGGCTATGCCATAAATGTCTAAGTTTTAGAATATCCCTTTGATGTTTAAATTAGTTACAGTTTTCTATACCCATATGTACAGAGAGTCAAAGTTCTGTGACTTTTTAAAAAGTCGAATTTCATAAATTAGTCCTGCACCTGGGCAAACAACAAATCAGAGACACTTTTTGTTCAATATTTCAAAAGTACCGTATATACTCATGTATAAGCTGACCCGTGTACAGTCATGGCCAAAAGTTTTGAGAATGACATAAATATTAATTTTTACAAAGTCTTCTGCTTCACTTTTTCTAATGGCAATTTGCATATACTCCAGAATGTTATAAAGAGTGATCAGCTTAACAGCAATTACTTGCAAAGTCAATATTTGGCTAGAAAATGAACTTTATCCCCCAAAACACATTTCAACATCATTGCAGCCCTGCCTTAAAAGGACCAGCTAACCTCTTTTCAGTGATTGCTCCATTAACACAGGTGTGGGTGTTGATGAGGACATGGCTGGAGATCAATCTGTCATGATTAAGTAAGAATGACACCATTGGACACTTTAAAAGGAGGCTGGTGCTTGGCATCATTGTTTCTCTTCTGTTAACCATGGTTATCTCTAAAGAAACACGTGCAGTCATCATTGCAATGCACAAAAATGGCCTAACAGGGAAGAGTATCGCAGCTAGAAAGATTGCACCTCAGTCAACAATCTATCGCATCATCAAGAACTTCAAGGAGAGAGGTTCCATTGTTGCCAAAAAGGCTTCAGGGCGCCCAAGAAAGACCAGCAAGCACCAGGACCGTCTCTTAAAAGTGTTTCAGCTGCGGGATCGGGCTACCAGCAGTGCAGAGGTTGCTCAGGAATGGCAGCAGGCAGGTGTGAGTGCATCTGCACGCACTGTGAGGCGGAGACTCTTGGAGCAAGGCCTGGTCTCAAGGAGGGCAGCAAAGAAGCAACTTCTCTCCAGAAAAAACATCATGGACAAACTGATATTCTGCAAAAGGTACAGGCAGTGGACTGCTGAGGACTGGGGTAAAGTTATTTTCTCTGATGAATCCCCTTTTCGATTGTTTGGGACATCAGGAAAACGCCTCATTCGGAGAAGACAAGGTGAGCGCTACCACCAGTCTTGTCTCATGCCAACTGTTAAGCATCCTGAAACCATTCATGTGTGGGGTTGCTTCTCAGCCAAGGGAATCGGCTCTCTCACAGTCTTGCCTAAAAACACAGCCATGAATAAAGAATGGTACCAGAATGTCCTCCAAGAGCAACTTCTCCCAACCCTCCAAGAGCAGTTTGGCGATCAACAATGCCTTTTCCAGCATGATGGAGCACCTTGCCATAAAGCAAAGGTGATAACTAAATGGCTCAGGGAACAAAACATAGAGATTTTGGGTCCATGGCCTGGAAACTCCCCAGATCTTAATCCCATTGAGAAGTTGTGGTCAATAATCAAGAGACAGGTGGACAAACAAAAACCTAAAAATTCTGACAAAATGAAAGCATTGATTGTGCAAGAATGGACTGCTATCAGTCAGGATTTGGTCCAGAAGTTAATTGAGAGCATGCCAGGGAGAATTGCAGAGGTCCTGAAGAAGAAGGGTCAACACTGCAAATATTGACTTGCTGCATTAACTCATTCTAACTGTCAATATAAGCTTTTGTTGCTCATATGTTTGCAATTATTATATTTCTGTCTGTGATAAAAACATCTGTCAAACACACATAAAAACCAGAGGGCAGCAGATCATGTGAAAATATAATATTTGTGTCATTCTCAAAACTTTTGGCCATGACTGTATAAGCCGACCCCCCTAATTTTGCCACAAAAAACTGGGAAAACTTATTGACTCGCGTATAAGCCTAGGGTGAAAAATGATTATGCCCCCATATGATGCTCCACAGATTATGCCCAATATGCTCCACAGATTATGCCCCATATGTTCCACAGATTATGCCCCCGTATGATCCACAGATTATGCCCCCATATGCTCCAGATTATGCCCCATATGTTCCACAGATTATGCCCCCATATGCTCCAGATTATGCCCCATATGTTCCACAGATTATGCCCCCATATGCTCCATATTATGCCCCCATATGTTCCACAGATTATGCCCCCATATGCTCCATATTATGCCCCCATATGCTCCAGATTATGCCCCATATGTTCCACAGCTTATGCCCCCATATGCTCCATATTATGCCCCACATGCTCCAGATTATGCCCCATATGTTCCACAGCTTATGCCCCATATGCTCCATATTATGCCCCTATATGCTCCATATTATGTCCCCATATGCTCCAGATTATGCCCACATATGCTGCACAATTATGCCCCATAGTATAGGCCTCATATGCTGCTGCTGCTGCAAAAAAAATAATGACATACTCACCTCTCGTCGCTGGGGGCCAGGTGCCGGTGTCCTAAGCAGGCGGTGACACCGTCACGCTATGGGGGACAGGTGCCGGTGTCACCGCTCGCTCAGGACCCCGGCACCTGAGATATTTACCTGTCCCTCGGTCCACCGCAGCGCACTGCTCCCTCGGTCTGACTCCTCTGTGTGTGAATGATCTGGCAGGGGGCGGGGTGCGCACTAACGACGTCATCGCGCCCTCTGCCTGAACATTCACACACAGAGGAGTCAGACCGAGGGAGCAGTGCGCTGCGGTGGACCGAGGGACAGTTAAATATCGCTATACTCACCCCTCCGCCGCGCGTCCCTGCAGCCTCTCCTCTTCTCCCGAAGCTCTCAGCAACGCTTCAGTCCTGCAGCGGTCACGTGCTACCGCTCATTAAAGTCATGAATATGTGCATATTCATGACTTTAATGAGCGGTGCCATGTGACAGCTGCAGGAAGGAGCCTGAGATCATGGGAGAAGCAGGGGGGCTGCAGAGACCGCGCCGGCGGAGGGGTAAGTATGATCCGACACCCCCGCTCCCCCTCCCCCGCCGACCCCCGTATATGACCCGCGTATAAGCCGAGAGGGGGACTTTCAGCCCTAAAAATGGGCTGAAAATCTCGGCTTATATATGGGTATATACAGTATGTATTTGACCCAATAGTTCTAAATTCTGGGGCAAATTGTTAATAAATAGTTCACTCAGGAGACACAACACTATTTTGGAGTAAAAAAAAGAAAAAGGAAAAAGGAGATGGAAATAAAGATACTGAATCAGGGATTACTTTTAGGACCGCACAGAATGTCTTTAAGGATGGTCATGAAACTCAAAGGTTACATTAGCAGCAATAGATACTGAGTCTGACCCTATGTTTTGCATTGAAGAATCTTATGAGCCTGTGCAAAGGTCATTGGGAAGGGAGTAGGGTCAGCTGTGACATCGCTTGTTGTGTTTGGGTGATCCTGTGTAATCAGCTGTGTATAGTATGTAAAAATGTTTAAAGAATATATGTTAAAATATATGTTTAAAGAAAATACAGTATAAAAAGTGGTCAATTATTTATCTTATTTTAGCCGTGTGTGTTCAAAATACCATACAATTTCAGAGATATGGCCCTTTTTATATAGTGCTATTGTTTATTGTATTTAAGGGTGCTTGGGTCATAGGATTCTACAGGGTGTGTATTTACACAATTAGGCTACAGTCACACTGTCAGTATTTGTTCAGTATCTTACATCAGTAATTTGTAAGCCAAGATCGGGGTGTAAAAACAAGAGCAAACGTAAAATAGGAACCTGTTGTCACTCCTGATTGTGTCTCACAAATACTGATGTTTCCTGAGCGGATTCTGCATCTCTTGCCAGAAAACGCATGTAAAAATCAGCGCATGTTTTATGCTGATTTTGTGTGTTTTTTTTGTGCGGATTTTTTGCGGATTGGCATGCATTTTTACCCCTGTGGATTTTATTAATTAAATGGGTGTAAGAACGCAGCGGATCCGCAAAAAGAATTGACATGCTGCGGAAAATAAACTGATGCGGATTCCGTGCGGAATTTTCCGCAGCATGTGTATAGCATTTTTTTTTCCATAGAATAACATTAGTTGCTCAAACACTTGCGGATCTGCTGCAATTCCACGCGGAAAATCCGCTGCGGATCATCAACAAATCCGCAACGTGTTTACATAGCCTAAGGCCGGCGTCACACTGGCGACAGAATCGGACGACTGCAATGCGATGAAAAATCGCATTGCAGTCGGACCTATGTTAATCTATGGAGCAGCTCCCAGTATCAGATTTTTTGTGGTCCGTTTTAAACGTCCGTGTACAATCGCAGCATGCTGCGATTGTCACCGATTGTCGGTCGACAATCGCCAATGCAAGTCTATGGGAGCGATGAAAAATCGGATTACAAACGGACCACACTGTGTGACTTGCGATGAAATCGCATCGGTGTCCTTTAGAAAAGCCGGCAATTCATCCCCGGCTATACTGTAAAAGCACACTGACAGCTTTAATAAAGAATCGAATCCATACATATACACACATAGAATACATATATATATATATGTCATTGTGACATGTATATGTATATATATATATATTTATAGTTCCTAGACTTCTACATACTGTATTAGCCGCTCATTCAATTGCCGGGTTTTGTGAAATCACAGAAGCCGACATGAAATGATACATTGTTTCCACACAGTTAACCATATAATTTCATGTATTTTGATATTTGTTTAGAACTTACAATTACATGAGTGTATTTGTGCAAAATTTCAGACATGTAGGGGTTAATTAAAGGTGTAATTTCGTTGAAAAAAAATGCGTGGGCTCCCGCTGTATTTTCTCCACCAGACAGACAAAGCAAACCGAGTGGGGGCAGATAATAATAGCCTAGGGAGGGTACATTTTTTGTGCCCCCCCTGGCTACTAACATCTGCCCCCAGACACCCCAGAAAGGGCAAATCTATAATTAGATTCGCCCTTTCTGGCACTTTGCCCGTCTATTCCCATTGCCCTGTAGCGGTGGCGAATGGGTTAATCTCACCTTACTGTCACCTTAGTATTGAAAGGTGACCTTAAGGCAGGTTAATAATTGAGAGCTGTCAATTAGACAACTATCAATTATTAATCCTATTGTATGAAAGAAAACTCAAACACACACAGTTTAATAAAAAATAAGTTTAATGAAATAATCACACAGTTTTTGACCATATTTTATTTTCCTGCTAAAACCATTTCCTGTAATAAAAATAAAATAAAAAAGCAAAATTATACTTACCAATCCGATGTACAGTCAGGTCCCACGGTGTAATCCATCAGAAAGGGTTAACAGGTTACAGGTCGCAGAGAGCTAATAATGCTGTCTCAGACCTGTATTCCCCTGAATGAATAAGTTCCTCTCCCAGCGAAAGTAGAGGAATAGATTCATGAATGGAGCTTAATTGATTTATTGCCAATTTAACTGTAGTGACCTGACCTAAAGGGAAAGTGGACACAATCAATTAAGCTTCATTCATGAAACACATCCTCTCCTGTCGCCAGGAGAGGAACTTATTCATTCAGGAGCTTTGAGCTGAGCATGCAGGATTACTTGCACTGCTTGGCTCAAAGCTAGTTAACCCTTTGTGAAGGATTACAGCGTGGGACGTGACAGATCGGCGGAATAGGTAAGAATAATGTTTTTTTATTTTTTTTTCTTTATTTTAGGAGATCAATGGTTTCGCACGGATTAAGTGTAAAATAAAATATGGTCAAAAAAATGTGTTTTTATTTCATTAAAATTAATTTTTATTAATGTGTCTGTGTTTTTTTAATTTACTTCAATAGGATTAATAATTGATAGTTGTCTAATTGACAGCTCTCAATTATTAACCTGCCTTAAGGTCACCTTTCAATACTAAGGTGACAGTAAGGTGAGATTAACCCATTCGCCACCGCTACAGGGCAATGGGAATAGACGGGCAAAGTGCCAGAAAGGGCGAATCTAATTATAGATTTGCCCTTTCTGGGGTGTCTGGGGGCAGATGTTAGTAGCCAGGGGGGGCACAAAAAATGTACCCTCCCTAGGCTATTATTATCTGCCCCCACTCGGTTTGCTTTGTCTGTCTGGTGGAGAAAATACAGCGGGAGCCCACGCATTTTTTTTCAACGAAATTACACCTTTAATTAACCCCTACATGTCTGAAATTTTGCACAAATACACTCATGTAATTGTAAGTTCTAAACAAATATCAAAATACATGAAATTATATGGTTAACTGTGTGGAAACAATGTATCATTTCATGTCGGCTTCTGTGATTTCACAAAACCCGGCAATTGAATTAGCGGCTATTACAGTATGTAGAAGTCTAGGAACTATAAATATATGTATATATACATGTCACAATAACATGTATATATTATATATATATGTGTTCTATGTGTATATATCTATTCTTTTTTTTGTGATTGAAATACTATTCTTTTAGATCCATTATATGTCAGTTTTGCAAGCCTGCGAGAAAATCTCGCAAGTCGGATGAAAATCGGATGTTACAAGGTACACACACATGCGATTAAATCGCATCTTTGAAGGAAAATCGGATGCCAGAAGGATGTGTGATGTTTGCATTTTGATCCGACAATCGACCGTCTAAAACGGACCGATTTTTTGTGGTTGTGTGTGACTCCAGCCTAAGAGTAAAAACTGGCTACTTTTGAAACGTCCTTTTTGAGGAATAGGTTATTTTCTAATTATAAATTCCCTTTAAAGCCAGTCTCACATGTCCAGATTTTAACGGTATGTGAAGAAATGGTCCCGGAGCTATCCATGTCCGGGTGTGCACGTAGCCCATCTGTGTGTCATCCATGTGCTGTCCGTGTGTCCGTGTTTCTTGTCCGTGTGCTGTCCGTGTGAATACGTATCACACACAAAGATTTTGAGGTCCATATGAGGAGTTAAGGCATTAATTAAAGGCTTGGAACTTGCAAAGGTGTGATCCATTAGTGATTATGTGTCAAAACAGTTCCTAAAAAGTTTTGGACAATGACATATCATCTTAGGGGTGTGTGTTAGGACTCCTTTCGTGTCACAAATATGTCTAGTGACAATGAGGCGTTGTTGTGGTTGGCATGGCTTGTGCCACATCGCTTTGGGGTTCGCCACCATATTCTTGATAAGGAACCACGGCTGCAAAAGAGGTTATGGGTTCATCCTCTACTCTTGCTACGTGGGGCATATGGTCATTTTACAAAATTGTATAATGAACTTCGCAGATACCGGTGAAGTTTCTTGCTTTTTGTCGTCTTTCCATTCCCGGCTTTGACAACATACTGCATTTTTTGCGTCCTTAACTTCTCAGACAAGACACCTGCATGCGACTAAGCATTTCTCCGGTAGTAACCTTGAGGTAATTTTTTTGTGCAAAACATGATATTGTGACCAATAACGTGCAAACCATCGTTGTGGGTTAAGTGGTTAAATTTCTAGTGAGTAATGTTCAAGCTCACTAGGTTATACAATGACCATAATCGTAACTGCCAAACATGTGTAAGGTTCTGTGTACATGTTCCTGAAACTCAGTTTTTCCGTCAGCCATTTTACTTTCTGTCTTGCTGCAGCTGTCTTGCCCTCAGTCAATATGGAGTTTCCAGCTTGCATGTTCCCGCCCTGATTCTCTCCCTCTTGCTTCTTAAGCAGCCACAGCTGAGCAATCAGTGCTTCAGAATCAAGCCTGCAGTGTACCTGTGACCTGACTCCTGGAAGCCTTGGACCTTGTACTCCAGTTATTTCCTATTGTGGAACTTTGGAACACTCGTGGACTTTGGAACCTTGCTATTTGATAAATCCACGTTTGCATGGACTTATGGTAACAGAGAAGAGATCCTGAACCTGTTGTGGAGAGTGATTGCTGAGCTTAAGTTACTCTGGCCTGCTGTGTCTCCTGCTTTTGTATCTGCAAACTGTGTGACTATTATTGCCACTTGTATGAAGTAATACAAGACCTTCTATATCAAACCTGTGACTCCTGTGTTTTCATCGCACCCAAGCACAAGACACTATATGAACTGTACTCCTTACATTACAAGATTCTGAAGCCAAACGTTAGTGTCTGCTGGGTCTGGAAAAGCTGTGTCTGCTGTAACTGTGGATATCAGATGTCTGGTTGTACTTTCTGTGATGACAGTGGTTGTGACTTCTCACAACCATTCCAGGTGAGCAATTCCCTTAAGTTTTTTTTTCTGCAGTGTTACCACAGGTAAACACTATTGTTTTTTTTTTCTTTCCTCTTTTGTGTCTGCTGTAACTGTGGATATCAGATGTCGGTTGAACTTTCTGTGATGATAGTGGTTGTGACTTCTCACAACCATTCCAGGTGAGCAGTTCCCTTAATTTTTTTTTCTCTCTGCAGTGTTACCACAGGTAAACACTATTGTTTTTTTTTTCTCTTCTCCTCTCCTTCCAGTACTCCTGTCTTAAAAGATCTGGAAAATGGAGGCCCGCATAAAGGAACTTTGCGGAGTGACTGATAATATCCTTGCAGATTTGCAGACTATAAAAACCCGTTTTACAAACCTACAGGACCTCACTAATCACAATTTGCAAGTGTTTGGACAGACTGCCCAGGATTTGCGAGCCAGGATTGAGGTTCTAGAGGAGCGAGTCCAGGCTCCTGCCGTAGCCCCGAGTTCTGGGATTCCCAAGTTGCCCCCTTTTCGTTTTGGCGGTGAACGTGAGAAATTCAGGGGATTTATTAATCAATGCAATCTTTTTTTTTCTGCACATGCTTCACAATTTCCCACTGAACGATCTAAAGTGCTTACTATAATTATGTTGCTTACCAACAAGGCTTTGATGTGGGCAAACCCTCTGATTGAGACTGAGGATGAATGTTTGGATCATCTTGATGCTTTCATTTCAGCCATGGGACAGGTGTTTGATGACCCCAATCGAGGTGCAACAGCTGAAGCAGCCATGTTAGCTTTGCGCCAAGGTAAGTACTCGGTAGCTGAATATGCCTTGGATTTCAGGAGATGGGCCCTTGATACCACCTGGGACAGTTCCGCCAAAAAATCTATTTTTCGAAAAGGGTTATCTCCACTGATTAAGGATGAACTTGCTTGTGCCGACCCTCCCACTGCGTTAGGTGACTTTATTAACTACTGCATCCGTATTGATACTCGTCTGACTGAACGCAGGCAAGAGAGATGGTTCGAAAGCAATCGCACTAACCTTTTCCTACCTTCCTCTCCAGCTAAGGAACCTTTGAGTAGGATCACACGGGAACCTGAACCTGAACCCATGCAGGAAGACTCTTTACAACGACGGGTTAGTGATGCACGCAAGGAACATCGTTTTAAGGAGAATCTATGTTTCTATTGTGGTAAGTCAGGGCACTTCATTATAAACTGCCCCAGCCGTTCTCGTAAGACTACTGCAGCACTCATTCACTGTGAGTGTTGCGAGAGGGGATCTGTCAGGTCCGAACCTCAGGCTCCGGCTCCAGAGAGATCTGCAGCAACAGATCTTGATTTCTCGGACTTAAACTCCGTTACTTCTGAGGACGTTGACTGTGTAAACGCTGCAATTTTTCAAGTTTCCTCAGCGGTGTCCCAGCTGAGTTGTAAGAAAAACAATTCTCATTGCTTTCTTTCCATCAAACTCTGGGTTGACTCAGCTTGGGTGTCTAGCTCTGCTATGATCGACTCAGGGGCAAGTGGAAATTTTATGGATGTCTCCTTTGCTCTGAAACAGGGGATACGTTCAGTGAAGAAGGCTACTCCAGTACAGATGGAAACTGTGGATGGCTCCCTGCTGACCTCTGGACCAGTGGATCAGGAAACAGAGCCTTTGAGGGTTCTTATGGGTAAAGATCATCAAGAGAAACTGTCCTTTATGCTTATCTCTTCTCCCACTTTCCCATTATTCTAGGGCTACCATGGCTGCAGGCTCAGAATCCTACCATTAACTGGGAGACAAAGGAATTACACTTTCCAGAGAAACAGATAAGTCCAAAAGTTTCAGCTTGCTCTGTTCCTAAAGGAATCATGTCAGTCCCTGAACTACCAGCTGTATACCAGGACTATGTGGATTTATGTGACAAGAAGAACGCTGACCAGCTTCCCCCTCACCGTCCATATGATTGTCCAATTGAATTATTGCCTGGAGCAGAGATACCTTTTGGTAAGATCTACCCCCTGGCGGGGCCCGAGCTAAAGGCTTTAAAGGATTACATAGACGAAAATTTAGCCAAGGGCTTCATACGCCCCTCTTCATCTCCTGCAGGTGCACCCATCTTCTTTGTAAAGAAGAAAGATGGATCTCTGAGACCCTGCGTAGACTATAGGGAACTCAATAAGGTTACTATTAGAAACCGTTATCCATTGCCTTTAATCCCTGAGTTATTGGAGAGAGTGCGACATGCCAAAATTTTCTCTAAACTAGATCTCCGTGGGGCCTATAACTTAGTCCGTATTAGACCTGGGGATGAATGGAAGACTGCATTCAGGTCACGCTATGGACACTTTGAATATCTAGTTATGCCTTTTGGTCTGAGTACCGCCCCAGCCACTTTCCAACACTTGGTGAATGACATCTTCAGGGATCTCCTAGATACATTCGTGGTGATTTATTTGGATGATATTCTAATTTTTTTCTAACTCCACAGAGGAACATCATGGACATGTGAGAATGGTCTTGGAACGTCTAAGACAAAATCATCTTTACATCAAACTTGAAAAGTGTGAATTCCATAGGACCGAAATTCAATTTCTGGGGTATGTACTGTCTACACAAGGAATTAGTATGGATGGAAGCAAGACCCAAGCCATCAAGGATTGGCCAAGTCCTAGAAATGTGAAGGAGGTGCAGCGCTTCATCGGGTTTGCCAACTTCTATAGACGTTTCATTAGGAATTTCTCTGAGGTAGTGTCACCTATCACCCAACTTACCCGGAAAGAGTCTAGGTTCTCCTGGACTCCCCAAGCCCAGGAAGCATTTTCCCGTCTAAAAGATAAATTTACCACTGCACCTATCTTAGTACATCCCAACCCGAACTTGCCTTTATAATAGAGGTGGATGCTTCAGACTGTGCCGTTGGAGCTATACTCTCTCAGAGAACAGGTGAGAAGAATGTCTTGCATCCCTGTGCCTTCTTTTCCCAGCAGTTGTCTTCGGCTGAGAGGAACTACGATGTGGGCAATAGAGAGTTGTTGGCCATTATTGCCGCCTTCAAAGAATGGAGACACCTTCTTCAGGGAGCTGCACAGCAAATAGTCGTCCTGACAGACCATCGTAACCTTGAATTTATCAGGTCGGCTAAGTGCCTGACTCCTCGCCAGGCTCGCTGGAATCTTTTCTTAAACCAATTTAATTTTATCATTTCTTATAGACCAGGATCGCGCAATGGAAAGGCTGATGCACTCTCTAGGATTTATTCAGCAGAGACACGTCCACTTACTCCTCCTAAGACTATTCTTCCTGACTCTAGATTCCTGGGAGTGATTCATAATCAAGACCTACTTAAGGACATCAAGGAAGCATACCATGCGGATTCCTTTTTGGCACAACCCCCAAGGGACGTAAGTCTTGTCTTTAAGAATGGTGTGTGGATTCAGGGACAACGTCTGTATATTCCTGAAACAGTCAGATTAAGAGTATTGCAACTCATTCACGATTCCAAGATAGCTGGGCATAGAGGAATTCTAAAGACACAGGAATTTCTTTCTCGTTTCTTTTGGTGGCCCACTTGCAGGAAGGATGTTTTAAACTATGTCACTTCATGTGAAGTCTGTGCAAGATGCAAAACACCTCGCTCCTCACCAACTGGTCTGTTGCAACCTCTTCCCACCCCGTCCCGCCCGTGGGGATCCATTTCTATGGACTTCATTGTGGAGTTACCAACCTCTCAAGGGAAGAACACCATTCTAGTGGTGGTTGATCGTTTAACAAAAGCAGCTCATTTTATCCCTTGTGTCGGCTTACCCACTGCAAGACAGACATCAGATTTGATGATTAAAAATGTGTTTCGCTTACATGGAGTACCAGATGAGGTTATTTCGGATCGAGGGGTGCAATTCACTTCAAGGTTTTGGCAAAATTTCTGTGCAGCATTGGACATTAAAGTCAACCTTTCTTCTGCTTTTCATCCTCAGACTAATGGACAGACGGAATGAACCAATCAGACCCTGGAGCAGTATCTTCGCTGCTTTATCTGCCACCTATAGGATGATTGGTTGGATCTACTTCCACTGGCTGAGTTCTCTTATAACAACTCTCAGAGCGCCTCCACTAAGCAGTCTCCTTTTTACTCCAATTTAGGTTATCATCCTAATATTCTTCCTCGATTTCCCATAGAAACGCCTTTGCCAGCAGTGGCTGAAAGAATCACGTCTTTACAAAAGAATATGGATCTTCTAAAGGGAAATCTGGAATTGGCTCAGGAAAGGTACAAGAAAGCCGCAGATAAATTTCGTAAACCTGCACCAGCTTTCAAGGTAGGAGACCTGGTCTGGCTGTCAACCAGAAATCTTAAGTTAAGAATTCCATCATCTAAGTTGGGACATAAATACATTGGACCTTATAAAATCAGTAAAATTATAAGTGCTGTCGCTTGTCGTCTTCAACTGCCCAGAACTATGAGAATCCACCCTGTCTTTCATGTATCTCTACTAAAGGCTGCGACACCCAATACGTTTCCTGGACGTTCTTCTCCTTGCCCTGACCCAGTGCTAGTCGATGGTCAGGAAGAATTTGTGGTGGAAAGGATTCTAGATTCCAGGTTATATAGAAATCAGTTACAATATTTGATTAAATGGCAGGGCTACCCAGTGGAGGACAACTCATGGGAACCAGTTAATAACGTTAATGCTCCTCGCTTGCTCCGTCAGTTTCATCAGAGGTACCCACACAAGCCTGGTCTGAGGTCATCCGGAGGTTGTCCCTAAGGGGGGAGTAATGTAAGGTTCTGTGTACATGTTCCTGAAACTCAGTTTTTCCGTCAGCCATTTTACTTTCTGTCTTGCTGCAGCTGTCTTGCCCTCAGTCAATATGGAGTTTCCAGCTTGCATGTTCCCGCCCTGATTCTCTCCCTCTTGCTTCTTAAGCAGCCACAGCTGAGCAATCAGTGCTTCAGAATCAAGCCTGCAGTGTACCTGTGACCTGACTCCTGGAAGCCTTGGACCTTGTACTCCAGCTATTTCCTATTGTGGAACTTTGGAACACTCGTGGACTTTGGAACCTTGCTATTTGATAAATCCACGTTTGCATGGACTTATGGTAACAGAGAAGAGATCCTGAACCTGTTGTGGAGAGTGATTGCTGAGCTTAAGTTACTCTGGCCTGCTGTGTCTCCTGCTTTTGTATCTGCAAACTGTGTGACTATTATTGCCACTTGTATGAAGTAATACAAGACCTTCTATATCAAACCTGTGACTCCTGTGTTTTCATCGCACCCAAGCACAAGACACTATATGAACTGTACTCCTTACATTACAACATGTCTTTGTTAACCATTGGCATAGAAATAAAGCCAAACATACACTTTGGATATGTATTCTTACAATCAAATAGTAGGCTCCAAAAACAAACTCTTAACATGGCCACTTTGTGAAATGTACATTATAAGTGCCCATTAATTATAGGATCCAATTCAAAGTACTGATTCTCACCCACAAGGCTCTCCACAGTGCAGCACCCCCCTACATCTCCTCCCTCATTTCTATCTATCGGCCTAACCGACTGCTGCGCTCTGCAAACGACTTTCGACTAACCTCTGCACTAAACCGTACCTCCCACTCCCGACTCCAAGACTTCTCCCGCGCTGCGCCAATCCTCTGGAATGCTCTAACCCAAGAAATTAGGACTATCCACAATTTGCATGGTTTCAGACGCTCTCTCAAAACACATTTGTTCAGAGTGGCCTATCACATTCACTAATCAAAGTCGTTCTATGTTTAAGTGTGTATGTGTAGCCCATTCACTATCTCCATCCATCCCTCACTCCCTCAAGATGGCTGGACCATCATTGTAAATGCACCATTGTATATACACACCTGTACTTTGTATCTCCCCCACCTCATTGTAGATTGTAAGCTCTCACGAGCAGGGTCGGCTTATTTTGCTTTAATTATTGTATTGTTAACGTTGTTACTTATGACTTATGTTTTGAAACTGTTAAACTGTAAAGCGCTGTGGAATATGTTGGCGCTATATAAATAAAGATTATTATTATTATAAGTGACACCTGTGTGTTGCATTAATGGGTGTAGGTTACATTGGGCAAAACATATATTTTATGTTGATCTGTGCTGTATTACCTTCACTATGTAAAAATTTTTGATTTATCAACATAATCCAAAATTGATGGTGAATGTTACACATCCAAACTATGGTTTTGTTAACAGATTCCTGGCTACTGGCCACTCATATTCTTCACTTCATTTTGAGTTCCTCCTTGGCACATCAACCATATCCGGGATTGTGCGCTCAACCTGTGATCTGATTTGGGACAAGCTAAAGAGCTGCCTCATGCCTCAGCCAACCACACAAGACTGGTTGAGGATTGCCCAGGGTTTCATGGAAGCCACTGCGTTCCCAAACTGCATTGGTGTCCTGGATGGTAAACACATTCATGTCAAGAAGCCACCTAACTCTGGCTCTCGTTATTTTAATTGCAAAAAATATTTTTCCATTATGCTGCTGACTGTAGCTGACAGCAACTACTGTTTTCTTCTTGCTGACATTGGGGCATATGGGAGTGCCTCTGATGCTCGCATCTTTAGAGCGTCCAGATGAGCTCGGCGACTTGCTGACACTAATTTAAATCTGCCACAACCATGTTTGCTTCCTGTAATGTCAGACCCATCTGCACCATTTATCATGGTTGCTGATGAGGGTTTTGCGCTCTCAAGGCATGTTCTTCGACCATTTCCACGTCGAGGTTTGGACAACCGGAAGAGAATTTTTAACACTTGACTGATGAAAGCCTGTCAATTGGTTGAGTGTGCTTTTGGAATCTTGACTTTAAGATGGCGTATTTTTGAAACTCAAATCCAGATGCATCCAGAAAATGTCCAGGCAGTCATAAAGGCTACCATTATTTTGCATAATTTCTGCCAACAAGAACCATCCTTGGATGATGTTGGTGATGGGAGAGTGGTTAATGTGGCACTACCAGAGTAAAGACAGCATGCTCCCCGAGTAGCTCACTCTGCCCTTCTAGTCAGGAATAGTGTTGAGCGATACGATACCGCAAGTATCGGGTATCGGCCGATATTAGCTCTATTGGACTTTCTATACTTAGTTCTGATATTTTCGTCTTATCGGATACCGGAATCGGAATTGTCACTGTCACTGTCAGTGTCCGTCGGTCGGGTCTGTCAGGAGTCAGCGGCACTTACCTGGCAGAAGATCTCCGGCGGTCACGGGCTGGACTGCTTGATGGCCGCCATCATCTTTCCCCGGCGGTCACATGCAGTTTCTCGCGATAACTGCAGTGACTGCTGGGTAATCCCGGCCGTAAAGCAGTCAGTCCGATGACGTCACCGCCGGGGAAGCAGGTAATCAGCTGTGCTGCGTCGAGATGACAGGCTCTGCCTGTCATTGCGATGTAGCAGAGCTGGATCGTCGTGGGACTGTCGTTACTATGGACTGCGTCGGACAGGTGGTATACTGTTGGTTTGTTTTTTTTCTTTTTTTACAGGAGATCGATGGCGTCGCAGGAATGAGTGTATAATAAAATTAATGAAAACTGTGTTGTCTCTTTTATTTCATTAAAATACTTTTTTCTTGCTGTGTCTTTTTTTTTATACATTTAAAAACTTTGGGATTAATAATGGATCGGTGTCTTATTGACACCTCTCCATTATTAACCGGGCTTATTGTCACCGTGCAATCAACGGTGACATTAACCCCTTATTACCCCACTTGCCACCGCTACAGGGCAGTGGGAAGAGCCGGGTAAAGTGCCACAATTGGCACATCTTTTGATGCGCCAAATGTGGGGCTGCTGTAGCCTGGTATTATCAGGCTGTTGAGGGCCAAAATCCATGGGCCTTGACAGTCTTTTAATACCAGGCCGCAGCAGTCTGCATTTTACTTGGCTGGTTAACAAAAATAGGGGGACCCCTACGCCGTTTTTTTTTTCGAGGGGATCCCCTATTTTTGTTAACCAGCCAAGCTAAGCAGACTGCTGTGGCCTGGTATTATCAGGCTGGCAAGGTCCATGGATATTGGATCCTTACCAGCCTGAAAAACCAGGCCTCAGCAGTCTGCTTCATCTGGCTGGTTAACAAAAATAGGGGGGACCCCACGCCAAATTTTTTTCGAGGGGATCCCCTATTTTTGTTAACCAGCCAAGATATGCAGACTGCTGTGGCCTGGTATTATCAGGCTGGCAAGCAGGGTCGGACTGAGGCACCGGGACACCGGAGAAACCTACGGTGGGCCCCAGCTCCTGCGTGGTGGGCCCTGATTTGAAAGGATAGGTCGCGGGGCAGAGGGGGCGGTGGCCCCGGGGCCCGTGCTCTGAGGGGGCCCACCCGGAGCTACGATACAGTTACATTCTGCGGCAGAGCAGGGAGAATCGCTCTCCCTGCTCTGCCGCCCGGAAGCTATGGGGCCTGAACAGGCATTGGGGGGGCCCGGTGCCAGCAGTGGGCCCCCCACCCGTCATCGGAGGGTCAGCTGTATCGGCATCCAGTCGATAAAGCTGACCGTATGGAGAAAGAAGGAGCGAGCGCTCCTTCTCTCCCATAATCCCCCTCTCAGCGTATGACAGCGGGCGCAATAACATCACCTGCCGGCGCCACTGTCAGACGCTGAGAGGGAGAACAGTGAGCAGCACAGGAGCCGGGAGGTGAGGTTTTTTTTTATTTTTTTTTTAATGGGGGTGCAGTCGAGTCCTGGCTGGAGAAGTCGTCATGTCGGTGTGGGCCAGATGGAAAAGACATGAAAAGTGAACATTTCCATTAGAAAGAACATCAGCGGTTAGTCATTATCTGTACCTGTGCTGTAATCTATTATATGTTCTGTAGGACTGGTATTATTTAACACAGACCATATGGCGGTAATATCAATATTGGTCTTTTTATATATAGATTATTTTGGCCAACAGCGCGGTCATTTGCTGAGGTTCTCTGATGATGGGCCCACTCAGAAGTTTTGCCCCCACTAAACCAAAACCCTAGCTACGCCTATGGCTCTCTCTCTAGTCTTTCTTTCTCGCTCTCTGTTCTTTCCTTCTCGCTCTCTGTTCTTTTTTCTCTCTGTTCTTTCTTTCTCTCTTTTCTTTCTTTCCTCTCTTTCTTTCTCTGTTTGTTCTTTCTCTCTCGCTGCTCTTTCTTTCTTTTCCTCAGTACCAGCCACTGTGCCCTCATTACCAGTCAGTGTGATCAGCAGTGCTAAATGGTTACGCTTGGGGCGAGGATATGGGTGTGATTAGCTGTGAAATGGGTGTTGTCGGGGCGTGGCCTAAAATTTTCAGCGGTGCGCAACACGCGCCGCAGCCTTTAATCCTCTTTCCTGTCTTCCAAATTTGGGAGGTATGCTGTATGACCTCCCTACAACTTCTGGCCATGCTCCTGATGAGCGCGACGGATGGTCTCGTGAGGGATCTCCTCCCACACCTGGACTAAAGCATCCACCAACTCCTGGACCAACTCCTGGACAGTCTGTGGTGCAACGTGGCATGGCCTAAAATTTTCTGCAGCATGCACAGCGTGCCACAGCCTTTGTCCCTCTTTCCCTTATTCAAAGGTTGGGAAGTATGATGTTGGGCCGCAAGAATATATTTTCTCTGGTGGGCCCAAGGTACTCCAGTCCGACGCTGCTGGCAAGGTCCATGTATGTTGGCTCCTTAACAGCCTTAAATACCATGCCTCAGCAGCAGGGGCGTACATATAAATCATGGGGCCCTATAGCAAAAGTCTGAATGTTCCCCACCCCCCCAAAAAAAAAACCCAGAGGCATTGTAAATGTAAAGTGCCAGCACAGTGAGGGAAGTTGAGTCGCACAGAGACAGGGGTTTTGGGGGTACTCGGCACCGATCACGTCGACTTCTATGGGGGATGTCACGAGTAGCACAGCTCGGTCCGTGACCTGGGTGATCACTGGAATGTGGGATATTTCCAGGGGATGATAGAATGTTCGTGTAGTTTGTCGTGACGCCACCTGTAGTACCTGGTCAGGGTGTCCAGCGCTGCTGTGCAGGTCCTCTGGAAGGGATGGTGTAGTGCAGGTAGGTGAAAAGTCTTCTACAGGTAACACGCTATCCTTCCAGGGCAGATAGATGTGAGATAGAGCAATGGTGCAAAGTGATGTAGCAGAGTGGACTATGCGACGTAGTAAGAAAGCAGGAAACACTTCAAGTTAAACGTTGCATAATAAAATTTTTAATAATAACATTACAAAAGTGCAAATAGCATTAGTACCGAAGTTCGTGGAGACTTCTTAGGACTACCCCCACCGGGGTAACTTCACAGTGTCCTTTACTTGTGCTTGTGGAGGACCCGCTCCAAACCTCCAACTGTGGTCTTGGGTGGGCTGCAAGACTTTCCTTGAGCAGACCTCACTTTCGGCCACACCAAACGGGTTTTTAGTTTCTGAGGTAGTTGAAAATAGTGCACAGTTAAGTTTTTTGTAAAAGCAAGATGGAGCACCAAAGTGCCAACTATTTACAGAAAAGTTTGTGAGCCAGTACAGTTCATGGCTTCAAAGTTCAACATTTTCATTACAGTGAAACACCATTACCCAACCTGGGTATATTAAGGCAACAATAAACTTGTTCTTCTGAACATTCACCCGTCCGGGTACATCAAACCATTACCCAACCTGGGTATATTAAGGCAACAATAAACTTCTTTTTATGAACATTCACCCATCCGGGTACATCAATAATTTAACTATTTACATACAGAGACCCTGTCCGGGTTATTTAGACTTCTTTGGCTGGCCTCTTACAGGTACCACCTGGTACTGTTCTGGAGCTTGCCAAACATCCGTGACAGGAGGGTCCACCCAGACCTGATGACGTCGTGTGGCCTGTACAGTGACGTCGTGACCCGCTATCTGGGTCTGTGTGGCCACCTCTTTCGTCTCCCTCCGGGTCTGGACCCCTATGTCCCAGGGGGCCTAACAGGCGCCGGGTACGGGCCAGCTATCATTATCATGTCCATAGCTGGGGCTGCTGAGGAGACCACTGAGGGAGGCTGGGGAGATTTACGGCGTGGGGTGGGCACTTGTGCAGAGCCTGGTTGGGGGAGGCTGAAGGCTCGTAGGGTCTGTCAGTTTCCTGACACTCTGGGGAGTAGGGGTCGCACCTGGTAACATTTAGGGCGTACCATCCATTGTAACCCCAGTGTCGGGTGTAAGTCACCAAGTCTCCTGGCAACAGGTCCCTCCCCGGGTGTCCTTCTGGGAGGTGAGCCTCCACGTCCCGCCGGGTTACAAAAACTTCTAAATAAAGTCCAGGCTCCTGGATGAAGCCCCAACCACCTTTTAACTTAAAGTTCCGTACTGCACCCTTACGCCGCGGCTCCCTCACCGTACTTTTATCCTTTCTCATACGTACCTTCTCTGCCAGGTCCTACTCCAGGTGACGTTGCCGAAGCTTTTGGGATTCTCGCTGCTCCCTTTGTCGCTCTGCTTCCCGCTCCCGACGTCTCCACTCTTCCTCCTGACGCCGGTTGTAATTCTCCTCCACCAGCAGCTCCATGTCTCCACCATCAAACGCCAGCTTACGATGTCCGGTTTGCGGCAGCTCTCCTGGCGCCCGCCAGTCCTGGCGGCGCTCACCTGTGGTGGAAGCAGCCGGCTCTGGAACAGATGACGGTCGGGGCTCCGGTACAGGCAGGTAGAGCTCTGGTGCCTGCGCGGCCTCCTCCATGAGGACGGGTGTCGCTTCTTCTGCCTCAGCGACAGGGGCAGACAGCGGGATCTGGGGTGCTGGTGCGGTGTTTTCTGCAGGAACGGGTGCCTCCACTGTGATACTGGCAACCGGTTCAGATTGCAAGGGCTGGGATGCCCGCACGGCCTCCTGTACTGGAACGGGTGCCTCCACTGAGATACTGTCAACCGGTTCAGATTGCAAGGGCTGGGATGCCCGCACGGCCTCCTCTACTGGAACGGGTGCCTCCACTGAGATACTGTCAACCGGTTCAGATTGCAAGGGCTGGGATGCCAGCACGACCTCCTCTACTGGAACGGGTGCCTCACCTTCCGGTACAGACACTTCAGGGGGTAAGAGGGATTGGCGCCGCTCCAATTGTAGTTTTAGGGCCCGCCAGCTCGCTTCCATCCTGGCGACCTCCTCCCGGTGCCGGGCCAGGTCTCTCAGGGTATCCTCCGCTTCTTCCAGCGTAGGAGGGTTTCCAAGCCGGGTGCCAAACGGTGGCTCCGTGGCGATCGGGTCGCTTCCGTGGGGGGAGAGCTTGGACTCCTCCTGTAATGTATGTAGTACAGTTCATATAGCGTCTTGTGCTTGGGTGCGATGAAAACACAGGAGTCACAGGTTTGATATAGAAAAGTCCTGTATTACTTCATACAAGTTGGCAGAAATAGTCACACAGTTTGCAGACACAGAAACAGGAGACACAGCAGGCCAGAGTAATCCAAGCTCAGCAATCACTCTCCAATACAGATTCAGGATCTTCTTCTCTGTTACCGTAAGTCCATGCAAACGTGGGTCTTTCAAAGAGCAGGGTTCAGACAAGTGCTTCAGAGTTCCTCAGTAGGAATAGCTGGAGTACAAGGTCCAAGGCTTACAGGAGTCAAGTCACAGGTTCACTGCAGGCTAGATTCTGAAGCACTGATTGCTCAGCTGTGGCTGCTTAAGAAGCAAAGGAGAGAATCAGGGCGGGAACATGCAAGCTGGAAACTCCATTTTGACTGAGGGCAAGATAGCTGCAGCAAGACAGAAAGTAAAATGGCTGACGAACAAACTGAGTTTCAGGAATATATACATAGAACCTTACATTACTCCCCCCTTAAGGACAACCTCCGGATGACCTCAGACCAGGCTTGTGTGGGTACCTCTGATGAAACTGACGGAGCAAGCGAGGAGCATTAACGTTATTGACCGGTTCCCATGAGTTGTCCTCCACTGGGTAGCCCTGCCATTTAATCAGATATTGTAACTGATTTCTATACAACCTGGAATCTAAAATCCTTTCCACCACAAATTCTTCCTGACCATCGACTAGCACTGGGTCAGGGCAAGGAGAGGAACGTCCAGGAAACGTATTGGGTGTCGCAGCCTTTAGTAGGGATACATGAAAGACAGGGTGGATTCTCATAGTTCTGGGCAGTTGAAGACGACAAGCAACGGCACTTATAATTTTACTGATTTTATAGGGTCCAATGTACTTATGTCCCAACTTAGACGATGGAATCCTTAACTTAAGATTTCTGGTTGACAGCCAGACCAAGTCTCCTACCTTGAAAGCTGGTGCAGGTTTACGAAATTTATCTGCTGCTTTCTTGTACCTTTCTTGAGCCGATTCCAGATTTTCCTTTAGAAGATCCATATTCTTCTGTAAAGACGTGATTCTTTCAGCCACTGCTGGTAAAGGCGTTTCTATGGGAAATCGTGGTAGAATGTTAGGATGATAACCTAGATTAGAGTAAAAAGGAGACTGTTTAGTGGAGGCACTCTGAGAGTTGTTATACGAGAACTCAGCTAATGGAAGTAGATCCACCCAATCATCCTGTAGGTGGCAGATAAAGCAGCGGAGATACTGCTCCAGGGTTTGATTGGTTCGTTCGGTCTGTCCATTAGTCTGGGGATGAAAAGCAGAAGAAAGGTTTACTTTAATGTCCAATGCTGCACAGAAATTTTGCCAAAACCTAGAAATGAATTGCACCCCTCGATCCGAAATAACCTCATCCGGTACTCCATGTAAGCGAAACACATCTTTAATCATCAAATCTGATGTCTGTTCTGCAGTGGGTAAGCCGACACAAGGGATAAAATGAGCTGCCTTTGTTAGACGGTCAACCACCACTAGAATGGTGTTCTTCCCTGAGAGGTTGGTAACTCCACAATGAAGTCCATAGAAATGGATCCCCACGGGCGGGACGGGGTGGGAAGAGGCTGTAACAGACCAGTTGGTGAGGAGCGAGGTGTTTTGCATCTTGCACAGACCTCACATGAAGTGACATAATTCAAAACATCCTTCCTGCAAGTGGGCCACCAAAAGAAACGAGAAAGAAATTCCTGTGTCTTTAGAATTCCTCTATGCCCAGCTATCTTGGAATCGTGAATGAGTTGCAATACTCTTAATCTGACTGTTTCAGGAATATACAGACGTTGTCCCTGAATCCACACACCATTCTTAAAGACAAGACTTACGTCCCTTGGGGGTTGTGCCAAAAAGGAATCCGCATGGTATGCTTCCTTGATGTCCTTAAGTAGGTCTTGATTATGAATTACTCCTAGGAATCTAGAGTCAGGAAGAATAGTCTTAGGAGGAGTAATTGGACGTGTCTCTGCTGAGTAAATCCTAGAGAGTGCATCAGCCTTTCCATTGCGCGATCCTGGTCTATAAGAGATGATAAAATTAAATTGGTTTAAGAAAAGATTCCAGCGAGCCTGGCGAGGAGTCAGGCACTTAGCCGACCTGATAAACTCAAGGTTACGATGGTCTATCAGGACGACTATTTGCTGTGCAGCTCCCTGAAGAAGGTGTCTCCATTCTTTGAAGGCGGCAATAATGGCCAACAACTCTCTATTGCCCACATCGTAGTTCCTCTCAGCCGAAGACAACTGCTGGGAAAAGAAGGCACAGGGATGCAAGACATTCTTCTCACCTGTTCTCTGAGAGAGTATAGCTCCAACGGCACAGTCTGAAGCATCCACCTCTATTATGAAGGCAAGCTCGGGGTTGGGATGTACTAGGATAGGTGCAGTGGTAAATTTATCTTTTAGACGGGAAAATGCTTCCTGGGCTTGGGGAGTCCAGGAAAACCTAGACTCTTTCCGGGTAAGTTGAGTGATAGGTGACACTACCTCAGAGAAATTTCTAATGAAACGTCTATAGAAGTTGGCAAACCCGATGAAGCGCTGTACCTCCTTCACATTTCTAGGACTTGGCCAATCCTTGATGGCTTGGGTTTTGCTTCCATCCATACTAATTCCTTGTGTAGACAGTACATACCCCAGAAATTGAATTTCGGTCCTATGGAATTCACACTTTTCAAGTTTGATGTAAAGATGATTTTGTCTTAGACGTTCCAAGACCATTCTCACATGTCCATGATGTTCCTCTGTGGAGTTAGAAAAAATTAGAATATCATCCAAATAAATTACCACGAATGTATCTAGGAGATCCCTGAAGATGTCATTCACCAAGTGTTGGAAAGTGGCTGGGGCGGTACTCAGACCAAAAGGCATAACTAGATATTCAAAGTGTCCATAGCGTGACCTGAATGCAGTCTTCCATTAATCCCCAGGTCTAATACGGACTAAGTTATAGGCCCCACGAAGATCTAGTTTAGAAAAAATTTTGGCATGTCGCACTCTCTCCAATAACTCAGGGATTAAAGGCAATGGATAACGGTTTCTAATAGTAACCTTATTGAGTTCCCTATAGTCTACGCATGGTCTCAGAGATCCATCTTTCTTCTTTACAAAGAAGATGGGTGCACCTGCAGGAGATGAAGAGGGGCGTATGAAGCCCTTGGCTAGATTTTCATCTATGTAATCCTTTAAAGCCTTTAGCTCGGGCCCCGCCAGGGGGTAGATCTTACCAAAAGGTATCTCTGCTCCAGGCAATAATTCAATTGGACAATCATATGGACGGTGAGGAGGAAGCTGGTCAGCGTTCTTCTTGTCACATAAATCCACATAGTCCTGGTATACAGCTGGTAGTTCAGGGACTGACATGATTCCTTTAGGAACAGAGCAAGCTGAAACTTTTGGACTCATCTGTTTCTCTGGAAAGTGTAATTCCTTGGTCTCCCAGTTAATGGTAGGATTCTGAGCCTGCAGCCATGGTAGCCCTAGAATAATGGGAAAGTGGGGAGAAGAGATAAGCATAAAGGACAGTTTCTCTTGATGATCTTTACCCATAAGAACCCTCAAAGGCTCTGTTTCCTGATCCACTGGTCCAGAGGTCAGCAGGGAGCCATCCACAGTTTCCATCTGTACTGGAGTAGCCTTCTTCACTGAACGTATTCCCTGTTTCAGAGCAAAGGAGACATCCATAAAATTTCCACTTGCCCCTGAGTCGATCATAGCAGAGCTAGACACCCAAGCTGAGTCAACCCAGAGTTTGATGGAAAGAAAGCAATGAGAATTGTTTTTCTTACAACTCAGCTGGGACACCGCTGAGGAAACTTGAAAAATGGCAGCGTTTACACAGTCAACGTCCTCAGAGGTAACGGAGTTTAAATCCGAGAAATCAAGATCTGTTGCTGCAGATCTCTCTGGAGCCTGAGGCTCGGACCTGACAGATCCCCTCTCGCAACACTCACAATGAATGAGTGCTGCAGTAGTCTTACGAGAACGGCTGGGGCAGTTTATAATGAAGTGCCCTGACTTACCACAATAGAAACATAGATTCTCCTTAAAACGATGTTCCTTGCGTGCATCACTAACCCGTCGTTGTAAAGAGTCTACCTGCATGGGTTCAGGTTCAGGTTCCCGTGTAATCCTACTCAAAGGTTCCTTAGCTGGAGAGGAAGGTAGGAAAAGGTTAGTACGATTGCTTTCGAACCATCTCTCTTGCCTGCGTTCAGTCAGACAAGTATCAATACGGATGCAGTAGTTAATAAAGTCACCTAACGCAGTGGGAGGGTCGGCACGAGCAAGTTCATCCTTAATCAGTGGAGATAACCCTTTTCGAAAAATAGATTTTTTGGCGGAACTGTCCCAGGTGGTATCAAGGGCCCATCTCCTGAAATCCAAGGCATATTCAGCTACCGAGTGCTTACCTTGGCGCAAAGCTAACATGGCTGCTTCAGCTGTTGCACCTCGATTGGGGTCATCAAACACCTGCCCCATGGCTGAAATAAAATCATCAAGGTGATTCAAACAATCATCCTCAGTCTCAATCAGAGGGTTTGCCCACATTAAAGCCTTGTTGGTAAGCAACATAATTATAGTAAGCACCTTAGATCGTTCAGTGGGAAATTGTGAAGCATGTGCAGAAAAAAAAAGATTGCATTGATTAATAAATCCCCTGAATTTCTCACGTTCACCGCCAAAACGAAAAGGGGGAAACTTGGGAATCCCAGCACTCGGGGCTACGGCAGGAGCCTGGACTCGCCCCTCTAGAACCTCAATCCTGGCTCGCAAATCCTGGGTAGTCTGTCCAACCACTTGCAAATTGTGATTATTGAGGTCCTGTAGATTTGTAAAACGGGTCTTTATATTCTGCAAATCTGCAAGGATATTATCAGTCACTCCGCAAAGTTCCTTTATGCGGGCCTCCATTTTCCAGATCTTTTAAGACAGGATTACTGGAAGAAGAGGAGAGAAAAAAAAACAATAGTGTTCACCTGTGGCAACACTGCAGAGAGAAAAAAAAATTAAGGGAACTGCTCACCTGGAATGGTTGTGAGAAGTCACAACCACTATCATCACAGAAAGTTTCAACCAGACATCTGATATCCAGAGTTACAGCAGACAAAAAAGAGAAAAGAAAGGAAAAAAAAAAAAAAAAACAATAGTGTTTACCTGTGGTAACACTGCAAAAAGAAAAAACTTAAGGGAATTGCTCACCTGGAATGGTTGTGAGAAGTCACAACCACTGTCATCACAGAAAGTACAACCGGACGTCTGATATCCACAGTACAGCAGACACAGCCTTCCAGACCCAGCAGACACTAACGTTTTGGCTTCAGAATCTTGTAATGTATGTAGTACAGTTCATATAGCGTCTTGTGCTTGGGTGCGATGAAAACACAGGAGTCACAGGTTTGATATAGAAAAGTCCTGTATTACTTCATACAAGTTGGCAGAAATAGTCACACAGTTTGCAGACACAGAAACAGGAGACACAGCAGGCCAGAGTAATCCAAGCTCAGCAATCACTCTCCAATACAGATTCAGGATCTTCTTCTCTGTTACCGTAAGTCCATGCAAACGTGGGTCTTTCAAAGAGCAGGGTTCAGAGTCCACAAGTGCTTCAGAGTTCCTCAGTAGGAATAGCTGGAGTACAAGGTCCAAGGCTTACAGGAGTCAAGTCACAGGTTCACTGCAGGCTAGATTCTGAAGCACTGATTGCTCAGCTGTGGCTGCTTAAGAAGCAAAGGAGAGAATCAGGGCGGGAACATGCAAGCTGGAAACTCCATTTTGACTGAGGGCAAGATAGCTGCAGCAAGACAGAAAGTAAAATGGCTGACGAACAAACTGAGTTTCAGGAATATATACATAGAACCTTACACCTCCATCCCTTCCCACTTCTGCTCATGTCCGTTCGCCATCTCTGCCAAGTCACATGTGTCATTAGCATCAGGAGAGGCGTCATCTTTTGTAGGGAGGCGGGACCTTCGCGTTCGTTTCCGCCCACTGAGGAGGATGAGGAGGCGGAACTCCAGAGCTGTGGGGCACGATCTTACATTGCAGTAACATTTAGAGTGTGCGGACATCGTTTTCGCGCCACGGAGTGAGTGTACGCCCACGAGAGCACGCCCTTATTCTTCACCTGTGCCTCGTGGCGCAGATATGACGGAAAAAATGGCAAATACAGTCTATGATGATTTTTGCAATTCTCAAGCAAAAAAAACAGTTCAATTAAGGCACACAGGACTCGCTTATAGCGAGCTTCTGAATCCTGTTCGTGACGCCAAAGTTGAGTCGCACAGAGCCACAGGTTTTGGGGGTACTCGGCACCAAGCCCGTCGACTTCTATGGGGGATGTGACGGGTAGCACAGCTATGTCCGTGCCCTGGTCGCTCACTGGAATGTGGGATATTTCCAGGGGATGATAGAATGTTTGTGTAGTTTGTCGTGACGCCACCTGTAGTACCTGGTCAGGGTGACCAGCGCTGCTGTGCAGGTCCTCTGGCAGGGATGGTGTAGTGCAGTTAGGTGATAAGTCTTGTACAGGTAAGACGGTATCCTTCCAGGGCAGATAGATGTGAGATAGAGCAATGGTGCAGAGTGATGTAGCAGAGTGGAGTATGCGACGTAGTAAGAAAGCAGGAAAGGAAACAATTCTTACTACAAAGACATGCAGCATAAGGCTACCTCAACCCCTCCCATCCAAATAGCTACACCCTGTTCTAACCAGCCTGAGCTAGACCATCCCATTGGGTCCGCCTACACTCAGCTGGCATAGTGTACTGTTGAATGCAGTGGTTGGAGTCAATGGGGTGTTTCCTCCTTACCTGAGAGTAAGTTGTCACACCGCTGGGTGCGATGCAACATCTCTGTGGCGACTGGACCCTCGGGTGCTTCTGTCTTTTCATAAATGCCGGCTTTACCCGGCAATTGAATCAGAGGCTATTTTACTATGTAGAAGTGAATAAACTATAAATATATGTATATATATATGTCACAATGACATGTATATATATATATATATATGTATTCTAAGTGTGTATATTTTGTGTTTACAAGGAAAGAAAGTGTTTTTTTAGTTGCGATATTTTGTTCCCATAGACTTACATGGGAATTCCGGTATCGGAATCGGATATCGCCGATATTTAGTGATATCGGCGATACCATTCCGATCCGATATTTTTAGATATCGAGCAGTATCGCTCAACACTAGTCAGGAATATTTTTGCTAATTATTTTTTCACACCAGAGGGTAGTGTGCCATGGCAAATGGAGGAGCCCAACTAATGTTACACTTAAATATGTATTCTGTCCAAAAGTGTAATTTATTTTTATACAATTTTTTTTGGGCTTTTATAACAAATTGGTTAGGGACTCGCAAGGCAATGAGGACCCTTGATGTGGGTTGCGAGCTAACATTTGATGTGGGTAACTGATACATGGCAGTCTCAAAGCCTTATTGCTACCCATAACAAATAACTAATACCTCATTATAATGTGTTTACTGTGGGTGTGATAAATATGCCATGTATTAAAGTATGTATTTGGTCTGATAATTGTAGACTAACACCAAATACCTAATACCCTCACTCATTGACTGTGTTCTGGAAGGTAAGTGGATCACCTTCCGATCATGTTGTTCAGACATACTGACCTTGAAGTGTCCAATTTCACTGCCATTTGACCACAGTCAAAAGTTCTACACATTTGAGGCTGTGTAGGGGCGCAGCTTCAGTGACCTCACTGCTAGCCAATGAAGCTGCGTGCGCCACCACAATCTCCTCTTTTCTCATTATTTTTCATCCGGGACGGATTAATATTACCACCATCCTGGTTGTAAAGTGTTATGGGCCACATATGGATTACTTCGTGGGACATAACGGTGGACAGGTATGGTGTTGTGAGCATGTTGGAAATGACTTCTGAGTTGGGGCTCCGTCTGGTGGTTGCTGAGGGTATTGAACCAGTGCTGAATAGTAGAAGTCCATCACCTGCGAGCACTGACTGGCAATCAGGAGAGACAGACTGGGCTGTTATAAGTGAGCTGCCTTCCCATGATCCTCGCAGGTGATCAATTGTTGTTTCCTGGTTCATTTGGAAGTCAGCTGGTGTCTTGTGTTATGATTTGGTAGCTGAGGAGAGCAGGCAAAAACGGCAATACACCAGAGAGGTTGGAATCTACTGGATTGCAGTACCCTGACTAACCACCACAACTAAAGGCAGCCGTGGAGCGTTCCTACGTTGGTCCTAGACGCCTCGTCACAGTCTGAGAGGTTAACTACACCTAAAGATAGAAAGAGGAAAGCTATCTGCACCGGAGCAGATCCCCAAAGAACATAGGAAGCCTCCAAACATGTAATGGCGGTTAGACAAGAGGAAATACAGACACAGACAGAAAATAGTATGAGCAAACGTTGGGGCCCAATCTACCTGGACAGAAAAGGATAGGAAGGACACTTACTGCAATCCAAAAAACCCTAAAAAAATACCAACTCTACTAATTGCAAAAACACCTGAGATCACACGACCTCTACCACCTAAATTAGTTCTCTGGTGTAACAAAACTAAGCCGCAGCCACTGAAAAAACTGAAAAAGGCAAATGAACAAATAACAGTGGCTCAGATAAATTGAGAGGAGCAAAAGCCCCTGGAGGGGACCTGGCTGACCTCCACAGAAGTGCAGGAAAAAATGCAAAAAGCGAGCACAAAAATAAAAGCAGAAAATATCTTATCTGTTAGCAGAAGATGCAGGCAAGACTCAGCAAGCTTTCAAGTGAACCAGGAACCAAAGTTGAGACAAAAACAATTGATCACCGGCAACCCTGATAGGAAGGAACCTCCCTTATATAAGACCAGTCTGTAACTCCTGATTGCCAATCTTCACAATCTTCATTGAATGGTTCAGTACTGTTTGTAACCACCAGAGGGAGCTTCTGCTCAGAATTCATTTCTAACACATTCACAACAGTACCCCCCCTTGAGGAGGGGTCACCGAACCATCATTTGGGCAACCAGGTCGGTCAGGATGAGCTCTGTAATACGCACGGATCAGTCTCCTAGCATGGATGTCCGAAGCAAACACCCAAGAATTGTCCTCCTGACCATAACCTCTCCACTTAACCAAATACTGGAGTTTCTGTCTAGAAAAACGAATCCAATATTTTCTCAACCACATACTCCAGATTGCCCTCAACCAAAACAGGGTCAGGAGGTGCAGCCATAGGAACCACTGGCTCGACAAACCTCTTCAATAAGGACTTGTGGAACACGTTATGGATCTTAAATGTCCCTGGAAGAAGTAAACGAAAGGAAACAGGATTAAGAATCTCCATGATCTTATAAGGTCCAATGAACCTCGGCTTAAACTTAGGAGATGCAACTCTCATAGGGATATTTCTTGAGGACAACCAGACCAAGTCCCCCACTTCAAACCGAGGACCATCAGTCCTATGCCGGTTGGCAAACCACTGGGCCCTCTCCTGAGAGAGGGAGAACCTCTCCACTACCTGGTCCCAAATCTGCTGCATACGCTCCACAACAGAGTCAACACCTGGACAGACAGAAGCCTCCGTCTGTCCCGAAGAAAATCGAGGGTTAAACCCAAAATTGCAGAAAAATGGAGACATCAAAGTGGCAGAGCTAGCCCTATTATTAAGAGCAAACTCAGCCAAAGGCAAAAAAGAGACCCAGTCATCTTGATCAGCAGACACAAAGCATCTCAGATAAGTCTCCAATGTCTGGTTTGTTCTCTCAGTTTGTCCATTGGTCTGAGGATGAAAAGCCGAGGAGAAATACAATTGAACACCAAGTTTAGAACAAAAAGTCCTCCAAAATCTGGAAACAAACTGGACTCCTCTGTCAGACACAATGTTCTCAGGAATGCCGTGTAACCGAACCACGTGCTGAAGGAACAAAGGCACCAATTCGGAGGAGGAAGGCAACTTAGGTAATGGCACAAGATGTATCATTTTGGAAAACCTATCACAAATCACCCAGATAACGGTCATTCTCTGAGAAACAGGGAGGTCGGAAATGAAATCCATAGAGATATGGGTCCATTGTCTCTTGGGCACAGGCAATGGCATCAACAAACCACTAGAGCGAGAGCAAGGCTTGGAGCGAGAGCAAGTCCCGCAGGACTGCACAAATTCCCTGACGTCACGAGACAAAGTAGGCCACCAAAAGGACCGACTAACCAAGTCTCTGGTACCAAAAATTCGCGGAAAAAAAACGCGGAACAATGAATCTCGACATCACACTCTTTTTCCACCGGTCTGGGACAAACAATTTCCCAATAGGGCAGCGCTCGGGTTTATCCTCCTGACACCCTTCTAGAGCCACAAGTATTCAAGCAGCTGACAGCACTCGGGAGTTAGCACGGATGCACGTTCAGGCGTTCAAGGATCCAAATGAACAACAGTCCAACGAAAAAATAGGAACAGCATCCAATCCAGGTGAAGTATAGCAAGTCTTTATTCAGCCACCATAAAATACGACGTTTCGGCCATTTTCAGGCCTTTATCATACTTGATAAAGGCCTGAAAATGGCCGAAACGTCGTATTTTATGGTGGCTGAATAAAGACTTGCTATACTTCACCTGGATTGGATGCTGTTCCTATTTTTTCGTTACCCTTCTAGAGCCAGTCTCAAATTGGGCGAGATGGCGGAAAGAACTACACACTCATTCAAAATAACAGCAGGATCAGATAACTCAGGAGAGTCCGCAAGGAAACTCCTCGAGAGGGCATCCGCCTTAACATTCTTAGTGCCAGGAAGAAAGGAAACCACAAAATTAACCCCTTCCCGACCTGTGACGCCACGTAGGCGTCATGAAAGTCAGTGCCAATCCGACCCATGACGCCTATGTGGCGTCATGAAAGGATCGCGTCCCTGCGGGTCGGGAGACCGGGGTCACTGAAAGGTCACCCGACCCGCAGGGACAGGACTCTTTGTGCTTCACCACAGGGGGGGTTGGCTTAACCCCCCTGTGGCCACGATCGCTCTGATTGGCTGTTAAAAGTGAAACAGCCAATCAGATCAATCTGTAATATTTCACCAATATAATTGGTGAAATATTACAATCCAGCCATGGCCGATGCTGCAATAGCATCTGCCATGGCTGGACACCGAGCCCTGACCCCCCCACACGGATTCACGGCGGCGATCGGCCGCCGCCACCGAAAGATGGCAGCGGTCGGTCACAGCCGTCACTAAAAGCTCCCCTCGTCCTGGCCTCCGCTGCCCCCACCTTCCGATCCCCCCCCCTCACTTCCGACCCCCATACTCACCTCTCCCGGTCCACCGATGTCCCTGGATCCTTCCCGGCGGCTTCCCCGGGATTCTTCATGGGCGCCGCCATCTTGGAAAATGGCGGGCGCATGCGCAGTGCGCACGCCGGCCGGCGCATGCGCAGTGCGCCCTGCAAAGTCAAAAAATTTATTTTGATCACTGTGATCAAAATAAAAAAAAGTAAGTGAACCCCCCCTGTCATAGGTAGGGACAAATAATAAAGAATTTTTTTTTTTTTCCTATTAGGCCCTGTGCACACGTTGCGGATTTTGCTGCGGATCCGCAGCTGATTTCGCTGCTGATCCGCAGCTGATTTCGCTGCTGATCCGCAGCGGATTTCGCTGCTGATCCGCAGCGGATTTCGCTGCTAATCCGCAGCTGATTTCGCTGCTGATCCGCAGCTGATTTCGCTGCGGATCCGCAGCGGATTTGGCGCTGCGGATCCACAGCAGATCCAGAAACCATGTACAGTACAATGCAAATAAATGGTAAAAAAAAACGCTGTGCACATGCTGCAGATTTTTCAGCGCGGATTTGCTGTGGTTTTAAATCCGCAGCATGTCAATTCTTTGTGCGGATTCCGCAGCGATTTTACACCTATTCCATTATAGGCGTAAAACCGCAGAGAAAAACCGCAGCAAATCCGCGCTAAATACGCAGGTAAAATGCAGGTCGTTTTACCTGCGGATTTTAGAAAAATCCGCAAGTGAATCCGCAACGTGTGCACGGGGCCTTAGGGTCAGGCTGGGTTCATATTGCATTATGGCAGTCCGTTAGATGGACTGCGTTTCACCTCGGTATAACGCGGTGTAACGCAGTCCGTTAACGCTGCCATTCACCCCATTTGTGTGCGCATCGCAACGCATGCCATGAAGCGGCATGCGTTCGCGACGTGTCGTCATTCAGTGACGGAGCCTTGGACGCAGGCTGCAGCGTCTGGGCTCCATCACCGCTAGCACAGATGAATCATCGCTCATCGCTGATTCCTCTGCACTAGCGGGTATAGCATAACGCGATCGCGTTATGCTATACCGTTACCAGCCCGTCAACGCTACGTGTTGAACGGGCTGGTAAAACGCAATATGAACCCAGCCTTGGGGTTAGAACTAGGGTTAGGGTTAGAACTAGGGTAAGGGTTGGAATTAGGGTTAGGGTTGGGATTAGGGTTAGGTTTGTGGTTAGGGTTAGAGTTAGGATAAGCGTTAGGGGTGTTTTGGGGTTAGGGTTGGGATTAGGGTTAGGCTTGTGGTTAGGTTTATGGTTAGAGTTGGGATTAGGGTTAGGGGTGTGTTGGGGTTAGGGTTATGGTTAGGGTTTGTATTAGGGTTAGGGGTGTGTAGGGGTTAGGGTTGGGGTTAGGGGTGTGTTGGGGTTAGGGTTGGAGTTAGAATTGAGGGGTTTCCACTATTTAGGTACATCAGGGGGTCTCCATACGTGACATGGCGCCACCATTGATTCCTGCAAATTTTGCGTTCAAAAAGTGCTCCCTTTATTCCAAGCCCCGACGTGTGCCCAAACAGTGGTTTACCCCCACATATGGGGTATCAGCTTCTCGGGAAAAATTGCACAACAACTTTGGGGGTCTAATTGCTCCTGTTACTGTTGGGAAAAAAAATTGGGGACTAAAAAAGTTATTTTTGTGGAAAAAAAATGATTTTTTATTTTCATGACTCTGCGTTATAAACTTCTGTGAAGAACTTGGGGGTTCAAAGTGCTCACCACACATCTAGATAAGTTCCTTGCGGGGTCTAGTTTCCAAAATGGGGTCACTTGTGGGGAGTTTATACTGTTTAGGCACATCAGGGACTCTGCAAACGTAACATGACGCCCGCAGACCATTCCATCAAGTCGGCATTTCAAAACGTCACTACTTCCTTCCGAGTCCCGAAGTGTGCCCATACAGTAGTTTTCTCCCACATATGGGATATCAGCGTACTCAGGACAAATTGGACAACAACTTTTGAGGTCTAATTTCTCCTGTTACCATTGGGAAAATAAAAAAATTGGGGACTAAAAGATCATGTTTGTGGAAAAAATATGATTTTTTTATTTTCATGGCCCGGCGTTATAAACTTCTGTGTAGCCCTTGGGGGTTCAAAGTGCTCACTACACATCTAGATAAGCTCCTTGGGGGGTCTAGTTTCCAAAATGGGGTCACTTGTGGGGGGTTTCTACTGTTTAGGCACATCAGGGGCTCTGCAAACGCAACATGACGCCCACAGAACATTCCATCAAGTCTGCATTCCAAAATGGCGCTCCTTCCCTTCTGTGCTCTCCCATGCGCCAAAACAGTAGTTCCCCCCCACATATTGGGTACCAGTGTACTCAGGACAAACTGTACAACAACTTTTGTGGTCCAATTTCTCCTGTTACCCTTGTGAAAATAAAAAATAGCGGGTTAAAAAAATCAGTTTTTGAGGAAAAAAATGATTTTTTATTTTCACGGCTCTGCATTACAAACTTCTGTGAATCACGTGGGGGTTCAAGGTGCTCACCACACATCTAGTTAAGTTCCTTGAGGGGTCTAGTTTACAAAATGTGGTCACTTGTGGGGGGTTTCTACTGTTTAGGCACATCAGGGGCTCTGCCCGCCCACAGACCATTCCATCAAGTCGGCATTTCAAAGCATCACTACATCCCTTCCAAGCCCTGACGTGTGCCCAAACAGTGGTTCTCCCCCACATGTGAGGTACTAGCGTACTTAGGACAAATTAGACAACAACTTTTGGGGTCCAATTTCTCCTGTAACCATTGTGAAAATAAAAAATAGGGGGCTAAATAATCATTTTTTGAGAAAAAAAAATGATTTTTTATTTTCACGGCTCTGCGTTATAAACTTTTGTGAAGCACCTGGGGGTTCAAAGTGCTCACTGTGCATCTGCATAAGTTCCTTAGGCGGTCTAGTTTCCAAAATGGTGTCATTTGTGGGGGAGCTCCAAAGTTTAGGCATACAGGAGCTCTCCAAACATGACATGGTGTCCGCTAACGACTGGAGCTAATTTTCCATTCAAAAGTCAAATGGCGCTCCTTCCTTTCTGAGCCCTGCCATGCGCCCAAACAGTGGTTTATGACCACATATGAGGTATCTGTGTACTCAGGAGAAATTGCCCAACAAATTTTAGGATCCAATTTATACTGTTGCCCATGTGAAAATGAAAAAACTGAGGCTAAAAGAAAATTTTTGTGAAAAAAAAAGTACTTTCTTTTTTTTACGGATCAATTTGTGAAGCACTTGGGGGTTCAAAGTGCTCACTCTGCATCTAGATAAGTTCCTTGGGGGGTCTAGTTTCCAAAATGGGGTCACTTGTGGGGGAGCTCCAATGTTTAGGCACACAGGGACTCTCCAAATGCGACATGGCAACCGCTAAATATTCCAGCATATTTTCCATTCAAAAAGTCAAATGGCGCTCCTTCCCTTCTGAGCCCTGCCGTGCGCCCAAACAGTGGTTTATGACCACATATGAGGTATCGGTGTACTCAGGAGAAATTGCCCAACAAATTTTAGGATCCAATTTATACTGTTGCCCATGTGTAAATGAAAAAACAGGCTAAAAGAAAATTTTTGTGAAAAAAAAAGTACTTCCTTTTTTTTACGGATCAATTTGTGAAGCACTTGGGGGTTCAAAGTGCTCACTCTGCATCTAGATAAGTTCCTTGGGGGGTCTAGTTTCCAAAATGGGGTCACTTGTGGGGGAGCTCCAATGTTTAGGCACACAGGGACTCTCCAAATGCGACATGGCAACCGCTAAATATTCCAGCATATTTTCCATTCAAAAAGTCAAATGGCGCTCCTTCCCTTCTGAGCCCTGCCGTGCGCCCAAACAGTGGTTTATGACCACATATGAGGTATCGGTGTACTCAGGAGAAATTTCCCAACAAATTTTAGGATCCATTTTATCCTGTTGCCCATGTGAAAATGAAAACACTGAGGCTAAAAGAAAATTTTTGTGAAGAAAAAAGTACTTTCTTTTTTTTACGGATCAATTTGTGAAGCACCTGGGGGTTCAAAGTGCTCACTCTGCATCTAGATAAGTTCCTTGGGGGTCTAGTTTCCAAAATGGGGTCATTTGTGGGGGAGCTCCAATGTTTAGGCACATAGGGACTCTCCAAATGCGACATGGCAACCGCTAAATATTCCAGCATATTTTCCATTCAAAAAGTCAAATGGCGCTCCTTCCCTTCTGAGCCCTGCCGTGCGCCCAAACAGTGGTTTATGACCACATATGAGGTATCGGTGTACTCAGGAGAAATTGCCCAACAAATTTTAGGATCCATTTTATCCTGTTGCCCATGTAAAATGAAAAAACTGAGGCTAAAAGAAAATTTTTGTGAAAAAGGTACTTTCTTTTTTTTACGGATCAATTTGTGAAGCACCTGGGGGTTCAAAATGCTCACTCTGCATCTAGATAAGTTCCTTGGGGAGTCTAGTTTCCAAAATGGGGTCACTTGTGGGGGAGCTCCAATGTTTAGGCACACAGGGACTCTCCAAATTCGACATGGCAACCGCTAAATATTCCAGCATATTTTCCATTCAAAAAGTCAAATGGCGCTCCTTCCCTTCTGAGCCCTGCCGTGCGCCAAAACAGTGGTTTATAACCACATATGAGGTATCTGTGTACTCATGAGAAATTGCCCAACAAATTTTAGGGTCCATTTTATCCTGTTGCCCATGCAAAAATTAAAAAATTGATGCTAAAAGAAAAATTTTGTTGGAAAAATTAAAATGTCCATTTTTTCCTTCCACGTTGCTTTACTTCCTGTGAAGCACCTGAAGGGTTAATAATCTTCTTGAATGTAGTTTTGAGTAGCTTGAGGGGTGCAGTTTTTATAATGGTGTCACTTTTGGGTATTTTCTGCCATATTGACCCCTCAAAGTGACTTCAAATGTGAGGTGGTCCCTAAAAAAAATGGTTTTGTAAATTTTGCTGTAAAAATGAGAAATCGCTGGTCAACTTTTAACCCTTATAACTTCCTAACAAAAAAAAATGTTGTTCCCAAAATTGTGCTGATGTAAATTAGACATGTGGGAAATGTTATTTATTAACTATTTTGTGTCACATAACTCTCTGGTTTAACAGAATAAAAATTCAAAATTTGAAAATTGCAAAATTTTCAAAATTTTGGCCAAAGTTCCATTTTTTTCACAAATAAACGCAAAAATTATCGACCTAAATTTACCACTAACATGAAGCCCAATATGTCACGAAAAAACAATCTCAGAATCGCTAGGATCCGTTGAAGCGTTCCTGAGTTATTACCTCATAAAGGGACACTGGTCAGAATTGCAAAAAATGGCCAGGTCATTTAGGTCAAAATAGGCTGGGTCATGAAGGGGTTAAAATGTGTGAAAAACAAGGCCCACCTGGCCTGTCTAGGATTAAGTCGCTTGGCTGATTCCAGATAAACCAGATTCTTATGGTCCTTGAGGACCACCACCTGATGTTTGGCTCCCTCCAGCCAATGTCTCCACTCTTCAAAAGCCCACTTCATGGCCAATAACTCCCGATTACCAACGTCATAATTACGTTCAGTTGGAGAAAATTTTTATAGAGAAAAAGGCACAAGGGGTACTTTTAGAGGTCTCTGGATCTCTTTGGGACAAAACGGCACCTGTCCCAATTTCAGAGGCATCAACCTCCACCTGAAATGGCAGAGAAACATCAGGCTGCCGTAGAACAGGAGCAGAAGTGAATCTCTGCTTAAGTTCCTGAAACGCAAGACTACCTCAGGAGGCCAATTCACCACATCAGAACCCTTTTTGGTCAAATCAGTCAATGGTTTAACAATAACAGAGAAATTACCAATAAATTTACGATAAAAATTGGCAAAACCCAAGAATCTCTGAAGAGCCTTTAATGAAGTAGGTTGGACCCAATCACAGATGGCCTGAACCTTGACCGGGTCCATTTCAATAACAGATGGGGACAAAATGAATCCCAGAAATGAGATCCTCTGTACGCCAAAAAGATACTTTGATCCCTTCACATACAGAGCATTCTCTCTCAAAATCTGGAACACAGTCCGAACATATTTCACATGAGAGTCCCAGTCATTGGAAAAAAATCAAGATATCATCCAAATAAACAATCAGAAATTTATCCACAAAATCCCTGAAAATGTCATTCATGAAGGACTGGAAGACGGAAGGAGCATTAGTGAGCCCAAAAGGCATCACTAGGTACTCAAAATGACCCTCTGGGGTATTAAATGCCGTCTTCCATTCATCCCCGTGCTTAATGCGAATAAGGTTATACGCCCCCCTGAGGTCAAGTTTGGTAAACCAAGTAGCACTTTTCACCCTGGAAAACAGGTCAGAAATCAAGGGTAACAGATATTGATATTTCACAGTGATATTGTTCAAGAGACAATAATCAATACACGGCCTTAATGAACCATCCTTTTTGGCAACAAAGAAAAAACCGGCACCCAACGGTGAAGAGGATGGTCTGATATGACCCTTCTCCAATGACTCCTTGATATAAGACCGCATAGCGTCATGTTCAGGTACAGACAAGTTAAAAAGGCGACCTTTAGGGAATTTACTACCAGGCACTAATTCAATAGCGCAGTCATAGCTCCTATGGGGGGGCAAGGATGCAGATTTACTTTCGCTAAACACATCAGAAAAATCAGTCAAAAAGTCAGGAACATCCTGAGCCTGGGGAGAAGCAGAAAAAAACAGGAGTGTTGGCATTAACACATTGGCAGCCCCAACTGGTTACAGACACAGATTTCCAATCCAAAACAGGATTATGTGACTGTAACCAAGGGAAACCTAGTACAATAATGTCATGCAGATTATACAGCACCAAAAATTTGCAACTCTCCTGATGATCAGGTTCAACCCTCTTTATCACCTGAGTAGAGAACTGGGGTTTATTCTCAGCCAAAGGGGTAGAATCAATCCCCAATAGGGGAATAGACTTCCATAGGGGTATCAAGGGAAACCCACAATGTTTAGCAAAATCAAAATCCATCAGGTTAATAGCTGCTCCCGAATCAACAAAATCCTGAGCAGAAAATGTGGACAGGGAGCAAATCAGGGTAACAGTCAACAGAAATTTAGTCTGAACACTACCCAAGACAACTGAGCGTGCACAAAGTCTTCCCCGCTTAGGGCAGACTGAAATAGCATGAGAGGCGTCACCACAGTAGAAACATAACCCATTGCATTTTCGAAACTCATGACGCTGTGCCACAGAAGCCACTCTATCACACTGCATGGGTTCAGAAGCTGGTTCACAAGGCAACACTATTCCACGCATACCTCTACGCTCAGGCAAACGTCTGTCAACTTGAATCGCTAATGACATAGAATCATTGAGACCAGAGGGAGCAGGGAAACCCACCATAACATCTTTTACATTCTCTGACAGACCCTTCCGAAAAAGGGCTGCCAAAGCATCATCATGCCATTTGGTCAGGACTGCCCACTTTCGGAATTTCTGACAGTATAACTCAGCGTCTTCAAGACCCTGATTTAATGCCAACAAAGTTTTTTCAGCTTGATCAGTGACATTAGGTTCATCGTACAATAACCCCAGAGCCAGAAAAAATGCATCAACATTACTCAAAACAGAGTCCTCAGGTGTCAGGGAAAAAGCCCAATCCTGAGGATCGCCGCGCAGGAGAGAGATGACAATTTGAACCTGCTGTGCTCCGTTCCCTGAGGACTTAGGTTTTAAGGCAAAAAACAACTTACAGTTATTTTGAAATTCAGAAATTTAGCTCGATCCCCTAAAAACAAATCTGGCATGGGGATCCTAGGTTCCACAACCAGCAACCCTGCAAGATAGGTAGCAATACTCCGAACTTCAGTGGCAAGCTGATCCACACGGCCAGACAACTGTGCAAACTCCATAGAGAAAAAAAAAAAATCCTCAGCACCCAGAGAAAAAGAGGGAAAAAAAATGCAACAAAAAAAAAAAAATCTCTGACAACTCTGACAACTTTTTTTTTTTTCACACTATTTTTCCTTTCTGTGAGTACCATATAATTTTCAGTGTGGCCGGTGATACTGTTATGATTAGGTAGCTGAGGAGAGCAGGCAAAAACGGCAATACACCAGAGAGGTTGGAATCTACTGGATTGCAGTACCCTGACTAACCACCACAACTAAAGGCAGCCGTGGAGCATACCTACGTTGGTCCTAGACGCCTCGTCACAGCCTGAGAGGCTAACTACACCTAAAGATAGAAAGAGGAAAGCTATCTGCCCCGGAGCAGATCCTCAAAGAACATAGGAAGCCCCCAAACATGTAATGGCGGTTAGACAAGAAGAAATACAGACACAGACAGAAAATAGTATGAGCAAACGTTGGGGCCCAATCTTCCTAGAAAGAAAAGGAAAGGAAGGACACTTACTGCAATCCAAAAAACCCTAAAAAAATACCAACTCTACTAATTGCAAAAACACCTGAGATCACACGACCTCTACCACCTAAATTAGTTCCCTGGTGTAACAAAACTAAGCCGCAGCCACTGAAAAAACTGGAAAAGGCAAATGAACAAATAACAGTGGCTCAGATAAACTGAGAGGAGCACAAGCCCCCGGAGGGGACCTGGCTGACCTCCACAGAAGTGCAGGAAAAAATGCAAAAAGCAAGCACAAAAATAAAAGCAGAAAATATCTTATCTGTTAGCAGAAGATGCAGGCAAGACTCAGCAAGCTTCCAAGTGAACCAGGAACCAAAGTTGAGACAAGAACAATTGATCACCGGCAACCCTGATGGGAGGGAACCTCCCTTATATAAGACCAGTCTGTAACTCCTGATTGCCAATCTTCACAATCTTCATTGAATGGTTCAGTACTGTTTATAACAACCAGAGGGAGCTTCTGCTCAGAATTCATTTCTAACACATTCATAACAGTCTTGCCTTCATCTGCTACTTTCGGATAAGATATTTTCTGCTCGTTTCTATCGTGTTTGCTATTTCGATTTTTTGTCTGCACTTTTGTGCGAGGTTAGCCGGGTTCCCCTCCAGGGGCCTGTGCTACTTTCTGTTTTTCAGTAGCCACTGTTTATTTGTTCCATTGCTCTGTCCCTGCCATTTGAGTGGCTGCGGGTTAGCCACTTGTTCACACCGGAGATCTGATTTAGCGGGTGGCGAGATCGTGTGATCTCAGCATTTTTGAAATCAGAAGTGTTGGAAGTTTTTCTAGGGTTTTGCTGGGTTGCAGATAGTATTCTGTCCTGTCCTATTTAGGCAGTGTTGGCCCCAGCATTTGCTCACTCTATTTTCTGCCTGCGTTTGTATTTCGTCTTGTCTAACCGCCATTATATGTGTGGGGGCTACCTATTCCTTTGGGGCTCTACTCCGGGGCACTTAGCTTTCCTGTTTCTATCTTTAGGTGTAGCTAGCTCTCCGGCTGTGCCGAGGCGTCTAGGTCACCATAGGTACGTCCCACGGGTGCTTCTAGTTGTGCGGTTAGTTTAGGGATCTGCAACCCATTAGTTCCCAACCTCTCTGGTGTTCTGCTGCCTTGGCTGTTTTTTGCTCCTGTCCTCCTCAGCTACCAATTCATAACAGTATGGTATATTGCTTATTTGTTTTGTAATTTTTTTCTTTCGGTCATATCAATTACTTATTTTAAAAATTACATAGACTTTGACAAATAAAGAAGACATATTAACACTTTACCAATGTGTTTTATTTTTCTTACAACACATGTATTCATCCGAGGGTGTAGCAAAACAAAACCAAATTTTTTGAGAACATAAATCCACAAATTCACCATGACTGAAGAAAGATTTGTCCGTGGTATTTTCTGCACTTACACGTTCGGGGCTGGAGGACTGTGTGGCCATTTGTCCTGTAAGCATTGTGGGCTGGCGTGTGGTTGTTTGAGGAGGTTGAGTTTGCAAAACTGATGGTGTAACAGATGTAGATGGGGATAAGGTTGTGTTTTGTAAGACTCATCCAAAAATGTCTGGGAAACACTTTGTGGCTGAGGTAAAGTAGGTTGCGAGTCAACAATCTGGCTCAGAGATGATTGCGAACTACTATAGGTATCATCTCTTGGCATACGGTTGTGGGGACCAAATTGGCTCATCACAGGTGTCTGGTGCCTTGATGGCAGATTGTAGGGCTGTGTCATTGCAAAATTACCACCACTACTATCCCCAGAGACATGCTGGAGGACATTGTTTACGAATGTTGGCTGTAGGTAGTGCTTGGATCAGACATTTGCCCATATTGCTGGCTACTGACACGGGCATGAGGCACTGAGGCTGGATCAGACATTTGCCCATATTGCTGGCTACTGGCACGGGCATGAGGCTGGATCAGATATTTTCCCATATTGCTGGCTACTGGCATGGGCATGAAGCACTGAGGCTGGATCAGACATTTGCCCATATTGCTGGCTACTGGCACGGGCATGAGGTAATGAGGCTGGATCAGACATTTGCCCATACTGCTGGCTACTGGCACAGGCATGAGGTAATGAGGCTGGATCAGACATTTGCCCATACTGCTGGCTACTGGCACGGGCATGAGGCAGTGAGGCTAGATCAGACATTTGCCCATATTGCTGGCTACTGGCACGGGCTTGAGGCACTGAGGCTGGATCAGACATTTGCCCATATTGCTGGCTACTGGCAGGGCATGAGTTAATGAGACTGGATCAGACATTTGCCCATACTGCTGGCTACTGGCACGGGCATGAGGTAGTGAGGCTGGATCAGACATTTGCACATAATCATGGATGGAGCAACGGGTAGGAGGAAACCAAACAGGAGCATACATTTGTGCTAAGGATGTCTGGAGGCAAGAGGTGGAAGCATGGACGACTGTGCAGGCATTTGCTGTGATTGTTGTGTTTCTGGGCCAGGGTTGGCCCTGAAGATAGTGTGCCTACATTTTGTGCATGTGTTATGTTAGTAGCAGATGGCATCTGTATTAGATGCTGGGAAGCTCACCATTGTTCAATGGGCCCTAGGACCGGGTTTGGGTCCTGCTCTCCTTGGCTTGCAGCAATGAGGGTCAATATTGCAGCCCGTACCCGTTCCTGCTGTTCATCAGGAACTTTAGCTAGGCAAGGAGAGAGGGAATTACAAAACCAATCTGCTGAATTTTCAGGTGTCATGGAATTTAGTATGGATAAAACTCGAGCATCAATGAGCTCGGGCAGCATACGTGGCTCTTCGTGTCGCCTGGTTCGTCTATCTCGGAGAGTGTGTGAAAGATACCGAGGTAGATTGGATGTTGATGCTGCCTGTGGTGCTGGGGCTGCTGCTTGGGATGTTGTTGGGGCCATTGTTTGGGTGCTTCCATGACCAGCATCAGTGGAGGGTTCAGCAGCATCAGACACCTGTTCATCAGGCTGTGTTGCTGGAGTCGGGTCCGCTGGGGCTTCGATCTCCGATGCAGAGGTACGTGGCACTGATCTTGCTGTTGTTGGCGATCCATCAGAGTCTTCAAGGTTTTCATCAGACCTAGGATAAATAACATTGTGACATAAACTGTTAACTTTATCATAAGTAATCCAAAAGGCAAAAAAAAAGCAACTAGTTTTTGAGGATGAATGAAGCTATGTCTTGAACATGTTGCTTTTTGGTAATTGAACATATAAACATGAGTATGATTTAAAACACAAATGTACTTATGAAAGATAACTATTGATCACAGATTTACATGAATGTTTCCAAATGTTTAATATTAGTAAATATGGTAAAATACAGTGCAGTTAGTTTTAATATGTTGTCAAAATCATACAGAGTGACACTTACGGATTTAGCTCCAGGATTGGGCGAAGAAAGGCTAAGTTTCTGTAGAAGACATATTGACGCTTTTTGGAAGCACTTGACGTGGAGGGGAGGGGATTAAATTTCCGCCTAAACTGGTCCCTCGCTGAGCGCCATCGCCGTTTAACCAAATCAACTGTTGGGAGAGTTTAAAAACAACAAGTCACATTCCCGCAAATAAAAAAATATTCCTTAAACAACAACACAATGTGTTCAGCTATGTTAGATTTAAAAAGTAATTTGATTATGATCATCATGCCTGGTCCAATAACAACAAAAAAAAAATTGGTTATCCCTTGCCATTGAGACTAAGAAGTGTGTGAGCATTTAGTGCCATGGTGTAATTACAAAAATTAAGGATTGTCCACCATGAGCACTGTTCTAAACCGTTTGAACAAACATAGCCTGCAGGACTTTGGCTGGGTCTAACAACACAAACATTACCACAAATACCAATGAGCATTAGCCATATGTAAAGGGTATGCCACACTAAACAACATCGCTAACGGGATCGCTAAAAAACGTCACTATTTAGCGATCCCGTTAGCGATGTTGTTGTGTGCGGCAGCTGCCAGCGACGAGCTTCCTGCTGTGATCTCGCTTGTCGCTGGAATCATTCCGGACCCTATTTTCGTCGCTGGCGCCCCGCTGGGTAAGTATATATCGCTAAGTGTGGCACCTTTTTTAGCGATTTAGCGGTACTTTTGTACCGCTAAAGTCGTTAAGGAGATCGCTGACCGCGATAGCGTCCTAACGACATCGCTAAAATAGGTAGCCACTAGCGATATAGAAACAATCCCGCTAGCGATCTCATTAGTATGCGACGCTAATGAGATCGCTAGCGGGATTGTCTAGTGTGGCAGTACCTTAAGAGCTTGCCTTGTGTCAATAATTTTGTATCATGTTATGAATGAAGTCTAAACATTGGATTTAACACAGTCACACAAATTGTGGTGAGGGCAGCAACAAATTTTAAAAGCAAACACTCCAAGGGGCTACTATGTTTGAATTTTTGTGTATATTGAATTAAGAATCGCAGGCAGCACATGATGATCCTTACATGTTTTAAATTTTAATCTTCACAACCTTTGTTTTTAACAATGTCTGAGAGACTTTAAGTGCAAACCTTTTTGCATATATTACATCAGTCAATTAACACATAAAAATATTCAAACATAGTTAAGCCTAAGACCAACTAATGTGAGACATCTGTAGAGATATGCTTGAATACAGTACACAGTGTAAAATATGATGTAACACATTTGGTACGCCTGGGAAGTGTGGGCAAAAAATTCAGTTTGTGCACATGCCAGACAAGTAGCCCTTGAAGTTACCTAGATATTAATTAGTGTGTAAAAAAACAAAATAAATTATAAATCTTTTTCATAAATAAAGATACACACCAGAACTAAAATGCTGTCACAGACACACACTCCTTTTTTTGCCATTTCTAACAATCATGGTTCATGAGTAATTATGATATTCAACACAGAGAACATACTCTAAACTACTAAGAATATTGTAAAGTGTATATGATAAGGTGCTTGTAAATGCAAATCTTAATAACACATCAGCCTAATGTTTAGGATGGTAAGACATGTACCATGAAATTTATAAAGCACAATGTGAAGTAGTTTCATATGTTAATATTAATTCCATGTTAAATTTAAAAAGGAACATCTATGGGGTAACTTACCAAACTTTGCTGGTGAATATGTGGACCAACTACGTCTGGGGTACAGCTGCTCAGCTACAGCGAACCAACCATGTTCAATCAGCAGCCTGTCATGGTATCCTTCAGATTGTGTGTCCCAAAGTTCTGGATGTTGCTCCACCAAACTTATTCGCTGCTCTGTGTCCACACGGGGGGTCATAATAGTGTCCAAAGTCACCAGAGTTGAAAGATTCCAGCACTCTGATAACTTGCCAACTTCACCTCAGAGCCTAAAATGCTATCTAGACTTATGGCAAACTTTGGCCCAAACAATGTCTAGACACCTGTCTGGTATTGATACAATTGGTTTGAATGTTAACCCTATAAATTTAAAATCGCACACGGATCGCACATGGATGTGAACCGTGTGCAGTACATGTTTACATGCACCCATTGACTTTAATTGGTCAGTGTGATCCGGGCACTCCCACAAACACTGACATGTCTCCATGTTTTGCACATTGACACACAGTCCGTGAGAACACGCTGACATGTGCAGAGACACATTCATTTTAATGTGTCTACGTGTGTCAGTGTCTCCGGTACGTGAGGAAACTGTCACTACATGTACCGGAGCCACTGACGTGTGAAACCAGCCTCAGTCATGTTCAAACAGTGCATTTTTTGTGCATGTTCTGATGTATTTTTGTAGTCAAAGCAGGAATGTCATAAAAAAATAAAAGTATAATTATTACAACATATTTGCATATCTAGTTCAGTAATTTTGCCAAAATTTTAATAAAAACCTGAAGTTTTTTTCTCTCTAACGAGTTATGTCAGTCACTTTTGTTCCAGCTTGCATCCAATTTTTTCCTCATCTGTTTTTAAAACTGAAGTAGGCAAACTGTCTGAATATTGCCACTAAGCACCAGGATTATAAAAAAAACTGATGAAAAACAGATGGATTAAAACATGTCTTTAGTTTTTCATTTTATTGATCAGTGTGATGTTCATTTACAAATGGAAAGCACATGGATTAGAATAACTGATGAGTGATGTGATGTGCCATGCCACTTGGTTGCACATAACACATTTTATACACATATATATGGGCAGCACGGTGGCTCAGTGGATAGCATTGCAGCCCTGGGGTCCTGGGTTCAAATCCCACAAAGGACAACATCTGAAAGGAGTTTGTATGTTCTCCCTGTGTTTGCGTGGGTTTCCTCCGTGTACTCTGGTTTCCTCCCGCACTCCAAAGACATACTGATAGGGAATCTAGATTGTGAGCCCCATCGGGGACAGCGACAATAATGTGTGCAAACTGTAAAGCGCTGCGGAATGTTAGCGCTATATAAAAATAAAGATTATTATTATTATATTTACATTTTAGAGAAAGTCCAAGTTATCCGATCAAGGCTTCTAGAAGTTCAGGCAAAGACTCCAGAAACAGCCCATGTAGGCTAAAATAATGCTAGTGTTATTAGTTCTATTCTCTGCTACGTATTAGTAACAGAAAAATGGAAGTCCTGCAAGTAACAGGCCCGGCCTATTATAGACACACAAGTTGGCAGACAACCCCCTTCACCTATGTTTGTTTTTCGTTTGGGTGGTCGTCATTTTAACTGAAAAAATAGAGCAGCATAAACTCTTTTTTTCTGGTAAAGATGGCGGGACTTATGGGGTTAGGAGACTTTGATGCAAGTGTGAACCTACTTTTAGATGTATGGAATGAATATTGTAGTCACATAAATTTCTGCAATAAACCTGTTATGTGAAAATATAATGTGTGTCTGTGATGCAATCACAATCCATAGACAAGCTGTGAGCCAGTGAAGTCAGACATTCCGGGGTCAATACCTGTCACGGATGTGTCAGAAGGTGCAGACCGTTGCACTGCATCCATCTGCAGTAGGTCTCAGTTGTATGCTTTGCAAACTAGTGGCCACCTCCCCTGATTCTAATCACCACACCTGGACCTGGGTGTTTATAACTCCCAACTTCCTGTTGAGAGTTGCGGGTGATATTTCCTATTTGCACTTCTCTGTTGAAGCTTATAACTGTAGCAGTCTGCTAGCATCCTCTTGGAGTTAGAAAGGAATCGGCATTTCTCTCTGAGTCTACTCAAACTAAGTGTCCCCCTTGTTTCATTTATACTTGCTGTCTTTAGTGTTAGTGGGATTGACTAGCGCTTATTCTGTCCTTCCTGGTGCAGGGCTTATAGCCAGGGTCACACAGGGATTAGGTATCCTTGGCGATAAGTATGGAACCTATAAAGTGATTGTAGGATAGATAGGGTGACGTTAGATCTGTCTAGGGGTCTCCACTTCCCCCTTCCCTAGTGTTTTGTTCACCTTCCCTTATTCCTTTGTTTTGCACTTAGTCTTTCTTACAATGTGCGTGTTGTGAATATGCTGGAGGCGGCTTCTGAGCTGGGGCTCCCTCCGGTGGTTGCTGAGGGTAATGAACTGATTACTGAATGGCCTTCAGCTGGCGCTGAATGGTAGGATATAAGTGGCCTGAGTTCCCAGCAGCCTTGCCGGTTATCAATTGTTCCTTCTGGTCTTGCTTGAAGCTCTGCTAGTTTCCTGCTCTCCTTCAGATAAGTGTTTGCTGTTTTTTTTTTCTCTGTTTGAATTTCTCTGCTGGTTTGCTGCTTGCAGTGGACTGCAGCCTGTCCCCTTTTGGGGATCTGGCGCTGCAATTGTGCTCCGTTTTTGTCTGCACTTTTGCTTTGCTCCTTTGTTTTTTTTATTTGCTGAATAGCGTTTTGTTACACCAAAGATCTGATTTAGGTGGATGAGATCGTGTGATCTCAGGTTTTTTGGCAATCAGAAGTGTTGGTATTTTTTAGGGTTTTGTTGGATTGCAGTCAGAATTCTTTCCTGTACTTTTATGTCTAGACAGATTGGGCCCCAGCGTTTGCTCATTCTATTTTCTGTCTGTGTCCGTGCTTTCTTCTTGTCTAACCACCATTACATGTTTGGGGGCTTCCTATTTTTTTTAGGGATCTGCTCCGGGGCAGATAGCTTTCATCTTTCTGCCTTTAGGTGTAGTTATCTCTCAGGCTGTGACGAGGCGTCTAGGATCACCGTAGGAACGCTCCACGGCTACTTCTAGTTGTGTGGTTAGTTCAGGTTACTGCAATCCAATAGGTTCCAGCCTCTCTGGTGTATTACCGCTTTTGCTATTTTTTGCTATTCCTCCTCAGTTACCGAAACATAACAGTGGGAGACAATACCAAAAGAGTACGTAATAAACCAAGGGAAAATACGAAGTTGTAAGTCAGGTCACATGCCAGGGTCAGAATACCAGAGAAATAGTGGATATATAAAGGGGCAATAACAAACAGGTAGTCAGAACATGGTACAAAGGTCAGCAGCAGAATATCAGATGCAAAGGGGCAATAACAAATGTGTAGTCAGAACACAGTCCAAAGGTCAGCAGCAGAATATCAGATGCAAAGGGGCAATAACAAATGTGTAGTCAAAACACAGTCCAAAGGTCAGCAGCAGAAAAAGATCAGAACTTACAGCACAGGGAACAGGCGAACACACACGAGAGAGCATAAGCTTAGAACAAGCTTTTGACTGGCAGTGATCTGGGCCAAATAGCTCACCTAATTAGCAGTGCAAATACCAAGAACAGTGAACACCTGTGGAAATCTCTGCACATCTCAGTCAGATAGGTCAACCGAACTGTCTATTAAAGCACTGATAGCTCAGCACACTCCAGAGGAATCGTGACAGTGTGACTATTGAAGTATGCCAAAAGTAGAAAAAAATGTTTTTATAAAAATATAAAAGTTCAAATCACCCCCTTTCGCCCCATTCAAAATAAAACAATAAAAAAAAATCAAATATACAGATATTTGGTATCGCTTCATTCAGAATCGCCTAATCAATCAATAAAAAAATGCATTAACCTGATTGCTAAACAGCATTGAGAGAAAAAAAGTAAAAACACCAGAATTACGTTTTTTTGGTCGCCACGACATTGCATTAAAAATGCAAAAACAGGCGATCAAAAGATCGTATCTGCACCAAAATGGTATCAATAAAAACAACAGCTCACCACACAAAAAAATTAAGCCCTCACCCAACCCGAGATCACGAAAAATGGAGATGCTACAGGTCTCAGAATAGGCGTAATTTTTTTTTTTTTTTAGCAAACTTTGGATTTTTTTTCACCACTTAGATAAAAAAGAACCTAGACATGTTTGCCGTCTATGAACTCGTAATGACCTGGAGAATCATAATGGCAGGTCAGTTTTAGCATTTGGTGAACATGGTAAAAAAAATCCAAAAACACGTTGTGGAATTGCACTTTTTTTGCAATTTCACCGTACGTGGAATTTTTTTTCCCATTTTTGAGCACACAATATAGTAAAACCAATGATGTCGTTTAAAGATACAACTTGTCCTGCAAAATCAAGCCCTCACACAGCCATATTAGTGGAAAAATAAAAAATGTATGACTCTGGGAAGACAGGGAGCAAAAACAGAAAGGCAAAAACGAAAACGGGCAGGGTCTTGAAGGGGTTAAATGGAACCTGTCAGCAGGATTGTGCTGAGTAACCTACAGACAGTGTCAAGTTGGTGCTGTTATACTGATTAAAATGATCACTTGGGTGATGAAATCCGTCTTGTGGATGTTGTTTCATCTTTATTTGTAGTTTTCAGTTAATGATATGCTCGTGTTTTAGAAAAAAAACTACTTGACAAAATAATTATCAAAAAATCATTCAATGTAACAAAATTCTATTTTATTAAATAAAGACATCAATAAGGACAAAGGTATATTAAAACATTTGACAAGACAATATTTATTATGTAAAATAGGGGGCAGGTCACTGAGGGATCAGTGACCTGTCAAAAGCCATACAGATGAATATGTAAGCAGAATGCCACTTGAAAACCCCTCCAAAGGCCGCCCCGGACACAAGCATATCTTTAGCTCAAAACTGAAAATAAAGATTAAGCAACAACCACAAGACGGATTTCATCAACCAAGGTATCATTTTAATCAGTATAATGGCACCAACCTGACACTGTCTATAGGTTACTCAGCACAATCCTGCTGACGGGTTCCCTTTAACCCCTTCAAGACCCTGTGTCAGCCTCCATGCAATATACATGTGTCCCATATGTCCCATGTACTTTGGGGGACCATGTATAAAAATTGAATGCCATTGCAATGTTTGCTTGTGTTTATAATGTTGGGAGCATGTGAAGACATATTTTAAAAATACAATTAAAAAGCCCTCTAATTTTTTAAGAATACAAAAGCTAAGTAAAAAGCTACCTACTGGAAGCCCCCTTTGAACATTGCATACAAACAATGCAGTCTCGCTACGCTCTAGTCTGGGTCACTTCCTGTATAACTATTTACAGCAGTGTGGAATATATCGGCTTTGTGGTCACAGCGGCATCAACATGTGCACCTCTGAAGATGATTCTGAATTAAAGTACTGCCTGTGGTTTCAGATTTTTATTAAAACCACTTTTTACACTGTCTTGAAAATATGTTATTATGTCACCTAATTGTTATTTTTTTTGTCTTTTATCCTTATTTAGCAAATGTAACCTTTTTGATTAAAAATTGTTGATTTGCATTCCAATCTGCACTCTCGACCCTTTTCAGTTAGCTGACATAATATATCTTCATTTATGTCTATGTGTTCTAACATAGATGTGTTCTTTATATAAAGAAGTTTGTCTGCTATCGTTAGGGGAAGTCACTTCTGATTACACTAGTAATGCACGGAAGTACCAGGTCCATCAGATCAGTAGCCATGTTTACAGTGTGACCTCATCACATCCATACACCTGTATTAGGATGCAGGACATAATTCTAGCTTTGGTAGACTTGAAAGTTTATTGTATTTTAGATGGTCATTCATAATGAAAATGTCACGACTCTATTGTCGTTTGTCCCGGGACCAGGGGCCCCATCTCTGTCCCTAACATTAGTGGGGACCCTAGCTCGCTCTGCTTCCCAGATTACTTCTGATGGTGAAAACGCCGGAGCCACATACCTTGCCATAGCTTCTGAATCTGCCCTCAGTCTGTACCCTTCATCCACCCAGGGAAGAGGGGAGTAGTAGCGTACCGTAATACACCAGCCAGACTAACAGGGTAATACAAACGGGGTAATGAAAAATACCAAACATACAAATATACTCACACATATTGTTAGGGTCTGCGGAACGCACCAAATATATAAAGTGGAGAGGTGCGTTCGCAGCCCGGGGTCCACCGTGCAAGCAAAGCCTGCTGCTAGTAAGATGACGAAAGTAGCGAACTCTGTTATCCCGCAGAGTCGCTAAAATAAACGCCGTAGCGCGTTGTGGCAGTAAGTGCAGACACTGTTAATTCACAGAGCCGCTAACGGGATGCCACAGTGCTATATGGCGATATGTGCGAACTCACTTAGCTTCAGTGAGCCGCAAAGTAAAACGCTAGGGCGCTGTCTAGCGTCGAGAGCGAACCCTGTTACGTCACAGAGCCGCTGAGAACAAACGCCGTGTCCTGTCAGGCTCTCAGGCACACGGTTAATTGCTAAGCGAGCATAATACGTGGTCATGCGCTAATGTCCTCGCGGGAGTCACACCGCAATCTATGGCGTCTGAACGCCAGACCCTGAATACGGCAATCAAACTCCTCACCGGTTATGCCGGTAATCTAGGGCATCTAGGACACCGACCCTGACCAGCTAGCACACTAAACTCCTCACCGATTAAGTCGGTATTCTAGTGGCTTATTTCAGCCGGGTCCCTAACCACACACACGCATGACCACACTGGCGCATAGCATACAATGGTTGATATTAGCGCATGGCGGCCCAGCCATGCTACCCTTTTATAGCAACAGCCACAGGACCTTCCAGGAACAAGGACCAATGAGAACCTGTTCAGAAGACTAGTAGTAACAGGGCCTTCCTGGCGGGCCAATAGGAGCCGCTGCAGTACCTGAGCATGTGACCCCTGATCTCCAATGAGAGATCTCACTCTGGGCACGCTCAGAAGGGAAAATGCAGGACTTTATCCCAAAGACGTCTGCTCCAGAACTGGCTACAATAGCAGATCCAGGAAAGGCAGCAGCAAGTCACTGCCCAGTAGTGGAGTGGGCAAGACGCCTGGAACGACGTCTCTGCTGAGCAGGCTCCACTGCGGCCGGAGACGAATGGGAGACCGCAGCGGCACTGGTTCGAGACTCCCCTTGTGCAGGAGCGGGAACTCGAACCCTAACATTACCCCCCCTCCTAGGGCCCCCCCTTCTCTGGGCCTCGCTGCGTTCAAAGGCAGCGACGAGCTGCGGAGCGTGAACATGCTCGGCAGGCTCCCAAGACCTATCCTCAGGCCCATAGCCCCTCCAGTCCACCAAATAAAACTTTTTGCCCCGTACCACCTTACACCCCACGATGGCGTTCACCTCATGGTCATCCGCAGATGAACCCGATGTCCCGGCAGATGACTCAGAAAACCGGGACATGAGCACGGGTTTCAGGAGGGACACGTGAAAGGTGTCGGAGATACCCAGGCGTGGTGGAAGAGCTAAACGGTATACCACAGGGTTAACCTGCTCGAGGACCTTGAAAGGACCCAGGTAGCGGGGTGCCAACTTAGTGGACTCAACTCGCAGCCTGATGTTACGGGCGGAGAGCCACACCAAATCCCCAGGAGCAAATGTAGGAGCGGGGCGCCGATGGGCATCGGCCGAAGACCTCATCCTCTCTTTGGAGGCCTGAATGGCATCCTGCGTGCGGTCCCAAATGTCCCGTGCCTCCACAGCCCAGTCTGCCACCCTGGAATCGGCGGAAGACACGGGCATAGGCACTGGTACCCGCGGATGCTGACCGTAGTTCAGGAGGAATGGGGTCTGTCCGGTGGAATCAGCCACAGCATTGTTTAATGCAAACTCAGCCCATGGTAGCAAGGATGCCCAGTCATCCTGCCTGGCTGAGACAAAATGTCGTAGATAGGTGACCAAGGTCTGGTTGGCCCTCTCTACCAACCCATTCGTCTCAGGATGGTACGCTGAAGAGAGATTTAACTCAATACTGAGTAGACGACAAAGCTCTCTCCAGAACCGAGACGCAAACTGGGGACCTCGGTCACTGACAATCTTGTCCGGCATGCCGTGTAAACGGAAGATGTGCCTAACAAACAACGCTGCCAGAGCCCGTGCAGAAGGTAACCGTGGTAGTGGCACCAGATGCACCATTTTAGAGAAATGGTCGGTGATTACCCAAATGATGGTGCAACCCCGAGACTTGGGCAAGCCCACCACAAAGTCCATCCCAACCATCTCCCAGGGCCTGTCTGCCACCGGCAAAGGGTAAAGTAACCCAGCTGGCCGTTGTCGTGGAGACTTATTTTTGGCGCAGGAGACACACGCCCGAACATAGTCCCCAACATCACGGACCATATGCGGCCACCAATATGTCCTCGCCAGCAACTCAGATGTCCTCTTTGCCCCAAAGTGTCCACCCACCCTGGACGAATGTGCCCAAGAGAGTACCTCCGGTCGCAAATTAGTAGGCACAAAAGTCTTGCCCGGGGGCACAGACTCTAGCGAAACCGGGGCCACTGTTCTCAGGCTCTCTGTGGGGACGATAAGCCGAGGCTCCTCCACCTCCTCCTCCGAGGACACCACAGAGCGAGAGAGAGCGTCGGCACGAATGTTCTTCTCTCCCGAGAGGAAATGCAGTGTGAAATGAAACCGGGAGAAGAACAAGGACCATCTGGCTTGGCGAGAATTAAGCCGCTGGGCTGTCTGAAGATATACCAGGTTTTTGTGATCCGTGAAGACTTGGAAGGGAAAGCGAGCTCCCTCCAACAGATGTCTCCACTCCGAGAAGGCCAACTTCATTGCTAGCAACTCCCTGTCCCCGATGGAATAATTCCTCTCTGCTGGTGTGAAGGTCTTGGAGAAAAAGAAGCATGGATGCTTCCGACCTTGAGCATCCTTTTGGAAGAGGACTGCTCCAGCACCAACGGACGAGGCATCCACCTCCAATATAAATGGCTTATCAACATCGGGGCGATGTAGGATGGGAGCTCTAGCGAAATGAGACTTAATAGACGTGAAGGCCTTGGAGACCTCTTCAGACCACAATTTGGGATTAGCTCCCTTTTTGGTAAGGGCAACCACGGGAGCTACCAAAGTTGAGAAGTGGGGAATGAACTGACGGTAGTAATTAATGAACCCCATAAAGCGCTGCACCGCCTTTAGAGAGTGGGGTTCTTGCCAGTCCATCACCGCCTGTAGTTTGGCAGGATCCATAGCCAATCCCTGGGCGGAGATGATATAGCCCAGGAAAGGTAAGGACTCCTGCTCAAACACACATTTCTCCAACTTTGCGTAAAGGGAATTTGCCCGTAGGAGGTCGAAGACCCTGCCAACATCCCTCCGGTGGGAGTCAATATCTGGAGAGAAGATGAGTATATCATCCAGATAGACTACGACCGAGGTGGAGAGCATATCCCGGAAGATGTCATTGACAAAGTCTTGGAAAACGGCTGGAGCATTACAGAGCCCAAAGGGCATCACCAGATATTCGTAATGCCCATCCCTGGTATTAAAAGCCGTCTTCCATTCGTCCCCCTCACGGATGCGAATCAGGTTATAAGCACCGCGCAGATCTAGTTTAGTGAATACCCTTGCTCCCCGAAGCCTATCAAATAGCTCAGAGATCAGGGGCAACGGGTACTTGTTTTTAACGGTGATGGCGTTAAGACCCCTGTAATCAATACACGGACGCAATTCTCCGTTTTTCTTCTGCACGAAGAAAAATCCCGCCCCTGCCGGTGACACCGACTTCCTAATAAACCCTCTTGCCAGGTTCTCCTGAATATATTGCGACATGGCCTCTGTCTCAGGAAGAGAGAGGGGATAGACCCTTCCCCGAGGAGGTTCTGCGCCAGGCAAGAGGTCGATAGGACAGTCATAGGGGCGATGAGGCGGAAGAGTCTCCGCAGCCTTCTTGGAGAACACGTCTGCATATGACCAGTAGTGCTTGGGAAGTGGAGTAAGATCTGCGGGTAACTCAGTAGTGGTAACCTGAACGCAACTTCTGAAACATCTGCCTGTACATGCATCACTCCAACCCAGTATCCTACCCGAAGTCCACTCTATATGTGGGGAGTGGAAACGGAGCCAAGGTATACCTAGTAGGATCTCGTCTATTCCCTCGGGAAGGACGAGTAGGGAAATAAATTCCTGATGGGAAGGAGATACAGACAATGCAAGTGGGACAGTCTGGTGAGTAATTTGTGAGGGCAATGACGACCCATTCACTACCCGAACAGTCACTGATTTGTCAAGCGCCACCAGAGGTATTGCATGACGGCGAGCAAAGCTAGAGGACATGAAATTCCCCTCTGCTCCTGAGTCCACGCAAAGGTCGGCGGTGAGAATGGAAGTACCAACAGTGATTGTCCCTTTAAATGTTATCTTGGAGGAAAATGCCGCTGTCTCTAGTGAACCTCCTCCCAGGGCCACTAGACGCGATCGCTTCCCCGATCGCTGTGGACATCTGTTGGCATAGTGTCCTGTCTGCTGACAATGGTTACAAACCACGGATACTCGGACGGACCGAGACTTAGGTCCTGCATGAGGAACTTCTGTGGCCTTTTGAGGTTCGGACGCCAGATCGGGGAATTCGAGAGGTTTGGCAAAGGTAGGAGCCAACCGAAACCTCTGCCTACACTGGGCCCGCTCCAACCTCCGCTCGTGAAAACGGAGGTCAATGCGGGTAGATATGGAGATAAGCTTCTCCAGTGTGGCGGGAATCTCCCTGGTAGCCAAAGCGTCTTTAACATGGTCAGCCAGTCCCCGCCAGTAGATAGGAATAAGAACTTTATCAGACCAATCTAGCTCAGCAGCCAGAGTCCGAAACTGGACGGAAAACTGACTGACCAAAGACGAACCCTGTGTCAATGCCAGCAGTTGTAGCGCCGTATCGTGGGTGACCTGGGGTCCTAAAAAGACCTTTTTAAGAGCCTCCAAGAAACGAGGAGCACTCTGCACCACACGATCATCGCGCTCCCACAGCGGCGTTGCCCACTCCAACGCTCTGCCCGAGAGTAGAGAAAGTACAAAACCCACTTGTGCCCGATCCGTGGGAAAACGTGCAGCCAGAAGCTCAAGATGTATAGAGCACTGACTCACGAATCCCCGACATTGCTTGCTATCACCGGCAAACTTGTCAGGAAGCGGGAGGTGGGATAATGTAGGGGCAGAGGTGGCAGAGGACAAACTGGCTGCAGCCACGCTAGCAGCCTGAACAGCGACTGCGGTAACATCCACAGCTGAGGTTGTGCTCTCAAGAGCCTCCAACCTACCCTTCAGCTGCTGGATGTACTGCAATAGACGCTGTTCGTCCGCCATTTTACTAGCCAGACCCTGGCGCTAATATTATGTTAGGGTCTGCGGAACGCACCAAATATATAAAGTGGAGAGGTGCGTTCGCAGCCCGGGTCCACCGTGCAAGCAAAGCCTGCTGCTAGTAAGATGACGAAAGTAGCGAACTCTGTTATCCCGCAGAGTCGCTAAAATAAACGCCGTAGCGCGTTGTGGCAGTAAGTGCAGACACTGTTAATTCACAGAGCGGCTAACGGGATGCCACAGTGCTATATGGCGATATGTGCGAACTCACTTAGCTTCAGTGAGCCGCAAAGTAAAACGCTAGGGCGCTGTCTAGCGTCGAGAGCGAACCCTGTTACGTCACAGAGCCGCTGAGAACAAACGCCGTGTCCTGTCAGGCTCTCAGGCACACGGTTAATTGCTAAGCGAGCATAATACGTGGTCATGCGCTAATGTCCTCGCGGGAGTCACCCGCAATCTATGGCGTCTGAACGCCAGACCCTGAATACGGCAATCAAACTCCTCACCGGTTATGCCGGTAATCTAGGGCATCTAGGACACCGACCCTGACCAGCTAGCACACTAAACTCCTCACCGATTAAGTCGGTATTCTAGTGGCTTATTTCAGCCGGGTCCCTAACCACACACACGCATGACCACACTGGCGCATAGCATACAATGGTTGATATTAGCGCATGGCGGCCCAGCCATGCTACCCTTTTATAGCAACAGCCACAGGACCTTCCAGGAACAAGGACCAATGAGAACCTGTTCAGAAGACTAGTAGTAACAGGGCCTTCCTGGCGGGCCAATAGGAGCCGCTGCAGTACCTGAGCATGTGACCCCTGATCTCCAATGAGAGATCTCACTCTGGGCACGCTCAGAAGGGAAAATGCAGGACTTTATCCCAAAGACGTCTGCTCCAGAACTGGCTACAATAGCAGATCCAGGAAAGGCAGCAGCAAGTCACTGCCCAGTAGTGGAGTGGGCAAGACGCCTGGAACGACGTCTCTGCTGAGCAGGCTCCACTGCGGCCGGAGACGAATGGGAGACCACAGCGGCACTGGTTCGAGACTCCCCTTGTGCAGGAGCGGGAACTCGAACCCTAACACATATAACATAGGTATGCACTGGAGAGTGGAGGATGGGGTTAAACCAAATAGGAGAAGAAAGGGAATTATCACACACTCAAAACTTAGCAACAGTGATAAATCTATCAAATGCCTTCTCCAATAACATCCTCCAGCCATGTAACAAAAGCTATCTCTGACAATGAGTGCTTGCCAGGACCCAGATTATATATGAGATGGGAGTGGATAATAGTGCACAGCTGAGTCGTAATGCTTCAGGAGCTCTCAACAGAGCAGATTAACCCCTGCACTGCTAAAATAAATTTACACAGTTCAATATGAAGGTTTTAACTCTCAGCTCAGGGGCACAGTGATGGGTAGCCCTTGTGCACTCTCGTATGCCAACTTGCTCCTGGGCTGGTGGGAGGAGACCATTGTTTTTGTGGAAGAATTTATTGAAAAGTCGACAAAAATTGCATTGTTGGCATGTTATATCAACGACGTTCTTTGATATGGAATAGTGATGTGCCAAGCTTGACTAAGATTGTGGCGAAAGTCAATAAAAATCCCCTTGGGCTTTTTTCCTTTTGAACACCATATGACCGAGCTTCATTTCTAGATCTTTTGATTCAAAAAACTCCAGAGGGAGTGGTCAATACCAACATATACCGTAAACCGACATCTACAAATGCCCTTCTACGATGGGATACCCATCATCCAGCCCCATTTAAGAAGGGTATCCCCAAGGGGCAATATTTACGTCTATGATGGAATTGCTCCTTGGAGGTAGATTTTGTAGAGTAAGCAGCTAATCTACGTTAAACGATTCCAGGACTGGGGGTATCCAGACGGTGTTCTTAAAAAAGCATTTAACAAGACAAAAAAATCTAATAGGACACAACTCCTTACATCTACCCCAGCTAAAACAGAATCTTCCTCTTGTAGGTTTGTTACAACTTACAATAATGGTGCCAGTCAATTCTGAAAATGCATTGACCCATTTTTGCGGATGGATGGGGACATAGGGGATCTGGTAGGGTCCTATCCAAAGATTACCTTTCAGAAGGTAAGATCAATAGGGGATAGACTTGTTTGGAGCCACTATCCCCCCCAAAAAGAAACGTGGCTCACTCATAACCTAAAAGGGAGCTTCAGATGCAGTGGTTGTGTAGCCTGTTCAGTAGTCATGAAGAGACAATCCTTCAGGAGTAATGTAACAAGTCAAGGATTTGAAATACATCAACATATAGGAAAAACCATTAAGGAACTGCGAAGAATAAGTGAACATGTTAGAGATATTTACCTCAAAAGAGACACCCCACTGTCTAGACATATAAACACGCATCATAATGGGGACTATTCACAGTTGAGATTTATGGGAATTGACAAAGTTGAAATGCCAAAGAGGGGAAGGAATTGGGATCAAATGTTGCGAAACAAGGTGGATCTATCGCCTGAAGATACAGACACCAACAGGTCTCAATGAGACCCTCACCTTTAGTTGCTTTTTGTAGAACATGGCCCGAGATTAGGGAAAGATAGGGTCAGCCGCCGCAGAGCAGGGGTGCCTCTATCGTTTCCCCCCTAGAGTTCCAACCTCCACTGGTTAGGCAGGGCTTCATATAGGTATTTTCACAGGCTGATATACTGCAGCACCAATATCTCATGTTCACAGATATCTTTCCTCTAATTTCCTTTCTTCTTATTCAAATGATATCTTGACTTTCCTACTCTTATGGACAGCGTAGAATTATATAATAGAGTCATATAGGGTGTCCTAGGGTTAGCCGTCGAGTGGGGGGCGTCACCTCTTGCGTATTTAGGGAACCAACCCCCACTGTTAGGCAGCCTTAGAAAGGATGTAACAAGGGAAATATAGAACTATTTAACCTTCCTTTGGAATCGCCGGTGTCTCATTCTTGTAATGAATGTTTATTAGCCTATCCTTTGGTCCATTGTCGTCTGTGTCTTGTGGTCAGGGTTATTCAACCTCCATATGCCTTTTTTTCTTTATATCCTCCCCTTTCAATTGGGGGTAGTAGAATTATTATGAATATTCTTCAAATATTGCTATAACGTCCCCATATTGTTATCCTCCTCCCCCCTTTCAATTGGGGGTTGTAGGAGTATTCTGAATATTTTTCAATATTGCTATAAAGTCCTCATGAAATACATTGGTTTCCCTTCCCTTTGTTCTTCCCGTTGCTAATTTGTGGTGAATCATTATCGAGTATACAGTGATTCCAAGAGATACTGGATAAGTATTATATGTGTTCCAGCGGCGCATTCCCATTGTTTTCCCCAGGAGAAATAGCACTGGAAACAAGGTTCCGGTTTTGGCGGCAGGGGACCGTGGACTCTGGAGGTGATTTGTATTTCCGGGATATGTGCTCCACGACTGGAATGCAGTAATAGGCACCATACATTAGAGGCAGTATCTGACCTGACGCCACTTCCGGAAGGAATACATCACTTCCGGTTGGTGCGCTCTACAACCTAAGTATAATGACATACGTTCCACGGTGGAAAGCACAAGAACCACCAGAAGTGACCAGTGTTAGTTCTCTGGGGACCTGTAGGAAATGACAACAAAACAGGTAGAAGGGCGGTCTATTTAACCCTTTAACGACCGCCGATATGCCTTTTAATGGCGGTAGTTAAGGGTACTTAAACCACAGCGCCGTTACTTAATGGCACTGTGGAAAAAGTGTATAGCGCCCCCAAGAGTCGGATTTTCTTCGGGGTCTCGGCTGCTGGGTGTAGTCGAGACCCCAGAGAACATGATTCGGGTTGGTTTTTACCGACCCCGGTGTTGCGATTGCGGTTATTAACCGTATAACGGCGACCGTAACAAAAAAAATCTGATGTGCCATTTAATTTCTCTCTCCTCTAATGTGATCGCACATCAGAGGAGAGAGAAATAGCATCCCTCATCCACCCCTTGTACCCACCGGTTGTCCTAGGGCCCTCCTGCCTCCCCCGGTTGGCGCCGCCATCTTTTTCCGGTTAGAAAATGGCGGGCACATGCGTAGTGCGCCCGCTGTGATTTGCCGGGGGGGTTGGGCGATTTTTTCCTGGGTCTCGGCTGCCGGGGGTAGCTGAGACCCCAGAGAACATGATTCGGGTCGGTATTTACTGACCCCAGGGTTGCGATTGCCATTATTAACAGTATAAGGCTGTGTTTCCACGATCAGGAAACACAGCGCTTTGGACGGAGTGGAAAGTCCCCTAGTGAACGCGCAGTGAATCCGGATGGGTTCATTGAACACATCCGGAATGACTGCAGCGCTATACAGGCCTGTGTTATTTCCCTTGCGGCGACGGAGCGTCGCCGCAAGGGAATAGGACATGCTGCGATCTAAAAAGATGCACCGCATGTCCGTTAACGCAGGTCTGCCGCCTGCGTGTTTTTATGCATAGTGGAGACGGGATTTCTTGAAATCCCCTCCACTATGCTGTAACATCTGGACACTGCGTGTTTGACACTGCGCCAGCGCACAGCGTCAAACACGCAGCAATTACTGACGGAATCCGGATGGTGGAAACACACCCTAACGGTGACCACAAAAAAAAATTATTTCTTTCCCCTCTGATTTGATCGCACATCAGAGGGTCCCCAATCAACCCCCTGGTACCTTTATGTGCTCATACAGTGGTTTCTTGGTCCCCTGGCCTCCCTCCTTCCTGTGGCAGAAAAAAAATGGCGGGTTTTGATTACTGTGGTAGACCCTATCACAGTAATCAAAACCCCAAATATTTATAAATATGGCAGCACTTGGGCTGTGCTTTCTCTCTTCTCTCCTTGTAGTTGTTCTGGGAGAGAAGAGAGATAGACTACAGCTGAAGTGCTGCCCTGACAGTGAAAAAAAAATCACTTCAGTGTCCGCAAGCGTCCTAAAAATCAAATTACTCACCCCCGTTCTCCGTAATCCCCACATCCCCATTGTCAGGGGATTATATAAAATAAAAATTTTTAATAATTTTTTGCAGTTAGGGTTCGGGTTACACGTGTTAGGTTTAGGGTTAGGGTTAGAGATACACATATTAGGGTTAGGAGGAAAAAAATACTAGAGTTAGATTAGGGTTAGTATTTCATTAGGCAGGGAAATAAATAAAATGGCCCGCAGAACTTTCAGCGCAGAGCAAGCTTACAGCCTGCTTTGCTCCGGCAGCTCGGGCTGTGAAACAGAATCTGCCTCTGAAGCTGAGTAGCTTTCAGATAGTGACGATGACTCTTCTTCCATGGGATCCCCCAGCCCGATGGTAGCAGAGTCGGTCGTCATTGCTGAAGGTTCAGAGGAGGCAGGACCAAGTACCGCGTTCCCCCATCGCTGTGGTATAATGACACCTCATTTTCCCCTCAAATTTCCCCTTTTTCTGCTGTCCCTGGAATAAGAGTAGATGTTGCCAATTTTACCCCAATGATTTTTTCCAAATTTTCTTTAGCCCCGAAGTCCTAGAATTATTCGTCCACCAAACAGACCTATATGCCCGACAATACATTTCCCAAAAACCCACTGACTTTCATTCCCATTCCTGGATCCCCACAAATGTCCCTGAAATAAAATAGGAAAGATGTGTATCTTCGTACCGTGTTAGCCAGTAGATAGAAAAATATTTAGACTTGAGAGTCCTCAGTGGTTGATACCTTTTAATGGCTAACTGAAAAGATGGTAACAAATTGCAAGCTTTTGAGACTACTCAGGTCTATTCATCAGGCTAGACTAATACAAAATCTGAAGAATCACATATTTATATACACAACAGGACACAGGAATAATGCAATAGGTAAGACAAGTGACGTGAAGCAGAACTGTCATTATGGCAGATGGATGAACATAAATATTGGAACAGTTCATAGATAAGGAGAGAAAGTTTTATTGCCCTCTGATTGGGGTCTGGTATTGTGTTTTGATGCCCCTAGAAGGTCAGGGAAGCAGATTCCTTAATTGATATAGAAAGACATAAATCCATGTGACACGTTCATTCCAGCACTAAGAGTGTCAAAGGTCATCATAAGTTTATATTCCCAAATCTTTCTATCTTTCTCAGATTTGAAGTTAGATTTTAATACAAGTAATTCCATATCCATCATACTATGACCGGGCATACAAAAGTGTTTTGCCACAGGTAAATCCATTCTTTTTTCTCTTATTGTGTGGCGATGAGAATTCATCCTTGTTCTCAGTTTTTGCCCGGTCTCCCCCACATACAGACCCCCAGTTGGACATTTAGTACATATAATGAGGTACACCACATTAGATGTGATGCAGCTGAAAGTACCTGGTATCTTGTAGTCCTGATGTGAGTTGGGGATCTTTATCTTGTCCGTGGTCATTATAGATGCACAGGTTTTACATTTCTTCTTGTTGCAAGGAAAGGTTCCTGCAGCTGTTGGGGAGGACAGGGAGCTTCTGACAATGATGCTTCTTAGATTTGGGGGCTGCCTAAAACATAGTAGTGGGGGGTCTGGAAATATGGATTGTAATCGGGCATCTTTTTGTAGTAAAGGTTGTAATTTCCATGCAGCTCCCCTTAGCATCTCCAGATTTGGATTGTAGGTGACCACTAGAGGCACCCAGTTATTTTCTTCTTTAGCTTTGTAATGTAGCAGGTGATTCCTTGATATTCTGGTGGCTCTTGTAATTTGGTTTTCAAATGTTCTTGGATGGTAGCCCTGGTTCAAAAAAGTCTTTCTGAGGCGACCAAGGTGTTCATCTCTATCCATGGGGTTGGAACATATACGGTTGTATCTGATGGCTTGGCTGTAGACAATAGAGTTTTTTATGTGTTTTGGATGGAAACTGTCCCATTTAAGGTATGTTGGACGGTCGATTGGCTTCTGATACAGGGATGTCTCTATTTCATTGTTCTTTAGCTTAATGGTGTCTAAAAAGTTAATTTCAGTGCTGGAGTAGTTAAGTGTTAAGTTGATGGTGGGTTGAAATTGGTTGAACTGTTCATGGAACGTCTTTAGCTGTTGTTCAGACTCCGTCCAGATGATTAAAATGTCATCAATGTAGCAGTAGTAGGCCCGAGGCCTGATGGGACATGAGGACAGAAAGTCGCTTTCAAGCTTGGCCATGAAAAGATTTGCATACTGTGGAGCCATTTTACTTCCCATAGCTGTGCCAGTCTCCTGAAGATAGATCTTGTTGTTAAATTCAAAGTAATTGTGGGTGAGGATGAATTTTGTGAGTTTCACCACAGAATCAGCATCATTCCCGGTGTTTCCCATGAAGACTTTGCAGGCATTTAATCCATCCTGGTGTGGGATATTAGAGTACAAAGATTCCAATCCACTTTACTCCTTATGCTGTAGCAGACATGCAAAAGATGGTTCCTTAGTCTTTCAGAAGTCCTGTGACAAAGGTTTTGTGCATAATGGGTATTGTAGGTGTGAAGAATTGGGTTTGTAATCCAGAGTCCTTTGGGAATTAGATTCTCCTTTTTGCATTTAGATAAGAAAAAAATGTTGCTGTCCATTTGTGCGCGTTTCTTCAGAAGTGGAGTTGGACCCTACACAGGACTATTACAAGGAACTAAGCAAGTTGGTATCTTGTCTGTCAGACAAATCCATAAGAGCTGATGACCTGATACCAGAAAGTCCAAGAACAGGGACGTTTTACATGCTTCCCAAAATCCACAAATCTGGGAATCCAGGGAGGCCGATTATTTCATGTGTGGACACCCTTACTGAGCAGGTATCTGGATGGGTAGAGGGTATTCTTAAACCCCTGGTAAAGGATACACCCAGCTATATTCAGGACACAACTGACCTACTGAATAAACTAGCAGCAATAGGTCCCCTACCAGAAGGAACCATCCTGGCCACCATGGATGTGGAATCTTTGTACTCTAATATCCCACACCAGGATGGATTAAATGCCTGCAAAGTCTTCATGGGAAACACCGGGAATGATGCTGATTCTGTGGTGAAACTCACAAAATTCATCCTTACCCACAATTACTTTGAATTTAACAACAAGATCTATCTTCAGGAGACTGGCACAGCTATGGGAAGTAAAATGGCTCCACAGTATGCAAATCTTTTCATGGCCAAGCTTGAAAGCTACTTTCTGTCCTCATGTCCCATCAGGCCTCGGGCCTACTACCGCTACATTGATGACATTTTAATCATCTGGACGGAGTCTGAACAACAGCTAAAGACGTTCCATGAACAGTTCAACCAATTTCATCCCACCATCAACTTAACACTTAACTACTCCAGCACTGAAATTAACTTTTTAGATACCACCATTAAGCTAAAGAACAATGAAATAGAGACATCCCTGTATCAGAAGCCAATCGACCGTCCAACATACCTTAAATGGGACAGTTTCCATCCAAAACACATAAAAAACTCTATTGTCTACAGCCAAGCCATCAGATACAACCGTATATGTTCCAACCCCATGGATAGAGATGAACACCTTGGTCGCCTCAGAAAGACTTTTTTGAACCAGGGCTACCATCCAAGAACATTTGAAAACCAAATTACAAGAGCCACCAGAATATCAAGGAATCACCTGCTACATTACAAAGCTAAAGAAGAAAATAACTGGGTGCCTCTAGTGGTCACCTACAATCCAAATCTGGAGATGCTAAGGGGAGCTGCACGGAAATTACAACCTTTACTACAAAAAGATGCCCGATTACAATCCATATTTCCAGACCCCCCACTACTATGTTTTAGGCAGCCCCCAAATCTAAGAAGCATCATTGTCAGAAGCTCCCTGTCCTCCCCAACAGCTGCAGGAACCTTTCCTTGCAACAAGAAGAAATGTAAAACCTGTGCATCTATAATGACCACAGGCAAGATAAAGATCCCCAACTCACATCAGGACTACAAGATACCAGGTACTTTCAGCTGCATCACATCTAATGTGGTGTACCTCATTATATGTACTAAATGTCCAACTGGGGGTCTGTATGTGGGGGAGACCGGGCAAAAACTGAGAACAAGGATGAATTCTCATCGCCACACAATAAGAGAAAAAAGAATGGATTTACCTGTGGCAAAACACTTTTGTATGCCCGGTCATAGTATGATGGATATGGAATTACTTGTATTAAAATCTAACTTCAAATCTGAGAAAGATAGAAAGATTTGGGAATATAAACTTATGATGACCTTTGACACTCTTAGTGCTGGAATGAACGTGTCACATGGATTTATGTCTTTCTATATCAATTAAGGAATCTGCTTCCCTGACCTTCTAGGGGCATCAAAACACAATACCAGACCCCAATCAGAGGGCAATAAAACTTTCTCTCCTTATCTATGAACTGTTCCAATATTTATGTTCATCCATCTACCATAATGACAGTTCTGCTTCACGTCACTTGTCTTACCTATTGCTGTAAGGTATGTGGTACAGTTCATATAGCGTCTTGTGCTTGGGTGCGATGAAAATACTTGAGACACAGGTTGATAAAGAAAGTCTTGTATTGCTTCATACAAATTGGCAAAAATAAACACACAGGTTGCAAACACAGAAGCAGGAGACACAGCAGGCCAGAGTAATCTAAGCTCAGCAATAACTCTCCACAACAGATTCAGATCTTCTTCTCTGTTACCGCAAGTCCATGCAAACGTGAGGCTCTCAAGAGCAGAGTTCAGAGTCCACAAGTGCTTCAGAGTTCCTCAGTAGGAATGGCTGGAGTAGAAGGTCCAAGGCTTCAGGAGTCAGAACACAGGTTCACTGCAGGCTAGCTTCTGAAGCACTGATTGCTCAGCTGTGGCTGTTTAAGAAGCAAACGGAGAGAATCAGGGCGGGAACATGCAAGCTGGAAAACTCCATTTTGACTGAGGGCAAGATAGCTGCAGCAAAACAGAAAGCAAAATGGCCGACGAACAACTGAGTTTCAGAAACAGATACACAGAACCTTACATTACTCCCCCCTTAGGGACAACCTCCGGATGACCTCAGACCAGGCTTGTGTGGGTACCTCTGATGAAACTGACGGAGCAAGCGAGGAGCATTAACGTTATTGACTGGCTCCCATGAGTTGTCCTCCACTGGGTAGCCCTGCCATTTAATCAGATATTGTAACTGATTTCTATACAACCTGGAATCTAAAATCCTTTCCACCACAAATTCCTCCTGACCATCGACTAGCACTGGGTCAGGGCAAGGAGAAGAACGTCCAGGAAACGTATTGGGTGTCGCAGCCTTTAGTAGGGATACATGAAAGACAGGGTGAATTCTCATAGTTCTGGGCAATTGAAGACGACAAGCAACGGCACTTATAATTTTACTGATTTTATAGGGTCCAATGTACTTATGTCCCAACTTAGACGATGGAATCCTTAACTTAAGATTTCTGGTTGACAGCCAGACCAGGTCTCCTACCTTAAAAGCTGGTGCAGGTTTACGAAATTTATCTGCTGCCTTCTTGTACCTTTCCTGAGCCGATTCCAGATTCTCCTTTAGAAGATCCATATTCTTCTGTAAAGTCGTGACTCTTTCAGCCACTGCTGGCAAAGGCGTCTCTATGGGAAATCGTGGTAGAATGTTAGGATGATAACCTAGATTAGAGTAAAAAGGAGACTGTTTAGTGGAGGCACTCTGAGAGTTGTTGTAAGAGAACTCAGCCAATGGAAGTAGATCCACCCAATCATCCTGTAGGTGGCAGATAAAGCAGCGGAGATACTGCTCCAGGGTTTGATTGGTTCGTTCGGTTTGTCCATTAGTCTGGGGATGAAAAGCAGAAGAAAGGTTTACTTTAATGTCCAATGCTGCACAGAAATTTTGCCAAAACCTAGAAGTGAATTGCACCCCTCGATCCGAAATAACCTCATCCGGTACTCCATGTAAGCGAAACACATCTTTAATCATCAAATCTGATGTCTGTTTTGCAGTGGGTAAGCCGACACAAGGGATAAAATGAGCTGCCTTTGTTAGACGGTCAACCACCACTAGAATAGTGTTCTTCCCTTGAGAGGTTGGTAATTCCACAATGAAGTCCATAGAAATGGATCCCCATGGGCGGGACGGGGTGGGAAGAGGCTGTAACAGACCAGTTGGTGAAGAGCGAGGTGTTTTGCATCTTGCACAAACCTCACACGAAGTGACATAGTCCAAAACATCCTTCCTACAAGTGGGCCACCAAAAGAAACGAGAAAGAAATTCCTGTGTCTTTAGAATTCCTCTATGCCCGGCTATTTTGGAATCGTGAATGAGTTGCAATACTCTCAATCTGACTGTTTCAGGTATATACAGACGTTGTCCCAGAATCCACACACCATTCTTAAAGACAAGACTTACGTCCCTTGGGGGTTGAGCCAAAAAAGAATCCGCATGGTATGCTTCCTTGATGTCTTTAATTAGGTCTTGATGATGAATCACTCCTAGGAATCTAGAGTCAGGAAGAATAGTCTTAGGAGGAGTAATTGGACGTGTCTCTGCTGAGTAAATCCTAGAGAGTGCATCAGCCTTTCCATTGCGCGATCCTGGTCTATAAGAAATAATAAAATTAAATTGGTTTAAGAAAAGATTCCAGCGAGCCTGGCGAGGAGTCAGGCACTTAGCCGACCTGATAAACTCAAGATTACGATGGTCTGTCAGAACGACTATTTGCTGTGCAGCTCCTTGAAGAAGGTGTCTCCATTCTTTGAAGGCGGCAATAATGGCCAACAACTCTCTATTGCCCACATCGTAGTTCTTCTCAGCCGAAGACAACTGCTGGGAAAAGAAGGCACAGGGATGCAAGACATTCTTCTCACCTGTTCTCTGAGAGAGTATAGCTCCCACGGCACAGTCTGAAGCATCCACCTCTATTATGAAGGCAAGCTCTGGGTTGGGATGTACTAGGATAGGTGCAGTGGTAAATTTATCTTTTAGACGGGAAAATGCTTCCTGGGCTTGGGGAGTCCAGGAGAACTTAGACTCTTTCCGGGTAAGTTGGGTGATAGGTGACACTACCTCAGAGAAATTTCTAATGAAACGTCTATAGAAGTTTGCAAACCCGATGAAGCGCTGTACCTCCTTCACATTTCTAGGACTTGGCCAATCATTGATGGCTTGGGTTTTACTTCCATCCATACTAATTCCTTGTGTAGACAGTACATACCCCAGAAATTGAATTTCGGTCTTATGGAATTCACACTTTTCAAGCTTGATGTAAAGATGATTTTGTCTTAGACGTTCCAAGACCATTCTCACATGTCCATGATGTTCCTCTGTGGAGTTAGAAAAAATTAAAATATCATCCAAATAAATTACCACGAATGTATCCAGGAGATCCCTGAAGATGTCATTCACCAAGTGTTGGAAAGTGGCTGGGGCGGTACTCAGACCAAAAGGCATAACTAGATATTCAAAGTGTCCATAACGTGACCTGAATGCAGTCTTCCATTCATCCCCAGGTCTAATACGGACTAAGTTATAGGCCCCACGAAGATCTAGTTTAGAAAAAATTTTGGCATGTCGCACTCTCTCCAATAACTCAGGGATTAAAGGCAATGGATAACGGTTTCTAATAGTAACCTTATTGAGTTCCCTATAGTCTACGCATGGTCTCAGGGATCCATCTTTCTTCTTTACAAAGAATATGGGTGCCCCTGCAGGAGATGAAGAGGGGCGTATGAAGCCCTTGGCTAGATTTTCGTCTATGTACTCTTTTAAAGCCTTCAGCTCGGGCCCCGCCAGGGGGTAGATCTTACCAAAAGGTATCTCTGCTCCAGGCAATAATTCAATTGGACAATCATATGGACGGTGAGGAGGAAGCTGGTCAGCGTTCTTCTTGTCACATAAATCCACATAGTCCTGGTATACAGCTGGTAGTTCAGGGACTGACATGGTTCCTTTAGGAACAGAGCAAGCTGAAATTTTTGGACTCATCTGTTTCTCTGGAAAGTGTAATTCCTTGGTCTCCCAGTTAATGGTAGGATTCTGAGCCTGCAGCCATGGTAGCCCTAGAATAATGGGAAAGTGAGGAGAAGAGATAAGCATAAAGGACAGTTTCTCTTGATGATCTTTACCCATAAGAACCTTTAAAGGCTCTGTTTCCTGATCCACTGGTCCAGAGGTCAGCAGGGAGCCATCCACAGTTTCCATCTGTACTGGAGTAGCCTTCTTCACTGAACATATTCCCTGTTTCAGAGCAATGGAGACATCCATAAAATTTCCACTTGCACCTGAGTCGATCATAGCAGAGCTAGACACCCAGGCTGAGTCAACCCAGAGTTTGATGGAAAGAAAACAGTGAGAATTGTTTTTTTTACAACTCAGCTGGGACACCGCTGAGGAAACTTGAAAGATGGCAGCATTTACACAGTCAACGTCCTCAGAGGTAACGGAGTTTAAGTCCGAGAAATCAAGATCTGTTGCTGCAGATCTCTCTGGAGCCTGAGGCTCGGACCTGACAGATCCCCTCTCGCAACACTCACAATGAATGAGTGCTGCAGTAGTCTTGCGAGAACGGCTGGGGCAGTTAATAATAAAGTGCCCTGACTTACCACAATAAAAACATAGATTCTCCTTAAAACGATGTTCCTTGCGTGCATCACTAACCCGTCGTAGTAAAGAGTCTACCTGCATGGGTTCAGGTTCAGGTTCCCGTGTAATCCTATTCAAAGGTTCCTTAGCTGGAGAGGAAGGTAGGAAAAGGTTAGTACGATTGCTTTCGAACCATCTCTCTTGCCTGCGTTCAGTTAAACGAGTATCAATACGGATGCAGTAGTTAATAAAGTCACCTAACGCAGTGGGAGGGTCGGCACGAGCAAGTTCATCCTTAATCAGTGGGGATAACCCCTTTCGAAAAATAGATTTTTTGGCGGAATTGTCCCAGGTGGTATCAAGGGCCCATCTCCTGAAATCCAAGGCATATTCAGCTACCGAGTGCTTACCTTGGCGCAAAGCTAACATGGCTGCTTCAGCTGTTGCACCTCGATTGGGGTCATCAAACACCTGCCCCATGGCTGAAATAAAATCATCAAGGTGATTCAAACAATCATCCTCAGTCTCAATCAGAGGGTTTGCCCACATCAAAGCCTTGTTGGTAAGCAACATAATTATAGTAAGCACCTTAGATCGTTCAGTAGGAAATTGTGAAGCATGTGCAGAAAAAAAAAGATTGCATTGATTAACAAATCCCCTGAATTTTTCACGTTCACCACCAAAACGAAAAGGGGGCAACTTGGGAATCCCAGAACTCGGGGCCACGGCAGGAGCCTGGACTCGCCCCTCCAGAACCTCAATCCTGGCTCGCAAATCCTGGGTAGTCTGTCCAACCACTTGCAAATTGTGATTATTTAGGTCCTGAAGATTTGTAAAACGGGTCTTTATATTCTGCAAATCTGCAAGGATATTATCAGTCACTCCGCAAAGTTCCTTTATGCGGGCCTCCATTTTCTAGATCTTTTAAGACAGGATACTGGAAGAAGAGGAGAAAAAAAAAAGCAGTAGTGTTCACCTGTGGCAACACTGAAGAAAGAAAAAACTTTAAGGGAACTGCTCACCTGGAATGGTTGTGAGAAGTCACAACCACTATCATCACAGAAAGCTTTCAACCAGACATCTGATATCCAGAGTTTCAGCAGACAAAAAGAGAAGAGAAAAAAAAAAAAAAAAACAATAGTGTTTACCTGTGATAACACTGCAGAAAAAAAACTTAAGGGAATTGCTCACCTGGAATGGTTGTGAGAAGTCACAACCACTGTCATCACAGAAAGTACAACCGGACATCCGATATCCACAGTACAGCAGACAAGCCTTTCCAGACCCAGCAGACACTAACGTTTGGCTTCAGAATCTTGTAAGGTATGTGGTACAGTTCATATAGCGTCTTGTGCTTGGGTGCGATGAAAATACTTGAGACACAGGTTGATAAAGAAAGTCTTGTATTGCTTCATACAAATTGGCAAAAATAAACACACAGGTTGCAAACACAGAAGCAGGAGACACAGCAGGCCAGAGTAATCTAAGCTCAGCAATAACTCTCCACAACAGATTCAGATCTTCTTCTCTGTTACCGCAAGTCCATGCAAACGTGAGGCTCTCAAGAGCAGAGTTCAGAGTCCACAAGTGCTTCAGAGTTCCTCAGTAGGAATGGCTGGAGTAGAAGGTCCAAGGCTTCAGGAGTCAGAACACAGGTTCACTGCAGGCTAGCTTCTGAAGCACTGATTGCTCAGCTGTGGCTGTTTAAGAAGCAAACGGAGAGAATCAGGGTGGGAACATGCAAGCTGGAAAACTCCATTTTGATTGAGGGCAAGATAGCTGCAGCAAAACAGAAAGCAAAATGGCCGACGAACAACTGAGTTTCAGAAACAGATACACAGAACCTTACAATTGCATTATTCCTGTGTCCTGTTGTGTATATAAATATGTGATTCTTTAGATTTTGTATTAGTCTAGCCTGATGAAGAGACCTGAGTAGTCTCGAAAGCTTGCAATTTGTTACCATCTTTTCAGTTAGCCATTAAAAGGTATCAACCACTGAGGACTCTCAAGTCTAAATATTTTCCTGAAATAAAAAAAAATTTTGACCTTACCTTGAATATGAGTTTAGTAAAAAACCCACACTCCGCTCTTACTGGGCAACAAAAACTGTCCATAACACCCCTGTATTTGCAGTCGCCATGTCCCAAGTCCGTTACGAAGCCCTGATGAGATTCCTCCACTTCAGTGACAATTCCCAAGCCCCCCCAAGAACTGACTCCAATTATGATCAGCTAAATAAATTGAGACCCCTAATTTACCTCCTACAAACTTCATTTCTAAATTCCTATACCCCAGAGAAAAATGTGGCAGTAGACGAGTCCTGGATGAGCTACAAGGGACGTCTGTCACTCCGCCAATTTATCCCCTCCAAGCGTGCCAAATATGGCGTCAAATTATACAAAACATGTGAGAGCTCATCAGGGTACATTTCCACCTTCCTAATTTATGAAGGTAGGGACCGCCAAATAAACCCCCCAAACTGTACCCAAACAATTGGCATCCCAGGCAAAATTGTCTGGGAGCTAATGACACCCTTTCTAAATCAAGGGTACCACGTGTATACCAACAACTACGACAACTACAACTACTAAATCCCTCCACTCTGAAAATACAGGGGCCTGTGGGACAGTCAGGAAAAACAGAGTGGGGTTTCCGTCACAGTTGGTGTCCAGACGTTTGGAGATGGGGGCGTCATTCTCACTCGCAAGTGACCAACTTCTTGCAGTGAAGTGGAATGACAGGAAGGACGTCTAGATGCTAACCACACTGCATGTGGACACCACTGTGACGGTCAGAGAGAGGGGTGCCACCAGGGACAAGGAAAAATCGGTCTGTGCCACAGATTATAATAAATTTATGGGTGGCATTGATTTATCAGACCATACCTGGAAAAACGGAAGACCAAGGCCTGGCACAAAAAGGTGGAAGTCTACCTAATTCAAACTGCCACATACAACATCTTTGTCCCGTATAAAAAATCCCAAGGAACCCCTACATTCCTCCAGTTTCAGGAAAAAATAATTGAGGGCCTCATGTTTCAGTCAATGGCATCGGGGGAAGCCTTAGAGTCTGAGGATTCCCGGAGACTTGCAGAGCGCCATTTTCCTCACTCTGTCCCTGTCACTCCCACCCAAAGGTATCCTCAAAAACGATGCCGGGTTTGCAGGAAGCATGGCATTGATTCCCGATACTATTGCCCCACATGCCCATCCCAACCAGGCCTTTGTATTTGACTTTTTCAACGCAGAATTGGCTGGAATTGAGATCGGATGCCATGTTGCATTTGGAGAGCTCCTGATGTGCCTAAGCAGTGGAAACTAGCCCCCTAAGGAACTTATCTAGATGTGTGGTGAGCTGTTATGTTACGGTAGCTGAGGAGTGCAGGTAAAAAAGGAAATACACCAGAGCAGTTGGAATCTATGAGATTGCAGTACCCTGACTAACCACCGCAACTAGAGGCAGCCGTGGAGCGTTCCTACGTTGGTCCTAGACGCCTCGTCACAGCCTGAGAAACTCACTACACCTAAAGATAGAAATAGGAAAGCTATCTGCCCCGGAGCAGAACCCCAAAGATAATAGAAAGCCCCCAAACATGTAATGGCGGTTAGACAAGAGGAAATACTGACACAGAAAGAAAATAGTATGAGCAAACGCTGGGGCCCAAACTATCTAAATAGAAAAGGACAGGAAGGGTACTTACTGCAATCTCAGAAAACCCTGAAAAAACACCAACTCTACTAATTTCAAAATCACCTGAGATCACACGACCTCTACCACCTAAATTAGTTCTCTGGTGTAACAAAATCAAAACAGCAGCCACTGAAAAAACTGGAAAAAGCAAAAGTACAAAACTCAGTGGCTGAACTAAACTGAGAGGGCAAAAGCCCCCGGAGGGGACCCTGAAGGCCCCCACAGAAGTGCAGGACAAAATGCAAAAATAAAGCACAAACACAAAGGAAGAAAATGTCTTATCTGATAGCAGGAGATGCAGACACGACACAGCAGGCTACAAGGGAAACTGGAAAGAAGGATTCAGACCAGAACAATTGATCACCGGCAACCCTGATGGGAAAATGACTCCCTTATATAAGACAAGTCAGTAACACCTGATTCCCAGTCCTCACAATCTTCACTAGTACCGCTTGTAACCACCAGAGGGAGCCTCTGCTCAGAACTCATCTCAAACCCATTCACAACAGTACCCCCCCCTTGAGGAGGGGTCACCGAACCCTCATTTGAGCAACCAGGTCGGTCAGGATGAGTTCTATGATACGCATGGATAAGTCTCCTAGCATGGATGTCCGAAGCAAACACCCAAGAATTGTCTTCCTGACCATAACCTCTCCATTTAACCAAATACTGGAGTCTTCGTCTAGAAAAACGAGAATCCAATATTTTCTCAACCACATACTCCAGATTGCCCTCAACCAAAACAGGGTCAGGAGGCACAGCAGCAGGAACCACTGGCTCAACAAACCTCTTCAACAAGGACTTGTGGAACACGTTATGGATCTTAAATGTCCCTGGAAGAAGCAAACGAAAAGAAACAGGATTAATAATCTCCATGATCTTATAAGGTCCAATGAACCTAGGCTTAAATTTAGGAGATGCTACTCTCATAGGAATATTCTTTGAGGACAACCAGACCAAGTCCCCCACTTTAAACCGAGGACCATCAGTCCTATGCCGGTTAGCAAACCGCTGGGCCTTCTCCTGAGAGAGGGACAACCTCTCCACTACCTGGTCCCAAATCTGTTGCATACGCTCAACAACAGAGTCAACACCTGGACAGACAGAAGCTTCCGTCTGTCCTGAAGAAAATCGAGGGTGAAACCCAGAATTACAGAAAAACGGAGACATCAAAGTGGCAGAGCTAGCCCTATTATTAAGAGCAAACTCAGCCAAAGGCAAAAAAGAGACCCAGTCATCCTGATCAGCAGACACAAAGCATCTTAGATAAGTCTCCAATGTCTGGTTAGTTCTCTCAGTTTGACCATTGGTCTGAGGATGAAATGCCGAGGAGAAAGACAATTGAACACCCAGTTTAGAACAAAAAGTCCTCCAAAATCTGGAAACAAACTGGACTCCTCTGTCAGACACAATGTTCTCAGGAATGCCGTGTAAACGAACCACGTGCTGAAGGAACAACGGCACCAATTCAGAGGAGGAAGGCAACTTAGGTAATGGCACAAGATGTATCATTTTGGAAAACCTATCACAAATCACCCAGATGGTGGTCATTCTCTGAGAAACAGGAAGATCGGAAATGAAATCCATAGAGATATGGGTCCATGGTCTCTTGGGCACAGGCAATGGCATCAACAAACCACTAGAGCGAGAGCAAGGCTTGGAGCGAGAGCAAGTCCCGCAGGACTGCACAAATTCCCTGACATCGCGAGACAAGGTAGGCCACCAAAAGGACCGACTAACCAAGTCTCTGGTACCAAAAATTCCGGGATGCCCAGCCAATGCAGAACAATGAATCTCAGACATCACACTCTTTTTCCATTGGTCCAGGACAAACAATTTTCCAACAGGGCAGCGCTCGGGCCTATCCTCCTGACACCCCTCCAGAGCAAGTCTCAAATTGGGCGAGATGGCGGAAAGAACTACACCCTCTTTCAAAATAACAGAAGGATCAGATAACTCAGGAGAGTCCGCAAGGAAACTCCTCGAGAGGGCATCCGCCTTAACATTCTTAGTGCCAGGAAGAAAGGAAACCACAAAATTAAAACGTGTGAAAAACAAGGCCCACCTGGCCTGTCTAGGATTGAGTCGCTTGGCAGATTCCAGATAGACCAGATTCTTATGGTCCGTAAGGACCACCACCTGATGTTTGGCTCCCTCCAGCCAATGTCTCCACTCTTCAAAAGCCCACTTCATGGCCAATAACTCCCGATTACCCACGTCATAATTACGTTCAGTAGGAGAAAATTTTCGAGAGAAAAAGGCACAAGGGTTACTTTTAGAGGTCTCTGGATCTTTTTGGGACAAAACGGCACCTGCCCCAATTTCAGAGGCATCAACCTCCACCTGAAATGGCAGAGAAACATCAGGCTGCCGTAGAACAGGAGCAGAAGTGAATCTCTGCTTAAGTTCCTGAAATGCAGAGACTGCCTCAGGAGGCCAATTCACCACATCAGAACCCTTTCTGGTCAAATCAGTTAATGGTTTAACAATAACCGAGAAATTACCAATAAATTTACGATAAAAATTGGCAAAACCCAAAAATCTCTGAAGAGCCTTTAATGAAGTAGGTTGGACCCAATCACAGATGGCCTGAACCTTGACCGGGTCCATTTCAATAACAGATGGGGACAAAATGAATCCCAGAAATGAGATCTTCTGTACGCCAAAAAGACACTTTGATCCCTTCACATACAGAGCATTCTCTCTCAAAATCTGGAATACAGTTCGAACATGTTTCACATGAGAGTCCCAGTCATTAGAAAAAATCAAGATAACATCCAAATAAACAATCAGAAATTTGTCCACAAAATCCCTGAAAATGTCATTCATGAAGGACTGGAAGACGGAAGGAGCATTAGTGAGCCCAAAGGGCATCACTAGGTACTCAAAATGCCCTTCGGGGGTATTGAATGCCGTCTTCCATTCATCCCCGTGCTTAATGCGAATAAGGTTATATGCCCCCCTGAGGTCAAGCTTGGTAAACCAAGTAGCGTTTTTCACCCTGGAAAACAGGTCAGAAATCAAGGGTAACGGGTATTGATATTTCACAGTAATATTGTTCAAGAGACGATAATCAATACACGGCCTTAATGAACCATCTTTTTTGGCCACAAAGAAAAAACCGGCACCTAAGGGTGAAGAGGATGGTCTGATATGACCCTTCTCCAATGATTCCTTGATATAAGACCGCATAGCGTCATGTTCAGGTACAGACAAGTTAAAAAGGCGACCTTTAGGGAATTTACTACCCGGCACTAATTCAATAGCGCAGTCATAGCTCCTATGGGGAGGTAAGGATGCAGATTTACTTTCGCTAAACACATCAGAAAAATCAAACAAAAAGTCAGGAACATCCTGAGCCTGGGGGAGGCAGAAAAAACAGGAGTGTTGGTATTAACACATTGGCAGCCCCAACTGGTTACAGACACAGATTTCCAATCCAAAACAGGATTATGAGACTGTAACCAAGGGAAACCCAGCACGATAATGTCATGCAGATTATATAGAACCAAAAATTTGCAGCACTCCTGGTGATCAGGTTCAACCCTCATTATCACCTGAGTAGAAAACTGGGGTTTATTCTCAGCCAAAGGGGTAGAATCGATCCCCAGTAGGGGAATAGACTTCTGTAGGGGTATCAAGGGAAACCCACAACGTTTAGCAAAATCATAATCCATCAGGTTAATAGCTGCTCCAGAATCAACGAAAGCCTGAGCAGAAAATGAGGACAGAGAGCATATCAGAGTGACAGTTAATAAAAACTTAGTCTGAACACTACCCAAGACAACTGAGCGTGCAAAACGTCTTCCCCGCTTAGGGCAGACTGAAATAGCATGAGAGGCATCACCACAGTAGAAACATAACCCATTGCGCTTTCGAAACTCATGACGCTGTGCCCCAGACACCACTCCATCACACTGCATGGGCTCAGAAGCTGGCTCACAAGGCAACACCACTCCACGCATACTTCTCCGCTCACGCAAACGTCTGTCAATTTGAATCGCTAATGACATAGAATCATTGAGACCAGAGGGGACAGGGAATCCCACCATAACATCCTTTACATTGTCCGACAGACCCTTCCGGAAAAGGGCCGCCAAAGCGTCGTCATTCCATTTGGTCAGGACTGCCCACCTACAGAATCTCTGACAGTATAACTCAGCGTCATCAAGCCCCTATTTTAATGCCAACAAGGCTTTTTCAGCTTGATCAGTGACATTAGGCTCATCGTACAATAACCCCAAAGCCTGAAAAAATGCATCAACATCACTCAAAACAGGATCCCCAGGTATCAGGGAAAAAGCCCAATCCTGAGGATCGCCACGCAGGAGAGAGATGACAATTTGAACCTGCTGCGCTGCGTTTCCTGAGGACTTAGATTTTAAGGCAAAAAACAATTTACAATTATTTTTGAAATTCTGAAACTTAGCTCGATCCCCTAAAAACAAATCTGGCATGGGGATCCTAGGTTCCACAACAGGCAACCCAGCAAGATAGATAGCAATACTCCGAACCTCAGTGGCAAGCTGATCCACACGGCCAGACAACTGTGCAAACTCCATTGGGAGAAAAGATCCTCCCCAGCACCCAGAGATACAGAGGGAAAAAAAAAAAAAAAATGCAACAAACAGAAAAATATCTCTGACAACTCTGACAACCTTTTTTCTTTCACAATATTTTTTCTCTTCTGTGAGTACCATACAATTTTCAATTTTTTAGGCCGGTGATACTGTTATGTTACGGTAGCTGAGGAGTGCAGGTAAAAAAGGAAATACACCAGAGCAGTTGGAATCTATGAGATTGCAGTACCCTGACTAACCACCGCAACTAGAGGCAGCCGTGGAGCGTTCCTACGTTGGTCCTAGACGCCTCGTCACAGCCTGAGAAACTCACTACACCTAAAGATAGAAATAGGAAAGCTATCTGCCCCGGAGCAGAACCCCAAAGATAATAAAAAGCCCCCAAACATGTAATGGCGGTTAGACAAGAGGAAATACTGACACAGAAAGAAAATAGTATGAGCAAACGCTGGGGCCCAAACTATCTAAATAGAAAAGGACAGGAAGGGTACTTACTGCAATCTCAGAAAACCCTGAAAAAACACCAACTCTACTAATTTCAAAATCACCTGAGATCACACGACCTCTACCACCTAAATTAGTTCTCTAGTGTAACAAAATCAAAACAGCAGCCACTGAAAAAACTGGAAAAAGCAAAAGTACAAAACTCAGTGGCTGAACTAAACTGAGAGGGCAAAAGCCCCCGGAGGGGACCCTGAAGGCCCCCACAGAAGTGCAGGACAAAATGCAAAAATAAAGCACAAACACAAAAGAAGAAAATGTCTTATCTGATAGCAGGAGATGCAGACACGACACAGCAGGCTACAAGGGAAACTGGAAAGAAGGATTCAGACCAGAACAATTGATCACCGGCAACCCTGATGGGAAAATGACTCCCTTATATAAGACCAGTCAGTAACACCTGATTCCCAGTCCTCACAATCTTCACTAGTACCGCTTGTAACCACCAGAGGGAGCCTCTGCTCAGAACTCATCTCAAACCCATTCACAACAGTGAGCACTTTGATCCCCCAAGTGCTTCACAGAAGTTTATAACGTAGAGCCGTAAAAACAAAAAATCATATTTTTTTCACAAAAGTGATCTTTTTGCCCCCAATTTTTTATTTTAACAAGGGTAGAAAGAGGAATTGGACCCCAAAAGTTGTTATGCAATTTGTCCTGAGTATCGTGATACCCCATATGTGGGGTAAACCTCTGTTTGGGTACACGGTAGAGCTCGGAAGGGAAGGAGTGCCGTTTGACTTTTTCAATGCAGAATTGACTGGAATTGAGATTGGACGCCATGTTGCATTTGCAGAGCCCCTGATGTACCTAAACAGTGATCTTTATGCCCCCAATTTTTTATTTTAAAAAGGGTAGAAAGAGGAATTGGACCCCAAAAGTTGTTGTGTAATTTCTTCTGAGTATGCTGATACCCCATATGTGGGGTTAAACCTCTATGTGGGTGCACGGTAGAGCTCGGAAGGGAAGGAGCACCGTTTGACTTTTAATCTCAAAATTGTGAGAGCGGATGCCATGTCAGGTTTGGACATGTGCCTAAACAGCAGAAACCCCCAAAAAACTGACCCCATTTTGGAAACTACACCCCTCAAAGATTTTATCCAGGGGTATATTGAGCAATTATAGCCCACAGGTACGACACAGAATTTGATAACATTAGGTCGTCATATTTTGTGGTTCATTTTCTCTTTTAACACTTGGGAAAATAAAAAAAATGGTTCTGAAGTAAAATGTTTGTAAAAAAAAAATTAAATGTTAATTTTTTCCTTCCACATTGCTTCAGTTCCTGTGAACCACGTAAAGGGTTAATAAACTTCTTGAATGTGGTTTTCAGCACCTTGAGGGTCCAGTTTTTAGAATGATTTCACTTTTGGGTATTTTCTGTCATGCACACCCATCAAAGTGTTAGGGATTGAGTTCCCGCTGCTGCACAAGGGG
>JARQOD010000003.1:282840147-283101793 GCA_033576555.1 Oophaga sylvatica | reverse complement strand
CAGAATTGGCTGGATGCCATGTCGCATTTAGAGAGCCCCTGATGTGCCTAAACAGTGGAAACCCCCAACAGGTGACCCCATTTTGGAAACTAGACCCCTTAAGGAACTTATCTAGATGTGTGGTGAGCACTTTGAACCTCGAAGTGCTTCACACAAGTTTATAACATAGAGCCGTTAAAATAAAAAATAATATTTTTTTCCACAAAAATGATCTTTTCACCCCAATTTTTATTTTCCCAAGGGTAACAAGACCCCAAAAGTTTTTGTGCAATTTGTCCTGAGCATGCCGATACCCCATATGTGGGGATAAACCACTTTTTGGGCGCACGGCAGAGGTCGCAAGGGAAGGAGCGCCGTTTGACTTTTTCAATGCAGAATTGGCTGGACGCCATGTCGCATTTGTAGAGGCCCTGATGTGTCTAAACAGTGGAAACCCCCCACAAGTGACCCCATTTTGGAAACTAGACCCCCTAAGGAACTTATCTAGATGTGTGGTGAGCTCTTTGAACCCCCAAGTGCTTCACAGAAGTTTATAACGACCTGACGTGAAAATAAAAAATCATATTTTTTCCACAAACCTGATCGTTTAGTCCCCAATTTTTTATTTTCCCAAGGTAACAGGAGAAATTAGACCACAAAAGTTGTTGTCCAATTTGTCCTGAGTACGCTGATACCCCATATATGGGGGGGACCACTGTTTGGGCGCACGGCAGGGCTTGGAAGGGAAGCAGCGCCGTTTGACTTTTTCAAACCAAAATTGGCTGGAATTGAGATTGGACACCATGTCGCGTTTGGAGAGCCCCTGATGTGCCTAAACAGTGGAAACCCCCCACAAGTAACACCATTTTGGAAACTAGACCCCTTATGGAACTTATCTAGATCTGTTGTGAGTACTTTGAACCCCCAAGTGTTTCACAAAAGTTTATAATGCCTGGGTGTGAAAAAAAAAAAAAAATTTTCCACAAAAATTATATTTTTAGTCCCAAATTTTTGATTTTTCACAAGGAAATTGGACACCAAAAGTTGTTGTCCAATTTGTCCTGAGTACGCTGATACCAAATATGGGGGGGGGACTGTTTGGGCGCACGGCAGGGCTTGGAAAGGAAGTAATAACGTTTTGGAATGCAGACGTTGATGGGGTCATGTTCCGTTTGCAGCGCCCCAGATGTGCTTAAACAGTGGAAAACCCCCACAAGTGACCCCATTTTGGAAACTAGACCCCTAAGTAACTTATCTAGATCGGTGGTGAGCACATTGAACCCCCAAGTGTTTCACAAAAGTTTATAATGCCTGGGTGTGAAAAAAAAACAAAAACAATTTTCCACAAAAATGATTTTTTTTAGTCCCAAATTTTTGATTTTTCACAAGGAAATTGGACCCCAAAAGTTGTTGTCCAATTTGTCCTGAGTACGCTGATACCAAATATGTGAGGGGGGAACTGTTTGGGCGCACAGTAGGGCTTGGAAAGGAAGTAATAACGTTTTGGAATGCAGACGTTGATGGGTCATGTTCCGTTTGCAGTGCCCCAGATGTGCCTAAACAGTGGAAAACCCCCACAAGTGACCCAATTTTGGAAACTAGACCCCCTATGGAACTTATCTAGATGTGTGGTGAGCACTTTGAACCCCAAAGTGCTTCACAGAAATTTATAAACGCAGAGCCGTGAAAATATATATATTTTTTTTCCTCAAAAATGATTTTTTTAGCCAGCTATTTTTTATTTTCCAAGGGTAACAAGAGAAATTAGAACCCCAAAATTGGTGTGCAATTTGTCCTGAGTACGCTGATACCCGAAATGTTGGGGTAAACGACTGTTTGGGCGCACGGCAGGGCTCGGAAGGGAAGGAGCGCTATTTGACTTTTTGAACACCACGTCGTGTTTGGAGACCCCCTGATGTGCCTAAATAGTGGAAACCCCTCAATTCTAGCTCCAACCCTAACCCCAACACACCCCTAACCCTAATCCCAACCCTAACCCTAATCCCAACCCTAATTGTAAACCTAACCCTAATTGTAACCCTAACCCTAATTGTAACCCTAATTGTAACCCTAACCCTAATTCCAACCCTAACCCTAATTATAACCCTAACCCTAAGGCTGGGTTCATACTGCGTTTTACCAGCCCGTTGAACACATAGCGTTGACGGACTGGTAACTGTATAGCATAACGCGATCGCGTTATGCTATACCCGCTAGCGCAGAGGAATCAGCACATCTGCACTAGCGGTGACGGAGCCCAGACGCTGCAGCCCGCGTCTGAGGCTCCGTCACTGAATGACGGCACGTTGCGAACGCATGCCGCTTTACGGCATGAGTCGCGATGCGCCCTCAAATGGGGGTGAATGGCAGCGCTAACTGCGTTACACCGCGTTATGCCACGGTGTAACGCAGTCCGTCTAACGGACTGCCATAAGGCAGTATGAACCCAGCCTAACGCTAACCCTAATGCTAACCCTAGCCCTAATTGTAACCCTAACCCTAATTATAACCCTAACCCTAATGAAAAAATAAAAATAAATAAAATTTCTTTATTTTATTATATGTCCCTAACTAAGGGGTTTATAAAGGGGGGGTTTATGTACTGTTTTTTTTATTTTGATCACTGTGATAGTTTATCACAGTGATCAAAATGTACTTTTACAGAATGTATGAATCATTCTGTTTTTGAATTTTCCGCCAGGCACAGTCGGCGAGCGCACTGCGCATGCACCCGCCATTTTTTTTTACAGGGTGAAGACGCTGGAGGATCGGACCACAGGGGGCGCTGCAGGAGCCAGGAGGGGACACGAAGAAGAGCCCTAGGTACCGGGGGAGGGGATCGGGGGTCCTGGGGACCCTATTTCTCTCCCCTCTGATGTGTGATCACATCAAGAGGGAGAGAAATTTACAGGCAGGATCGCTTTTTTTTTCTTTTGCGATCGCCGGTATAAGGTTAATACTGGCGATCGCAAAAGCGGGGGGGCTGGGGGGTAACCCTGATTATGTTCTCTGGGTCTCGGCTACCCCTGGTAGCCGAGACCCCGGAGAAAATCCGGCTTGGTGGGTGCACTGCGCACTGCGCCCGCCATTTTCTTTACCAGATAAAGACGCCGGAAGATCTGGGAGGCACAGGAGACCTGGGGGACACCGGGAGGCACGGGGGCTGATCGGGGGTCCCGGGACCCCATTTCTCTCCCCTCTGATGTGCGATCACATCAGAGGAGAGAGAAGTTACAGGGAAAATTGCTTTTTTTTGCGATCGCCGTTATAGGGTTAATAACGGCGATCGCAAAAGCGGTGTCAGTAAAAACCGACCCGAATCATGTTCTCTGGGGTCTTGGCTACCCCCGGTAGCCGAGTCCCCGGAGAAAATCCGACTCTGGGGGGTGCTATAGGCTTTTTCCACAGCGCCATTAATTAACGGCGCTGTGGTTTAAGTACCCTTAATGGCCGCCGTTAAAAGGCGTATCGGCGGTCGTTAAGGGGTTAACTAAGGGGGAAGAAAATGTCTAACGCAGGAGAAGATATAGCAGCCGACGCCGCTGCAGCCCCCATAGCACTACAAGATTCAGAGGCAGGTGCAGCTGCAGCCCCCATAGCACAGCAGAATGCAGCGGCCGGCACAGCCACAGCCCCCAGAGCGCAGCAAGATCTGGCGACCGCCTCTGCAGTCCCTATAATGCCGCTATCAATGCCATTTATACCAGGAGCAGCCTGGCTACCACAATACACAGGGGAGCCGTGTACCCTGAGCGATTTCAAGGAGAGACTGTGCAGTTTATTTTATGTGTACCCTCTGTCTGAAAGCCAAAAAGTAAACATTCTCATTGGACAGTTAACTGGTGCAGCTCAAAGAGAAGTAAAGTCCTGGCAGGATACTGATAAAGAGACTGTTAACCAAATTCTGGCTAAGCTGAAGAGCGCCTTTGACACCCGCACTGCAGCAGAAATAAAAATGAGGTTCTTTGGGTGCAAACAAAGGGAGCAGGACAGTATACGGGACTATGCTCTTAACCTTAAGGAGGCAATGCAGGCCATAAAACAGATTGACCCAGACAGCGTGCAGGATGGAGACAGATTGTTAAAGAAGCAATTTATTGAGGGACTCCTGTCTAGCACCCACAGGTCACAGCTGCGCATCAAGGCCCTACAAAACCCTGACCTGAGCTTTGCAGACTTTAAAGACAGGGCCAGCCGGGTGTTGCACGAACCAAATGCCAGCCGCCCAGCACCCCCTAGGCGTTTAGCAATTACCTACCACCAGGAGGCGGCATCCTTCCATAAGGCCCTCGCTGTGGCCGACTCACAGACCCTGGATAAAGATCCATCTGCAGAACTACGTCTTCAGGTCAAGGAGCTGACCAAAAGTGTGGCTGCACTAGCCAAAACTGTGCAGTAGTTGCAAATGCCCCCAAAGGAGAAGATAGAGTTGGCCTCCAGTCCAGATGACGTCCCATGGCGACGGAAGAAGAGGATCCCACCGATCAGAGGGAGAGACAACGATCGCTATGACCAGCAAGGACGACCCATTTGTCGACGCTGCAGCAGAGCAGAGCACATCGCAAGGTTCTGTCATTTAAACTAGCGACCCCTGGGGCAGAGGGCCAACCCCCAGGAGTAGGACGTTTCGGCCCACAGAACTGGTGAGCCAAGTACGTCGGAGGACGACTGGTCCTCCCAGTTGTGATTGACGGCATTCCGATAAACGCTTTACTGGACACCGGCTCTCAGGTGACGACTATGCCATATATTCTTTACAAATGGTACTGGGCTGACTCTGATCTTACTCATGGCCCAGATGATGAGCTGACAGTAGTCGCCAGCAATGGCCAGCCTTTGCCACAGAAGGGGTATAAGGAAGTGACCATTAAGGTGGGGCGAGTAGAAGTAAAAGTCCAAGGTATGATAATTGTAGACATTGATCGACGAGAATGCAACCCAATGATGACCTTAGGTACTAATCTGATAGAAAATTGTCTTGCCGAGGTTATTGTTTTGTTGTAACAGGTAGCCGAAACTGCTGGTTCCAGTGAGCAATGAGTCCTGCAAAAGGAGATCAAGGCCCTGATGCAAAGACAGCAGGTAGAGCTACCTGGGGAGAAGTCGGCAGTGTCAGAGTGAGTGATTCGTTCTCCATTTCAATACCCCCAAAAAGTAAAATGTTAATATGGTGTTGGGCAGCCATAGGCTCAGGGAAGAGATTACCAAGCCCTGGTAGAGCCAGTGTACTCTGATAGTAGGCCCACTATCCTGACAGCCAGGGGGGTAGTTAATGCCTGCAAGGGGAGGGTACCTGTACGCATCTTAAATTGTGAGGAGGAGGAGGCCAAACTACCTCGGTATGCCAACGTTGCTAAGCTGTTCACTGTCAATAACAACGCAATTCAGATAGCAGAACCCTTGGTCTCATCCGACCAGACGGAGGACAATGGCTCTGCAAAACAGCTAGAGGATTGGTGTCAGCAGCTGCACATAGACACTGACTCCACTCTTCCACACCAAAAGAATGGGGTTTACCGAGTAGTCCAAGAGTTTGAACAGGTATTCAGCAAACACCCTTTAGACTTTGGGCAGGCAAAAGGGGTCCAACATCATATCCCCACTGGAAATCATCCACCCATTAAAGAAAGGCATCGGCCTGTACCCCCAAATCACAACCAATGTGCCAAGAGTATGTTACGAGAGATGAAGGAGGCTAGGGTGATAAGAGACAGTTGTAGCCCCTGGGCAGCTCCGTTAGTCCTCGTTAGAAAGAAAGATGGTACAATGAGGATGTGTGTTGACTACAGAAAACGTAACAGCATTACCCACAAAGACGCCTCTCCGTTACCTAGGATAGAGGTATCACTAGCTGCACTGAGAACCGCTAACTATTTCTCCACCTTAGATCTCACTAGTGGGTAATGACAGGTTCCCGTGGCAGAGGCAGACAAAGAGAAGACCACCTTTGCAACACCAATGGGCCTCTTGGAATTCAACTACATGCCGTTTGGGCTTTGCAGCGAACAGTCCAGAGATTGATGGAGTGCTGCCTTGGACACAAGAACTTCGAGACAGTTCTGTTGTACCTAGATGATGTCATTGTCTTCTCCAAGACCTATGAGGAACATTTGGAGCACCTGGCCAAGGTGTTCGAAGCCCTGTCCAAATTTAGCCTGAAAGTGAAACCCACCTGAAGCCCAAGGTGCAGTACCTAGGCCACGTGGTGAGCGCGGAAGGCGTGGCACAAGACCCTGACAAAGTCACTGTTATCAGGGACAGGCAGAGGCGCAGCAACATCCATGAAATACACCAGTTCCTCGAGTTGGTAGGCTACTACCGAAGGTTCATCAAGGGCTTCAGTGAAATAGCCGCACCCCTGCAAAACCTCCTCATGGGCCAGCCCAAGAAGGCCAGGAAGAAGAGTTCTATGTTTGATTGGAATGACGAACTGGAAAGATCCTTCACTCGGTTGAAGTTGGCTCTTACGGGGGATAAAGTTCTAGCCTACCCAGACTATAACCAACCATTCATCCTCTATACTGATGCCAGCAACATTGGACTGGGAGCAGTACTGTCACAGGTACAGAAAGGCAAAGAAAGAGTGATCTCCAACGCAAGCTGGAAACTTCCTCCCACTGAAAGGAATCCTGACAACTACAGCTCCTTCAAGCTGGAGTTCTTTGTCATCGTCTGGGCTGTGACCAAGCGGTTCACACACTACCTAGCTGCGGCAAAGTTTACAATCTTCACGGACAACAATCTGCTGACTCACTTGGAAACCGCCAAGCTAGGTGCGCTGGAGCAGCGATTGATGGCCCTACTGTCCAACTACGAATTCATCATCAAGTACCAAGCGGGACATAAGAACGCCAATGCTGATGCGCTGTCCAGAATGCCTAACTTACCAGATGGGGAGAAGATCTGGACGCATTAGAAAAAATATAATTACCAGCCTTCCACCATCCAATTGCGACCCAACGTGCCCAAGGGGTGAAAAACAAGCGCTACATCACGAAAGAGGCCACATTAAACCCATTGCCTCACCATGAGTGGGCAGAGATGCAGGATAGCGACCCAGCTGTACAACTGGTAAAGAAGCTACTGACGCAAGCTGACTCGCGTCCTGTTTCAGATGCTCCACAAGAGACCCAACAGTTGTGGAAGGAAAAGGTCAGGCTGTTCATCTACGAGGGAAAGCTGTGTTGGAGGAGTGTCAACTCCTGAACTCACGAACTGGTCTGGCAGGTGGTAATCCCGAGGCGTGATGCATCAATGGTCCTGGAAGCGTACCACAATGGAGCAGGACACTTCGGATGGAAGAAGTTGGAGGTCCTCCTTAGCGAGAGATTCTATTGGGTTGGTATGAGGAAGGCCATTGAAGACTGGTGCCGGTAATGTGGAGCATGCAAGTTGCGAAGGAAAAGATCGTAACAGCCAGCGAGCCCCGTTGCAGCCAATAATCACCAAACAGCCACTTGAATTGGTAGATTTGGACCACGTGAAGCTAACTCCAAGCCGTTCAGGCTATGTCTACGCCCTCACCATCGTTGACCATTACTCAAGGTTCCTGGTAGTCGTGCCTGTCAAGGACCAAACAGCAAAGACATCGGCCAAGGCATTTCAACATCACTTTTGTCGACCACATGGTTACCCTGAATGACTGCTTACCGACCAAGGCCCAGCCTTTGAAGCAGAAGTGTTCCAGGAGTTCTATAACATATACGGCTGCAAGAAAATCAGGACAACACCATATCATCCACAGACAAATGGCATGTGTGAGAAAATGAACCAAGTGGTAATTGACCTCTTGAAGACCTTGCCCCTGGAAGAGAGAAACTTGTGGCCAGAAAAGTTGCCAGATCTGGTGGATCTCTACAATCACATTCCGGTAAATTCTACCAACTGTACTCGCTTACTTAGTAACATAGTAACATAGTTATTAAGGTTGAAGGAAGACTGTTATGTTTCGGTAGCTGAGGAGAGATTGCAAAAAACAGCCAAAGTAGTAATACACCAGAGAGGCTGGAAACTATTGAATTGCAGTACACTAAACTAACCGCCACACTAGCAGTAGCCGTGGAGCGTACCTACGGTGATCCTAGACGCCTCGTCACAGCCGGAGAGATAACTACACCTAAAGGCAGAAAGATGAAATCTATCTGCCCCGGAGCAGAATCCCCAAAGAAATAGGAAGCCCCCAAACATGTAATGGCGGTTAGACCAGAAGAAAACACGGACACAGACAGAAAATAGAATGAGCAAACGCTGGGGCCCAATCTGTCTAGATAGAAAAGTATAGGAAAGAATTCTGACTGCAACCCAATAAAACCCTGACAAAAATACCAACACTTCTGATTAACAAAAAAAACTGAGATCACACGATATCTACCACCTAAATCAGATCTCTGGTGTAACTCACAACAACTCAGCAAATAAAAAATGGCAAAGGAACAAAGCAAAAGTGCAAACACATAATGAGCACAATTGCAGCGCCAGACTCCAAAAGGGGACCAGGCCGTAGTCCACTGCAAGCAGCAAACCAGCAGTGAAAATCCAACAGAGGAAAAAAAACAACAAAACACTTATCTGAATGAGAGCAGGAAAGCAAGCTGTGCTCCAAGCAAGACCAGGAGGAACAATTGATTACCGGCAAGGCTGATGGGAACTCAGGTCACTTATATCATACCATTCAGAGCCAGCTGAAAGCCATTCAGTAATTAGTTCATTACCCTCAGCAACCACCGGAGGGAGCCCCAGCTCAGAAGTCACCTCCAAAGTATTCACAACAGAAGACTTTAAGTCCATCTAGTTCAACCCATATCCTATCCTAACCTGCCTTAACATGTTGATCCAGAGGAAGGCGAAAAAAACCCATGTGGCAAACATTAAGCTTCACATTGGGGAAAAAAATTCCTTCCCGACTCCTCATATGGCAATCAGACTAGCTCCCTGGATCAATGCAATATCTAGGAAACTAGTGAATATAGCCTGTAATATTATACTTTTCAAGAAAGGCATCCAGTCCCTTCTTAAATTTTAGTAGGGAATCACTCATTACAACATTATACGGCAGAGAGTTCCATAGTTTCACTGCTCTTACAGTAAAGAATCTGCGTCTGTGATTATGACTAAACCTTCTTTCCTCCAGACGTAGAGTATGCCCCCTTGTCCCCGTCACAGGTCTAAGAGTAAAAAGATCATTAGAAAGGTCTTTGTACTGTCCCCTCATATATTTATACATTGTAATAAGATCACCCCTAAACCTTCATTTTTCCAAACTAAATAACCCCAAGTGTAATAACCTGTCATGGTATTGCAGACCCCCCAGTTCTCTAATAACCTTGGTTGCTCTTCTCTGCACCCGCTCTTGTTCAGCTATGTCCTTCTTATACACCGGAGACCAGAACTGTACACAGTATTCTCAGTGTGGTAGCACTAGTGACTTGTATAGAGGTAAAATCATGTTCTCCTCATGAGCATCTTTGCCTCTTTTAATGCATCCCATTATTTTATTTGCCTTTGCAGCAGCTGCCTGACACTGGCCACTAAATGTGAGTTTGTCGTCCACACATAAACCCAGGTCTTTTTTCAGTGACAGTTTTGCCCAGTGTTTTACAATTAAGCACATAATTATACATCTTGTTTGTTCTACCCAAGTGCATGACCTTACATTAATCCCCATTAAAGCTCATTTGCCATTTATCAGCCCAAGCTTCTAGTTTACATAAATCCTCCTGTAATATAAAATTGTCCTCCTCTTTATTGATTACCCTGCAGAGTTTAGTGTCATCTTTAAACATTGAAAAACTACTCTGTATGCCGTCTACAAGGTCATTAATAAATATGTTAAAGAGAAGCAGCCCCAATACTGACCCCTGTAATAACCCACTGCTAACCATGACCCAGTCCGAGTGTGTTCCATTAATAACCACCCTTTGTTTCCTATCCCTGAGCCAGTTCATAACCCACTTACACATATTTTCCCCTATCCCCATTGTTCTCATTTTATGCATCAACCTTTTGTGTGGCACCGTATCAAAAGCTTTTGAGAAGTCCATGTACACCACGTCCACTGCGTTCCCTTGGTCCAGTCCGGAACTTACCTCTTCATAAAAGCTTATCAGATTAGTCTGACAAGAACGGTCCCTCGTAAACCCATGCTGATACTAGGTCATGAGGTTATTTTCTTCAGATCTCCAATATAGTATCCCTTAAAAAACCCTCCAGGATTTTACCCACAGTAGATGTTAAGCTCACTGGCCTATATTTTCCAGGTTTAGTTTTTGTCCCCTTTTTGAATATTGGCACCACATTTGCTATATGCCAGTCCTGTGGTACAAACCCCGTTATTATGGAATCTTTAAAGATTTAAAATAATGGTCTATCTATGACTGTACTTAATTCCTGCAGTACTCGGGGTGTATCCCATCCGGGCCCGGATTTGTAAATTTTAGTGATTTTTAGACGCCGCCGTAGTTTTTGCTGGGTTAAGCAGGTGACATTTAATGTAGAATTTTTTTCTAGCACTGATCATGTTACCTGTCATGGGATTTTCTTGTGTAAATACTGTTGAAAAAAAGTAATTTAGCATATTGGCTTTTTCCTCATCCTCATCCACCATTTCACCCAGATTATTTTTAAGGGGACCAACACTATTATTTTTTAGCTTCTTGCTATTTATGTAGTTAAAGAATATTTTGGGATTATTTTTACTTTCTCTGGCAATGAGTCTGTCTCTCAATCTTTGCTGTCTTGATTTGCTTTTTACAGAATTTATTTAATCTTCTGTATTTATTTAATACCTCATTACTACCTACTTTCTTTAATTCCTTAAATGCTTTCTTTTACGATACGATACGATACACTTTATTGATCCCGGAGGGAAATTACAGTATTACAGCAGCAATACAAACAGCAGTACATAAAATATTAGGACACAAATCTTGCACAGGTATACCAACATTACATAATAAATAAATAAATAAATACTAAAAGTGTGTAGTTCATGTGTATATAAGACAATGTTAATTGATATTAGTACACCAGCCATCAGTGTTGTGAATGTTTTGGAAATGAATTCTTAGCAGAAGCTCCCTCTGGTGGTTACAAACAGTACTGAACCATTCAATGAGGATTGGCAATCAGGAGTTACAGACTGGTCTGTTATAAGGGAGGTTCCCTCCCATCATGGTTGCCGGTGATCAATTGTTCTTGTCTCAACTGTGGTTCCTGGTTCACTTGGAAGCTTGCTGAGTCTTGCCTCTTCTTCTGCTTTCAGATAAGATATTTTCTGTTTTTGTTTTTGTGCTTACCATTTGCATATTTCTCTGCATTTCTGTGAGGTTAGCCAGGTTCCCCCCCGGGGGGCTTGGGCTCCTCTCAGTTCCGCTGAAACCATTGTTATTTGTTCATTTGCCTTTTCCAGTCTTTTCAGTGGCTGCGGCTTAGTTTTGTTACACCAGAGAACTGATTTATGTGGTAGAGGTCGTGTGATCTCAGGTGTTTTTGCAATCAGTAGCGTTGGCATTTTTTAGGGTTTTTTTTGGATTGCAGTGAGTATCCTTTCTATCCTTTTCTGTCTAGGCAGATTGGGCCCCAGTGTTTGCTCATACTATTTTCTGTCTGTGTCTGTATTTCCTCTTGTCTTACCGCCATTACATGTTTGGGGGCTTCCTATGTTCTTTGGGGATCGGCAGATAGCTTTCCTCTTTCTATCTTTAGGTGTAGTTAATCTCTCAGGCTGTGACGAGGCGTCTAGGACCAACGTAGGAACGCTCCACGGCTGCCTTTAGTTGTGGTGGTTAGTCAGGGTACTGCAGTCCAATAGATTCCAACCTCTCAGGCGTATTGCCGTTTTTGCCTGCTCTCCTCAGCTACCAAAACATAACAGTATCACCGGCCAAACTGAAAATTGTATGGTACTCACAGAAGGGAAAAATAGTGTGGAAAGAAAAAAGTTGTCAGAGTTGTCAGAGATTTTTTTTTTCTGTTTCTTGCATTTTTTCCCTCTTTTTCTCTGGGTGCTGAGGAGGATTTTTTTTTTCTCTCAATTGAGCTTGCACAGCTGTCTGGCCGTGTGGATCAGCTTGCCACTGAGGTTCGGAGTATTGCTGTCTATCTTGCTGGGTTGCCGGTTGTGGAACCTAGGATTCCCATGCCAGATTTGTTTTTGGGAGATCGGGCCAAATTTCTGAATTTCAAAAATAACTGTAAGTTGTTTTTTGCCTTAAAACCTAAGTCCTCAGGGAACGCAGCACAGCAGGTTCAAATTGTCATCTCTCTCCTGCGCGGCGATCCTCAGGATTGGGCTTTTTCGCTGACACCTGGGGACCCTGTTTTGAGTGATGTTGATGCATTTTTTCTGGCTCTGGGGTTATTGTACGATGAGCCTAATGTCACTGATCAAGCTGAAAGAACCTTGTTGGCATTAAATCAGGGGCTTGAGGATGCTGAGTTGTACTGTCAGAAATTCCGAAAATGGGCAGTCCTAACCAAATGGAATGATGATGCTTTGGCAGCCCTTTTTCGGAAGGGGCTGTCAGAGAATGTAAAAGATGTTATGGTGGGTTTCCCTGCTGCCTCTGGTCTCAATGATTCTATGTCATTAGCGATTCAAATTGACAGACGTTTGCGTGAGCGTAGAGGTATGCGTGGAATAGTGTTGCCTTGTGAGTCAGCTTCTGAGCCCATGCAGTGTGATAGAGTGGCTTCTGGGGCACAGCATCATGAGTTTCGAAAACGCAATGGGTTATGTTTCTATTGTGGTGACGCCTCTCATGCTATTTCTGTCTGCCCTAAGCGGGGAAGACGTTTTGCACGCTCAGTTGTCTTGGGTAGTGTTCAGACTAAATTTTTGTTGACTGTTACCCTGATTTGCTCCCTGTCCACATTTTCTATTCAGGCTTTTGTTGATTCGGGAGCAGCTATTAACTTGATGGATTTTGATTTTGCCAAACGTTGTGGGTTTCCCTTGATACCCCTACGGAACTCTATTCTCCTACTGGGGATTGATTCTACCCCTTTGGCTGAGAATAAATCCCAGTTTCCTACTCAGGTAATAATGAGGGTTGAACCTGATCATCAGGAGAGTTGCAAATTTTTGGTACTCTATAATCTGCATGACATTATTGTACTAGGTTTCCCTTGGTTACAGTCTCATAATCCTGTTTTGGATTGGAAATCTGTGTCTGTAACCAGTTGGGGCTGCCAATGTGTTAATGCCAACACTCCTGTTTTTTCTGCCTCTCCCCAGTCTCAGGATGTTCCTGACTTTTTGACTGATTTTTCTGATGTGTTTAGTGAAAGTAAATCTGCATCCTTGCATAGGAGCTATGACTGTGCTATTGAATTAGTGCCTGGTAGTAAATTTCCTAAAGGTCGCCTTTTTAACTTGTCTGTACCTGAACATGACGCTATGCGGTCTTATATCAAGGAGTCATTGGAGAAGGGTCATATCAGACCATCCTCTTCACCCTTGGGTGCCGGTTTTTTCTTTGTGGCCAAAAAGGATGGTTCATTAAGGCCATGTATTGATTATCGTCTCTTGAACAAGATCACTGTGAAATATCAATATCCATTACCCTTGATTTCTGACCTGTTTTCCAGGGTGAAAAGTGCTACTTGGTTTACCAAGCTTGACCTCAGGGGGGCGTATAACCTTATTCGCATTAAGCACGGGGATGAATGGAAGACGGCGTTTAATACCCCAGACGGGCATTTTGAGTACCTAGTGATGCCCTTTGGGCTCACTAATGCTCCTTCTGTCTTCCAGTCCTTCATGAATGACATTTTCAGGGATTTTGTGGATAAATTTCTGATTGTTTATTTGGATGATATCTTGATTTTTTCCAATGACTGGGACTCTCATGTGAAACATGTTCGGACTGTGTTCCAGATTTTGAGAGAGAATGCTCTGTATGTGAAGGGATCAAAGTGTCTTTTTGGCGTACAGAGGATCTAATTTCTGGGATTCATTTTGTCTCCATCTGTTATTGAAATGGACCCGGTCAAGGTTCAGGCCATCTGTGATTGGGTCCAACCTACTTCATTAAAGGCTCTTCAGAGATTCTTGGGTTTTGCCAATTTTTATAGTAAATTTATTGGTAATTTCTCTGTTATTGTTAAACCATTGACTGATTTGACCAAAAAGGGTTCTGATGTGGTGAATTGGCCTCCTGAGGCAGTCTTTGCATTTCAGGACCTTAAGCAGAGATTCACTTCTGCTCCTGTTCTACGGCAGCCTGATGTTTCTCTGCCATTTCAGGTGGAGGTTGATGCCTCTGAAATTGGGGCAGGTGCCGTTTTGTCCCAAAGAGATCCTGAGACCTCTAAAAGTAACCCTTGTGCCTTTTTCTCTCAAAAATTTTCTCCAACTGAACGTAATTATGACGTGGGTAATCTGGAGTTATTGGCCATGAAGTGGGGTTTTGAAGAGTGGAGACATTGGCTGGAGGGAGCTAAACATCAGGTGGTGGTCCTCACGGACCATAAGAATCTGGTTTATCTGGAATCAGCCAAGCGACTTAATCCTAGACAGGCCAGGTGGGCCTTGTTTTTCACACGTTTTAATTTTGTGGTTTCCTTTCTTCCTGGCACTAAGAATGTTAAGGCGGATGCCCTCTCGAGGAGTTTCCTTGCGGACTCTCCTGAGTTATCCAATCCTGCTGTTATTTTGAAAGAGGGTGTAGTTCTTTCCGCCATCTCGCCCAATTTGAGACTGGCTCTGGAAGGGTATCAGAAGGATAAACCTGAGCGCTGCCCTATTGGGAAATTGTTTGTCCCAGACCGGTGGAAAAAGAGTGTGATGTCTGAGATTCATTGTTCCACGTTGGCCGGTCATCCCGGAATTTTTGGTACCAGAGACTTGGTGAGTCGGTCCTTTTGGTGGCCTACTTTGTCTCGTGACGTCAGGGTGTTTGTGCAGTCCTGTGGGACTTGCTCTCGCTCCAAGCCTTGCTCTCGCTCTAGTGGTTTGTTGATGCCATTGCCTGTGCCCAAGAGACCATGGACCCATATCTCTATGGATTTTACTTCCGACCTCCCTGTTTCTCAGAGAATGACCGTTATCTGGGTGATTTGTGATAGGTTTTCCAAGATGATACATCTTGTGCCATTACCTAAGTTACCTTCCTCCTCCAAATTGGCGCCTTTGTTCCTTCAGCACGTGGTTTGGTTACACGGCATTTTTGAGAACATTATGTCTGACAGAGGAGTCCAGTTTGTTTCCAGATTTTGGAGGACTTTTTGTTCTAAACTTGGTGTTCAATTGTCTTTCTCCTCTGCTTTTCATCCTCAGACCAATGGACAAACTGAGAGAACAAACCAGACATTGGAGACTTATCTGAGATGCTTTGTGTCTGCTGATCAAGATGACTGGGTCTCTTTTTTGCCTTTGGCTGAGTTTGCTCTTAATAATAGGGCTAGCTCTGCCACTTTGATGTCTCCATTTTTCTGCAATTTTGGGTTTCACCCTCGATTTTCTTCGGGACAGACGGAGGCTTCTGTATGTCCGGGTGTTGACTCTGTTGTGGAGCGTATGCAGCAGATTTGGGACCAGGTAGTGGAGAGGTTGTCCCTCTTTCATGAGAAGGCCCAGCGGTTTGCCAACCGGCATAGGACTGATGGTCCTCGGTTTAAAGTGGGGAATTGGTCTGGTTGTCCTCAAGAAATATCCCTATGAGAGTTGCATCTCCTAAGTTTAAGCCTAGGCTCATTGGACCTTATAAGATCATGGAGATTCTTAATCCTGTTTCCTTTCGTTTACTTCTTCCAGGGACATTTAAGATCCATAACGTGTTCCACAAGTCCTTATTGAAGAGGTTTGTCGAGCCAGTGGTTCCTATGGCTGCGCCTCCTGACCCTGTTTTGGTTGAGGGCAATCTGGAGTATGTGGTTGAGAAAATATTGGATTCTCATTTTTCTAGACGGAAACTCCAGTATTTGGTTAAGTGGAGAGGTTATGGTCAGGAGGACAATTCTTGGGTGTTTGCTTCGGACATCCGTGCTAGGAGACTGATCCGTGCCTATCACCGAGCTCATCCTGACCAACCTGGTTGCACAAATGAGGGTTCGGTGACCCCTCCTCAAGGGGGGGTACTGTTGTGAATGTTTTGGAAATGAATTCTGAGCAGAAGTTCCCTCTGGTGGTTACAAACAGTACTGAACCATTCAATGAGGATTGGAAATCAGGAGTTACAGACTGGTCTGATATAAGGGAGGTTCCCTCCCATCATGGTTGCCGGTGATCAATTGTTCTAGTCTCAACTGTGGTTCCTGGTTCACTTGGATGCTTGCTGAGTCTTGCCTCTTCTTCTGCTTTCAGATAAGATATTTTCTGTTTTTGTTTTTGTGCTTACCATTTGCATATTTCTCTGCCTTTCTGTGAGGTTAGCCAGGTTCCCCCCCGGGGGGCTTGGGCTCCTCTCAGTTCCGCTGGAGCCATTGTTATTTGTTCATTTGCCTTTTCCAGTTTTTTCAGTGGCTGCGGCTTAGTTTTGTTACACCAGAGAACTGATTTAGGTGGTAGAGGTCGTGTGATCTCAGGTGTTTTTGCAATCAGTAGCGTTGGCATTTTTTAGGGTTTTTTTTGGATTGCAGTGAGTATCCTTACTATCCTTTTCTGTCTAGACAGATTGGGCCCCAGCGTTTGCTCATACTATTTTCTGTCTGTGTCTGTATTTCCTCTTGTCTAACCGCCATTACATGTTTGGGGGATTCCTATGTTCTTTGGGGATCTGCTCCGGGGCAGATAGCTTTTCTCTTTCTATCTTTAGGTGTAGTTAATCTCTCAGGCTGTGACGAGGCGTCTAGGACCAACGTAGGAACGCTCCACGGCTGCCTTTAGTTGTGGTGGTTAGTCAGGGTACTGCAATCCAATAGATTCCAACCTCTCTGGTGTATTGCTGTTTTTGCCTGCTCTCCTCAGCTACCAAAACATAACCCATCAGTCATTATTTTCTACCACCCTTAGGAAATTATTATACATCCCCATAGCAGTAGGTACAAACGATTTCCTGATTTTTTCCTTCTTGCACCTTAGTAGGATTAGACGGCTGCTGAATGTGCTCTTCTGCTTCAAGAACAGCTCGTATAGGGGGTGTGTATTATTGTTCATTACAGCCCTACACTTCTTCTGAATTCTATCCTCCAATACCTCCTCAAAAGAGTCAAGATGGAGGCCAACAGCTGCACTAGCCTTCTTGATAAGTTTGTTGAGCTTATTAGCGTCAGCTACTCGCACACTACTGCCCCAGCAAATGATAGCAAAAAAGATGGCGCTTGCTACAACGGACTGGTAGAACATCTCCAGCATTTTACTGCACACATTGAATGACCTGAGCTTCCGCAGAAAGTACAGTCTGCTCATTCCCTTCTTGTAAACCTTTTTACTTTCACTTTTGTCACTTATTGCGCCCCTTACAGCTCTATTTAGCCATAGTGGTTTCCTCCTATTTCTAGCATGTTTATTCCCATAGGGTGTATATTGTGCACAGGTCCTATTCAGGATGCTAATAAACGTCTCCCATTTTCTTTGCGTATTTTTATGTCTCAGGATATCGTCCCAGTTAAATGCAACAAGATCATCTCTCATCCATTGGAAATTTGCCTTCCTGAAGTTTAGTGACCTTGTAACCCCTCTTCTACACATCTTATTAAAGGATACATGAAAACTTATTATTTTGTGATCACTGTTACCCAAGTGACCCCAACCCTTATATTTGATATGCTGTCTGGCCTGTTGGTTAAGATTCGGTCAAGCAGTGCCCCCCCTCTTGTTTGGTCCTGAACTAGTTGTGAAAGGTAATTGTCTCTCATAGTTGTCAAAAACCTATTACCTATAGGCTATGTCGACATGTTGCGGAATTGCCGCGGAAATTTCCGCGGGAATCCCGCACCTCCCTGCCACGGGAAATACGCATTTTTATTGGTATGCGTATTCCCGCCAGAAACTAGCGTTTTGCAAGCGTAATCTTAGCTTGCAGAATGCTAGCGTTTTCCAAGCGATCTGTAGCATCGCTTGGAAAACTGATTGACAGGTTGGTCACACGAGTCAAACATAGTGCCGCATCAATAGTAAAAAGATCTAATGTTAAAAATAATAAAAAAAAATAAAAAATCATGCTATTCTCACCTTCTGGCGGCCCCCGCAGCCTTCCTGGTCCTCAGTGACGCTCCTAGCCAATCCCGTTCCCAGGCGTCCTTTGCGACAATGACCCCAGATGACGTAGCTGTCTCGCGTGATGCTACGTCATCTGGGGTCATTGTCGCAAAGGACGCCTGGGAACGGGATTGGCCAGGAGCGTCGCTGAGAGGCGGGAAAGCTGCGGGGGCCGCCGGAAGGTGAGAATATCATTATTTTTTATTTTAATTATTATTTTAACAGGGATATGGTACCCAGGGCCTGGAGGAGAGTCTCCTCTCCTCCAGACCCTGGGAACCATCCGCACATGAACCGCTTACTTTGCGCATGGTGGGCATAGCCACATGCGGAAAGTAAGCGGTTCAATGCATTCCTATGGCGGCGCGATTCCGGAAAAAGAATGAGCATGCTGCGTATTTTTCCGCGATGCGATTTGGCCACGGAAAAACACGCAGCATGTGCACAGCATTGCGGAATCCCATAGGATATAATGAGTTGCGTTGGGTAAGCGTTTTTGCTGCGTTTTCGCAGCGTTTTTTGCGGCAAAAACACTAATAATCCGCAACGTGTGCACATAGCCATACTGGAACTGCAGGTTTCTGCTCCCCAATGCATTTCAGGGTAGTTGAAGTCCCCCATAATAATGACTTCTCCTTGAGTCGCTGCTTCATCTATTTGCTTTACGAGGATATTCTCCGTTGCTTCCATTATTTTTGGAGACTTATAACAAACCCTTATCAGTAATTTACTATTTTTTCCCCCTCCCTTTATCTCCACCCACAGGGACTCTACATCTTCATTAGATTCACATATATTATCACGCAGGATGGGTTTTAAGGATGATTTTACATATAAACACTCACCCCCCCCTCGCTTATTTTTACGATAATTTCTAAACAGACTATAGCCCTGTAAATTAACAGCCCAGTCGTGGCTCTCGTCCAGCCAAGTCTCAGATATCCCCACCATGTCATAGTTATGTTCCAACAAAATGAATTCTAATTCCTCCATTTTGTTGGTGAGGCTTCTGGCATTAGTATACATGCACTTTATGTATCTCTCTGTACCTCGATTCTTTCTTAAATTATTAACTGTTCTAACCCCACCCCCCATCCCACCCCCAATTTCATTATTTGTGCCCAGGTCTCTATCTGAGAGCAAGACCTGGGAAGTTACCCATTGACTTGGACATGGGAATCCTGACACCTGAGGTGACATCACCAGACGCAGACTGGGATACAGAGCGGCAGCAACAGTACCGCAAAGTGCAAGAATGCGTAGAGAAGACTTTGTCTCAAGCAAGACAGAAGCAAGAAAGAAACTACAATCAGCATGCACCGGCAGTTCCCTTGTCATCTGGAGAACAGGTACTCAAAAGGAAAAGACATCTCCACAAATTAAATGATTACTGGGAAGCTGAACCATACACCGTTATGCCTTCAGACTTTGATAACACCAAGGTGTGCCTCATCAGCAAAGATGGAGGAGAAAACTCGGCAGCAGTGTCAAGGGATCACCTAAAACCATGCCCTGACCAACTAAAGGAAAAGATTGGAGATAAGGACATTCCTCAGTCAGTAGAAAAAGTGAAAGAAAAGATCCGCACTGTACTTGGTGAGTTCCCTATAAATTGGACAAGAGTGAATCAAGCCATAGTAGTGCCTGTCTTGACCTTTCCTCAAGTAGTAGTGTCAGAAAGAGAAGTGACTCAAGATCAGCCTAAAGATCTGCAAGCCCAAGTGACAGAAGCCACACCTGCAGTGGAACGCAAAAGTCCACCTCCTGCCAACGGTGAATCTGTCATGCCCACAGTGAGTAGAGCAGTCATAGAAAATTAGGTATACCTATACTACGTAGAGTCACCAGTAGTGTAACCACTAGAGCGCGCACTACATCAGTGGTAGTTAGCACAGTGAATCCAATCATGTCACCACCAACACCAGTGCTACGTAGGTCTATCCATACTACCAAAGGCCTACTCCCTTTGAGATTCCGCATATAAGTAGACTGTTTACTTAGGAAATGTAAATAAGTTAAAAATGTTTATAATCGCAACCATTAAGCATATGTGCCTACAGAGACTACTGTATGAACTTTTGAGCATTCTCATTTCATTGATTAAATGGACGATTGGGTCACTGGACTCGTAGTGACCAGGACAATGCTTGTAAATAATTAACACTAATAGCTATAGAACAAAAACCGTCTGGCGTGGCCGAAGATGTGGTCCAAAAGGGAGACCAGCCATGCTTTGTAGCCCGCCCAAGGCCTACGTTGAGGGTTTGAGACGAGTCCCTCATATTGTACTTTGTAGGGTGAAAAAGGACACCCCATTTCAAGACTTCGCCAAAAATCTATATTTATTGTTAAAAAAATCTTGTAAATAGTTATATGTTTTCTTTTATGTTTCCTCAGTCCAGGAGTATTGAATTTTACTATGGAGGAATGTGGCACCCCAGGAGTTCGGTTGCCACAGTGACCTTGCCTCCCTCCAGGGGAAAGTGATGTCATGCCTGAAAGCAAGGAAGGATCCCTTTAACAGGTAACACACAACATACACTTTTCTTACTCCAGACCAGAAGGGGGAGCTCTAACACCTGTTTTCAGGGGAGCTTTCTCTGGCACATTCTGGCTGGGGGAGGAGTTAAGTTTGTCAGTAGATGAGCAGGATTGAGAGAGTAAAGATGTGTTGGAGACAAGCTGGGGACAGGAGCTATAGCAGATCTCACCCCCAGGTCTGAGCGCCAGAAACCGCACCCCGGAGTCCGAGGCTGAGTGGGTAAACTAAAGCCTCAGCAGCAGAATCCAGAGGGCAGGAGACAGCAGGTCCTCTGTCCCCAACTAAGACTCGACTACACAGCAGCAGCACGTGTGAGCCAGAGACTCCAGAGTTGAGCGATCCCTGAAGTAGGCTACAGCTGCCTGTTATGAGAGTGAAGTTCTGCTTAAATAAGAGACAGAGAGAGGAACTTGAACAGAGTTTACAACAGCAAGTACCTCAGAGACCAGCGCTAGAAAGGAGACCTCACAGCCCACCTGAAATAAGGATATTCCTAAATTGCTTTCAGGCTAACTGACTTCAGCACCATCTGTAACCTGATCCCTGGTTATGGTTGTTTTTTTCTTTTGTTTGTTTCCCCTGGGTGCAGTATTAATAGAAAAGTGAGTAATTTGACCATATCATAATTTTTATGCATATTTTGAATCTCCAAGCTGTATTACTTGAATGCTTACTGGATGAAGCATATAGGGTGTTGTATATTTGTGTAATGATGGAGGGTGTAGCCTAAGGATATGTAGTGGTGCCGGAATAACACCTCCGAGCAGGACTCAAATATGGTACAGTAGAGAAGGAGTCAGAAACAAAACACCAGCTTTATTGAAAAACAGAGGATTATATGCCTGAAAATAAGACTAACAGTTATTGTAATGATTACAGCAATAATTCATAGATAAATCTCCGAGTGATGTGATTCAGATGTAACCCCCAAATGATCCATTCACTATAATGAGGCTGCAGAGCACTGGCGGACAAAGTCAGAAAAGGGCCCCTGTGCAAGAACAATACATGGACCCTTTGCAGCCCAAGATCTCCTAAAAAATGCAAAATTGCACCTGGTTTGGAGGTATAAATGGGCCCCCTCACGTCTTGGGCCCCTGTGCGGCTGCACAGGTTGCACCAATGATATGTCTGCCCCTGCTGCAGAGTTACTCTGGACTCCGTCTGGCCTCTATTCAGCGGTGTCCTTCTTTTCAGAAGTGCACAAAACTGTGGACAACGGCACTTTTATGCAATCCTAAATAGACGGAAACCGCTGGATCACAGGTCAGAAGACATCCACAATGCATCCAATCTGCCTCATTATAGGGAATCTTCCGCTGGAGGTTACGTCTGAATCGTGTATTTCAGAGATTTACACGGAAACATTGTGTAATCGCTAAGCGCAGAGTATAGGATAGATGTGAGCCGAGCCTTACTGCGATCTTTGGGAGGCAGAATGAAAAAATCAACAGCAGGTGATGAATTGGTTTTATTTATTTTTTACGCCGTTCCTCATGCGGTATAAGTGATTAGGCGACTTTATTCCTTGGGTCGGTGCGATTACAGCGATACCAGATTCATATAGGCTTTTTATGTTTGGTTGCTGTCGCACACTAAAAACACTTTTTATTGCATCTCCATATTTAAACAGCTATAATTTTCCATATTTCATTTTTTATGGAGGGGAAGGTGGGTTTATTGTTCCGCTTGTGGTAAAATTGGTAAGGCAATACGAGTACAGCGATACCTCATTTATAGTTTTTTATGTTTTGGCGCTTTTACACAATAAACACTATTTTATAGAAAAAAATATTTTTGCATTGCTTTATTCTGAGAGCTATAATTTGTATATTTTTCCGCTGACGGAGCTTGTTTTTTGGGTGACAAAATGACGTTTTCAGCAATACCATTTTTATTTACAGTCGTCTTTTTGCACCTTTTGTTCGGTGGCATGATGATAAAGTGTGAAGGAAATTTTGGTTAGGATTAGTGATGAGCGAGCACTAAAATGCTCGGGTGCTCGTTATTCGGGTCGAGCAAATTGGAATACTCGAGTGCTCGACCAGAGCAACGAGCCCAATGTAAGTCTATGGGGAAAACCGAGCATTTTTGCCGCGATCCCCCCCGGGGTCCTTTTAAAGTCTGAAAATGTCTGTAAATGATGGAAACACTGCTCAACTGACATGGGAACATCATGGGGAATGCCCCTGACTCCCTTTCTGACTCCCAGGTCACAGCTGTGAGCAATGTCAGAGTCTTACGCCATTTTTACAGGTGCACCAAAACTATACACAAACGAAACCAAAATGGATTTTCTTGGGGAAATATGTCAAGGAACATCCTTTCCATGCTAATGACTTTTATATAAGGCAAAATAATGAACCCAAAGCAAAAATGTTCCTCCACCAATTTGTCTATGTTCACACATAGCGTTTTTGATGCGTTTTTTAACGTTAACATTGCTTTCAAACAATACAAATGTATTTACCGTGAAATGTCATTGTAGCATTTAACAACCTTAGCTGGCCATGTGGTGTGTGACACATCAGACACATCTTGTTTCATTTATGAAGGAGGGACTCTTAAAGTCACAAAGCCAATTTTTATAGGGCATCAGTCGGCATTACTATTCTTAATGGCCCAAAATTAAACAGTGGGTCTCCTATACTGATATTGCCTATGCATTGAGTGGCTGGGCTGCCAAAAATTAGGACGCATCCTAATACCCCTTTCATGAGACGTACAGGAGGGCCTCATGAAAAAGTGTTCCAATTATAAGAAAATAGGTTTCCCACAGTGTTAGCATATGCACTAAATGCAAGGCCTGCACTGCAGGAAAGTAACACGCACCCCAATAAGCCTTTGAACCCAGGTACTGGATGGCCACAGGAAAACCAAGTTCACATTACTCTTTTGCCACTGCCATACTGTTAGTTTATGCATTGAATTCAAGGCCTGCCCTGTATCAAATTCAAACGCACCCCAAAAGGCTTTGAACCGACATAGTGGATGCAGACAGGAAAACCAAGTTCACATTACTCTTTTGCCACTGCCATACTGTTAGCTTATGCATTGAATGCAATACCCGCCCTGCATCAAATTCAAATGCACCCCAAAAAGGCTTTGAGCCGACGTAGTGGATGTACACAGGAAAACCAAGTTCACATTACTCTTTTGCCACTGCCATACTGTTAGTGTATGCACTATCACCCGAGGCCGCCTCTGCCTCGTTTCAGTCCGTGGTTGCGACCCGTGCTCCGCCACCCGCAGCCGGCACTACCTTGTTCCAGCCTGTGGCCGCGGCTAGTATACTGCCATCCGCGGCTGCTACAGTACCGCTCCAGCCCGCGACTTTGGCCTGCACAACAGGGCCCGCGGCTGCTGCCATCTTGCCTCTGAAAGGGGTGGTCTCAATGCCAGAGAACTTCTCCAGGGCCTGTTGCGCCCCATCTGCCACCAGGTGTAGGAACGCCCGAGGCCTACGGCGGCTCCTCGTTGGCTGGGCCCAGCAGCTGAGATGCTGAACGGACACCTTCCGGACAACAGCTCTGCAGGACATCAGAGAAGGATAAGTGACACTCCGTTAACTGTTAATTATTGTCCTAGGACATTTAGATGGCCCTATCGCGGCCCTCTAGTCGTTGGCACCTGCATAATAGCATTTTGCTCTGGTAATTGTGGATTGTTGGATACTTTCCCTGCTAGGAGAATTACTGTCAGCTTACTAGTTACTCCTATAACCCTTATATAAAGGTTTAGTTTAAGCTTGCTCCGTCTCGTCACTGCATCCTGCGTACCTGCGAATAGCACATTTGTCATAGTCGGCAGGATGCAGTCTCCGAGCGCGAGCGGGGAAACCACAAACCAAGGGGGTGAGAGTGGCCCACGGACCAGCCTGTTGTTGGGGCCATGCTGAACAACTTGCCCAAGTTCACCGGCAGTAATACCATGCTGTGGAGCTGGGCAGAGCGAATGCGGGGGTTGTTCAGGATGCACTTGATGACCCCTGATCTGGAAGCAGAGGTGGCCATCATGGCATTGGAGGGAGAGGCCCAGGACTCTGTGATACTAAGACCCCCGGGACAATGGAATACTTTTGTTCGGGTATTGCAGACCTTGTAGGAGACCCACGGGGACCCGACTAATGTAGGGGAACTGAGAACCCGGCATGCAAGGAGAGGGGTAGACTGCCACTCAGTATATGAATGTGCTGCAGGAGCTCTATTCGGCCATCGAGTGAAAGGATAGAGTAGGCATGGGGCCCCTTGACATTACTCTGCGTGTGTTAGGGTTCGAGTTCCCAATGCTGCACAGGGGGAATCTTGAGCCATTCCCGCTGCGGTCCCCCATCTGTCTCCGGCTGCAGTGGAACCTGCTCAGCAGAGACGTCGGTCCCAGCGTCTTGCCTGGTCTCATACTGTGCAGAGACTTGCTGCTGCCTCTCCTGGATCTTCGGTTATAACCAGTGCTGGAGAAGGCAGATTTGGGACTAAGTCCTCTGTTTCTTCTTCTGAGCATGCCCAGGGCAAGATCTCCCATTGGAGATCAGGGGTCACATGCTCAGATATAGCTATGACTCCTATTGGTCCTCCAGGAAGATCCTGTAGCTGTTTGTGATCTGAAGCAGCTTTCTATTGGTCCTTTCTTGAAGGTCTTCTACTCGTGGCTGCTATAAAAGGTTGTCCTGACCGCAAGGCCATGCGCTAGTATCAAACCTTTATGTGCTTTGCGCCAGTATGGTCATGCGTGTGTGTGGTTAGGGCGGCTGAAATACGCCATTACAATACCGACCTAATCAGTGAGGAACTTGGTATGCTAGCTGGTCAGGTTTGGAGTCTTAGATGCCTTTAGAATACCGGCATAACTGGTGAGGAGTTTGGTTGCCGTATTCAGGGCCTGGCATACAGTCGCCATAGATAGCGCATGACCACTTCCTATGTTCGCTTAGCAGTCAACTGTGTACCTGGACACAGTAGGGTTTCTCAGCGGCTCTGTAACGCAACAGGGTTCGCTTTAAAACGCTAGTCAGCGCCCTAGCGTTTTACTTTGCGGCTCACTGAAGCTAAGTGAGTTCGCAGTTATCGCCATATAGCGCTGTGGCATTCCCGCTAGCGGCTCTGTGGATTAACAGAGTTCGCACTAACTGCCACAGGGCGCTACGGCATTTATTTTAGTGACTCTGCGGGATAACAGAATTCGCTACTTACGCCATCTTACTAGCAGCAGGCTCTGCCTGCACGGTGGACCCCGGGCTGCGAACGCACCTCTCTACATTATTTATTAGGTGCGTTTCGCTGATCCTAACAGCGTGACCTCTTGGTGACTGGATTGGGTGACCCCCTGACCAAGCAAGCCTTGCAGGAGCGGGTGCAGGTAGACCCATGTCTGACCTTCTCTGGAATAGGGAGTGAGGCCCGCGCGCGAGAGCAAAGGGTGACAGCCCCAGTGAGGAAGGCCCAGAGCACTGAAGCCTCCGTGAATGCCATCAGTGAGCCCCCTTGGGTGGGGAAATGCGACAGGAGCTGGAAAGTATTAGAGGTGAACTGGCTGAAGTGAAAAGAAAGGCCAGAGCTATGGGCAGACCACGGGGGCCGAGCATGACAACTTGGAGGCTCAGTAACTCTCGGGGTGGCCGGCCTCCGCAGCCCATCGCTTGCTTTAACTGTGGAGAGGTAGGCCACTTCACCCAGGAGTGCCCTCGGCATGGGAAGAACCCGCCCCGGCGGCCATGAAACTAGAGGGCTCTGAGCCGGGGGGACATCGCTCGGAGCCAGAACGCACCCCATGGGGTGGTGGAAGTCCCGAGGATCTAATTGCTAAGTGTCCGCTGGTTTGGGCAGAATTTGAAGGCCGTGCCGTGCGCTGCCTGGTGGATACGGGGTCACAAGTGACCACTATGCCTGAGACTTACTACCGGCAGCACTTTCCAGAAGCCGCAAGGCCCCAGTGGGAGTCCGTGATAAAGCTAGTGGCTGCCAATCAATTGCCCATCCCTGTCGTCGGAGTAGCATGGATGCAGATTTCGATGTGTGGCAAGCCATTGGGCATGCGAGGCATGGTCCTGACTCAGGGAGACGAGACCGGTGGATACGCCGTCACCTTGGGCATGAATGTACTAAAAGAATTTGGCAGTCTCCTCAATGAACCTGCTCAAGAGACTTTGAAACAATGGAGCCCCCGCAAGTCTTCCAGCAGCTGGTGTGGGGTGCGCGAGTCCAAGAGGCTTGCCAGGAGGGAGAGATGCTGGGGAGAGTGGCTGCGTCTGTGGCTCCTCAGCTCATGCTACCGCCAGGACAGACAGTTGGTGCTCTGCCCGTCCGAGCCCATGTACCACTGGAAGGAGTAGAGGTGCAGGTGGAGCCATGCTTCCTCGAGCATCTGCCCTCCAGGCTCCTGGTGGCTCGCGCCCTGGCTACTGTGAGAAAGCGAACAGTCCTTGTGCGGTGTGTCAACCTGGAAGATCAGGACATTCTCTTGAAGCCCCGCGTAGAAATGGCAAAATTGGTAAAGCCATTGGAAGAGGTGCTCCCGCCCCCGGCGTCGCAGTTGGGGGTGAATCCAAGGGACTTCTGGGCTGTAACTGTGCACTCCATCCGGAACGCAGAGCCCCCACCCGAGCAGGCGGGGCGAGCAATCTTGGAGAAAATGCAAGCCAAACTCTCTGGCCTCGACCAGGCCCAAATACATCAGGTGGAAGCACTCCTGGGCCATTACCAAGAGGTATTCGCCAGCCATGAGGATGACTTCGGGTGCACCACAGCCATTACGCACAGCATTCCCACTGAAGGGACGGCCCCCATCAGGGAGCGATATCGGCAGATTCTACCGCAGTTATACCAAGAAGTGAAAATGCTGTTGAACCAAATGCTGCGAAAAGGGGTTATCCGAGAAAGCCAAAGTCCCTGGGCAGCCCCCATAGTGTTGGTGCGGAAAAAGGACAGCACCCTGCGGTTCTGTGTGGATTACCGAAAGTTGAATGCCTGCACCATCAAAGCCTCATATCCGCTCCCTTGAATAGAGGAGTCTCTGTCGGCCCTGGAACAGGCAAAATATTTCTCTACTTTAGACTTGGCCAGTGGATACTGGCAGGTACCAATGTCCGAAGAAGATCGGGCAAAAACCGCCTTCATTCTGCCCATGGGACTGTTTGAATTCAACCGGATGCCGTTTGGAATGGCCAGCGTCCCTGGAACCTTTCACCTGATGGAGAGGTACCTAGGCGACCTTAACTTTGAAGCCACCCTGATATATTTGGACGACATCATCATCTATTCCGCCACGTTTGAGGACCATCTGCATCATCTGGACCAGGTGCTCGGCCGGCTGCAAAAATACAGGTTGAAGGTGAAGCCCCAAAATTGCCACCTGTTTCGCACACAAGTTGAATATCTGGGGCATGTGGTCTCTGCCGAGGGCATGAGGACATCTCCAGAGAAGGTCGCTGCGATACAAGAGTGGCCTACCCCCGAGACTGTGAAGGATGTGCGGGCCTTCTTGGGGCTGGCTGGATATTACCGTCACTTCATGAAAAACTTTGCTTGCCGAGCCCAAGCCCTGCAAGATCTACTAAGAGGAATCCCAGCCAGTGCTAACAACTGCAAGGTACAATGGCGTGAACCACAGGAAGAAGCCTTCCGAGACCTTAAGACCGCACTCTCAGAAGCCTCAGTGAAAGCCTACATGGATTTCTTGCAACCATTCATTCTGCACACTGACGGGAGCTTGCACGGGCTGGAGGCTGTGTTGTCGCAGATGCAGGACAGCCGTGAGAAGGTGATCGCCTATGGCAGCCGATCACTTCACGACTCCGAACGCAATCCTGACAACTACAGCTCTTTCAAGCTCGAGCTCCTGGCGGTAGTGTGGGCCATGACGGAGCGATTTGCGGAGTACCTAGCGGGGTCCGAGGTGGTGGTACGAACCGACAACAACCCCCTGTCCCACCTCGAAAACACCAAACTGGGGGCCATGGAACAGCAGAGGCTGGCCAGGATGGCCAAGGTCAAATACAAAATCGTTTACAAGAGAGGGGCAAAGAATGTACACGCCGACGCCTTATCCCGAATCCGGCACACTGTCCCAGGATGGAGGCGGGATGAAGAGCTAGAAGGAGAAGAAACACCGTATTCCTTACAACCCGCCGAGACCACAGCAGTGGCAAGAGAACAGTCTGGTAGGAAACCCACTGGGGGTATTCTCGAGCAATCCCGGGATGAATGGATACGCCAGCAACAAGAAGATAGCGAAATCAGTGCCCTCCACCGATAGGTCGCCCAAGGACAACTACCCAATGACACCAAAAGAAAAATGCTTTCTAAGGACACCGTGCTACTGCTCCGCCAATGGGAGAGACTGTGATCAAAAAGGGACTATTGTATCAAACAACCCTACGCGGCAAGACCACCGCAACATGGCAGGTGGTGGTGCCGGGAGCCCTACTGACTGACATTGCTCAGGAAGCTCATGAGAAAGGGGCTCATTTTGGGGGGCAAAAGACTTTCCAGTGGCTACAGCGAATAGCCTACCATCCCAGAAGTGTGCCGTACGTGCCGCCTATGTGAGTTGACTAAACCACCAGAGCAACGAGCCCCCATACAAACAATTGTAACCACCGCGCCCCTCAAACTGCTAATGGTGGATTACTTCATCATCGGTCGGGCCCACCAGGGATATGAGCACTGCTTAGTTATGGTGGACCATTTTACCAAGTTTGCAGTGATGACCCCACCAGAGATCAAACAGCGGAATCGGCCGCTTATGCTATCTGCAAAAACTTTATCCAGGTGTATGGCTGCCCGGAACGCATTCACTCAGATCAAGGAGCCTGCTTCCTGGGGAAGGTAATGGAGGAACTACACCTCCTATACGGCATTGACAAATCCCGGACCACACCATATCACCCGCAGTGGAATGGAACCTGCAAACTGTTCAACCGAACTCTAATTCAAATGTTACAGACCCTGGAAGACGATCAGAAAACCCGTTGGCCTGAATACGTCCCCAAACTGGTCTGAGTATATAACAACCGGGTACATCGGGTCACTGGTTACACCCCATACACGCTACTCTTTGGTCGGGAAGGCAAAGGAATCACCGAGGTAGAGCTGGACGCCGGAGAAGAGCGGCCATGGGACCACCGGTATCGTTTGCAGACCCTACCCAGACAAGTGCAGACCAAGCTCCAAGACCTAGAACACCCTGAAAAGGCCACATCACAGCCCATTGAATTCCAAAAAGGAGATTGCATGCTCGTACGAGATCAGCGGCCCCAAAGCAAATTGAGCCACCGATGGGAAGAAAGCCCCTACCGAAAATTACCACGAGTAAGTCCAGAAGGGCCAGTATATGAGATATAGTCGGAGAAAGGAGGGGGCCAACCCATCCGGACAGTGCACCACAATATGTTATGACCCTGTATATTCGCGGACCCCGAGCAGGCCGAGGCCCTTCAGCAAGTCCCAGACCCTCCAGCAGCCGTCTGGGATGATGAACAGGTTCCTCCTGACCAGAGGACACTTTCAGGGCCCGTGCCCCGGTGGCTCCAGTTACCCAACCATCTGCCACCACCCCAGAGGACTCCATCCTGACCATTGAACCACGACACTCCGAGCAGTCTACAGCAGTCAAACCTCCAGAGCGATATGAACAAGATCAGTTAGTGTGGCAGAAACGACTTCAGCACCGACACGTTAACACAAAATCCCCCAAACCCTCACCCGAGGACTGGCGAGCACACAGGATGGGGGAATGTAGGAGTGAGAGGCCCAGCTGTGGGGCCGGGCCGGAACCAAGGGGGCTGTTACTTAAGTTCCTAGGGGAAAGGTTCCCGGGGGCAGAAGACGACCGAGAGACTGTTCTGGAAGGTACTGGGGTGGGGCGACTATAAAAGGAGGGCAGGAGACCAGCAGGGGGCACTTGACGCAGAGGAAGATGAGAGGCAAGAAGGAGAAGCCTGATGGGGATTGCAGAGCAAGACAAGACCAGCGGTCACGTGTGAGGAAGTACAGGGACTCACGTGACTCGGGGAGAGGACGATCCCGAGCGGAGCGAAGGGGCAGGAGAACTCTGCCATGCACGGCCTGTACACCTCCACCTGCGGCGGCGCCGCCGCCCGTTGCAGCCCGCAGCTGCGGTCTGTGCACTATCGCCCGAGTCCGCCACCGCCCTACTCCAGCCCGCAGCTGCAGCCTATGCACTAACACCCGCGGCCGCCTCTGCCCCACTCCAGCCCGCGGCTGCGGCCTGTGCCCTATCACCCGCGGCTGCCACCGCCCCGTTCCAGCCTGTGGCCGTGGCTTGTATGCTGCCAACCGCGGCCGCTACTGTCCCGCTCCAGCCCGCGACTGTGGCCTGCACAACAGGGCCCGCGGCTGCCGCCATCTCGCCTCCGAAAGGGGCGGACTCAATGCCAGAGAACTTATCCAGGGCCTGTTGCTCCCCATCTGCCCCCGGGTGTAGGAATGCCTGAGGCCTGCGGTGGCTCCTAGTCGCTGGGCCCAGCAGCTGAGACACCGAACGGACACCTTCCAGACAACAGTTCTGCAGGACATCAGAGAAGGATAAGTGACACTCCATTAACTGTTAATTATAGTCCTAGGACATTTAGACGGCCCTATTGCGGCCCTATAGTTGTTGGCACCTGCCTAATAGCCGTTTGCTCAGTTAATTGTGTATTGTTGGATACTTTCCCTGCTAGGAGAATTACTATCAGCTTACTAGTTACTCCTATAACCCCTATATAAAGGTTTAGTTTAAGCTTGCTCCGTCTCCGACTCGTCACTGCATCCCGCGTACCTGCGAATACCACACATTGACTGCAAGGCCTGCCCTGCATCAAATTCAAATGCACCCCAAAAAGGCTTTGAGGCTTTGAACCGACATAGTGGATGTACACAGGAAATTCAAGTTCACATTACTCTTTTGCCACTGCCATACTGTTAGCTTATGCATTGAATGCAAGGCCCGCCCTGCATCAAATTCAAACTCACCCCAAAAAGGCTTTGAACCGACATAGTGGATGTACACAGGAAACCCAAGTTCACATTACTCTTTTGCCACTGCCATAATGTTAACTTATGCATTGAATGCAAGGCGCGCCCTGAATCAAATTCAAACGCACCCGAAAAAGGCTTTGAACCGACTTAGTGGATGGCCACAGGAAAACCAAGTTCACACTATTTATTTTATTTGGCCATACTATTAGCCTATGCATTGAAGTGAAGGTCTGCCCCAAATTTGGACAAACCAAAATAACACTTTGAAGAGATGTGTATGAAGTCCTCCTAAAATTCTGATTCAATTACAAAGTGTAACGAATGGAAGCAGAGGCAGAGGTGGTGAAGATCACATTTGTTCTTTATTGTATTTGTGGAACCTTGGGACCATGGTCCAGGGGGGGCTCCGAAGGGGGCGTGACTAAGTGAGCCCCAGACACCCGTAGTAAGTACTCTCGAACAGGGTCAAAATGGAATGTCTGGGGACACTGACTGGCGAGTTCCGGGTACACGGGTATTAGCTGGTACTGACGTTGTCCAGAGTTTCGGATGGCTGAGTGGTGGAATGGAACGGAACTAGCGTTGACCGTACAGACCTTGTCCTGGACAGCCGGGTAACAGGTAACTGATAGTCTGCGGAGACAAACAGTGTAAGCGGAACAGAAGGCAGAACACTGCAGAAACACAGGCATAATCACAGCGGAACCGGAAGCTAGCATCAGTAGATACTTGTTGCTCTGGTGCCCTCCCTATGGCGGAGGAGCCAGAAATAGTAATCAGTACCAAGCCATTGGTCAAAGACATTTTTGAAATATGCGCGCTGTCTCTTTAAGAGACCGGGAACGTGCGCGTGCACGACCTAAGCCCTCTCCCTGAGGACCTTCTGACAGCACGCCAAGAAGCAGAGGGGAGGGCAGGAACAGAAGCTGCGGCAGGATGGTGTGAGGCCTGCACAGAGCAGGAGTCCAGACGGGGACCCCACAGTGGTATGGGACCGGGACCGGGGCCAGGTGTAACAGTATCCCCCTCTTTATGCCCCCTCTTTTTCAAGCCTGCGTAGAATCTCTTTAATTGGAGAGGAGCCTGGATGTTCTATTTAGGTTCCCATGACCTCTCCTCAGGACCAAAGCCCCTCTAGTCCACCAGATAATAGGTCTTACCCTTTACTTTCTTAGTAGCCAAGATATGTTCTACCTCAAAGACATCATCCTCACTGATGGGATCAGGAGTGGTACCCGGGTCTTTAAAGAAGGAACTCAAAACTACTGGTTTGAGGAGGAGAAACATGGAAAGAGTTAAGCACATGTAAAGAGGCAGGTAATTTTAACTTGTAAGAAACCACGTAGATTTGTTTCAGGTCTTCAAAGGTCCAATGAAGCGAGGACCCAGTTTGTAGGAGGGCACCTTCAGGCGGATGTACTTGGAGGACAGCCACACTTTATCTCCCCGTAAATAAATCGGAGCATCCAGGCGTCTCTTGTCCTCATGCTTCTTCATACGCCGTGAAGCCTCCTCCAAGGCGACTTTGGTGTCCCTCCACACTTTCGAGTATTCCACCGCAAAGGAATCAGCTGCGGGAACTCCAGAAGGTCCAGAGATAGGAAGCGGAATTCCGGGTTGCAGTCCAAACACCACCTGAAAGGGATATTTTCCTGATGATTCGCTTACTTGGTTATTGTTCGAGAATTCCGCCCAAGGCAGCAACTTGACCCAGTCATCATGGTGAATGTTGACAAAGTGGTGCATAAATCCGGACAAGACTTGATTGGTCCTCTCCACCTGACCATTGGATTGAGGGTGGTAGGCAGAGGAACTAGCTTACAGACCGCTCGCCAGAACCTTGAGGTGTACTGGACGCCCCTGTTGTGGAGAGGAATCCCATGGAGACAGAAGATGTGCTGTATGAAGTAATCAGCAATGCTCTGGGGCAGACGGGAGACCGGGTAACAGAACGAAGTGAGCCATCTTTAAAAAACGATCCAAAACAACCAAGACAACGAACAGCCAGAAGAGATGGGAAGATCAGTAATGAAATCCATCGCAATGTGCTACCAGGGAGCCGAAGGAACCGGGAGTGGCAGAAGCTGCCCGGCTGGCAAAAGTTTAGCAGTCTTGTTACGGGCACACGAAGGGCAGGAAGCGACATACGCTTGGATATCCTTGCCCATGGTGGCCACCAATAGTAACAGGAGATAAGTTGCAGGTTCTTTCTCTGACCGGCATGACCGGCCAACTTGGAAGAGTGACCCCACCGGAGTACACGCTTTCGGTCCAAAAGTGGTCACGAGAGTCTTTCCAGGGGGAAGCTGAGCAAGGTTAACTGTTATGTACGGTAGCTGAGGAGGACAGGAACAACAGCCAGGCAGCCGAACACCTGAGATGTTGGTAACTAATGGGTTGCAGAAACCTGAACTAACCACACAACTAAAGGTAGCCGTGGAGCGTTCCTACGTTGATCCTAGACGCCTCGTCACAGCCTGAGAGCTAGCTATACCTAAAGATAGAAACAGGAAAGCTAACTGCCCCAGAGTAGAGCCCCAAAGGAATAGGCAGCCCTCAAACATATAATGGCGGTTAGACAAGATGAAAACACAAACACAGGCAGAAAACAGATTGAGCAAACGCTGGGGCCACATGCTGACTAAATAGGAAAGGGCAGGAGAGATTACTTTCTGCAACCCAGAAAACCCTACAAAAATCCAACAATTCTGATTACAAAAATACTGAGATCACACGATCTCACCACCCACTAAATCAGATCTCAGTGTGAACAAAACCAAGCTGCAGCCGCTGAAAAAGCAGGAAAAAGCAAATGAAAAAACAACAGAGGCTACAGACAAACTGTGAGGAGCTCAGGCCCCAGGAGGGGACCTGGCTGACCTCCACAAATGTGCAGAAAACAATGCAAATAGCAAGCACAAAAATAAAAGCAGAAACTATCTTATCTGATAGCAGAAGATGCAGGCAAGACTCAGCAAACAGTACTGAACCATTCAATGAGGATTGGCAATCAGGAGTCACAGATTGGCTTGCCGGTGATCAATTGTTCTTGTCTCAACTGTGGTTTCTGGTTCTCTTGGAAGCTTGCTGAGTCTTGCCTCTTCTTCTGCTTTCAGATAAGATATTTTCTGTTTTTTGTTTTTGTGCTTACCTTTTGCATATTTCTCTGCATTTCTGTGAGGTTAGCCAGGTCCCCCCTGGGGGGCTTGGGCTCCTCTCAGTTCCGCTGGAGCCACTGTTATTTGTTCATTTGCCTTTTCCAGTTTTTTCAGTGGCTGCGGCTTAGTTTTGTTACACCAGAGAACTGATTTAGGTGGTAGAGGTCGTGTGATCTCAGGTGTTTTTGCAATCAGTAGCGTTGGCATTTTTAGGGTTTTTTTGGATTGCAGTGAGTATCCTTTCTATCCTTTTCTGTCTAGGCAGATTGGGCCCCAGCGTTTGCTCATACTATTTTCTGTCTGTGTGTGTATTTCTTCTTGTCTAACCGCCATTACATGTTTGGGGGCTTCCTATGTTCTTTGGGGATCTGCTCCGGGTCAGATAGCTTTCCTCTTTCTATCTTTAGGTGTAGTTAATCTCTCAGGCTGTGAAGAGGCGTCTAGGACCAACGTAGGAACGCTCCACGGCTGCCTTTAGTTGTGGTGGTTAGTCAGGGTACTGCAATCCAATAGATTTCAACCTCTCTGGTGTATTGCCGTTTTTGCTTGCTCTCCTCAGCTATCAAAACATAACAGATCTCCTACGGAATAGTTCCTTTCGGGGGGAGAAAACACCTTCAAAGAAAAAACACAGTAGACCATACGACCGACTTCTGGGTGAGAACTGCTCCAGCACCTATGGGGAAGCGTCTACCTCCAGAAAAAATTTCTTATCAGGGTCCGGTCAATGGAGAACAGGTGCGGAAGCGAAGGCCCCCTTTAAAGAAACAAAAGCCTCCTCTGCCTCGGGAGTCCAATCCTTGGCGTTTACGCCTTTCCTGGTCAAAGCCGAGATGAGTGCCACTAGGGTGGAAAAGTGTGTGAATAAGGTCCTGTGAAAGAGAGGAAGAGGGGAAAAAAGAGGGAGAGCGCTATCTAAGCGTAGTAGATGAGTCAATTCAGCTTGGTGAGAAAAGTACAACTTCAAACTTGCTCACCTGGTGCGATTGTGCAAGGAGGCACAACACTGGGAAAAGTTTGCAAATGAGGGTGATTCTTCCACCAGTATGCTGCCCGTCTGTAATAGCATGGAGATAATTTTCCTCTCCCAGAAAGAAATTTTCCTCCACGTAATATTGCGAATAATGAAGTTTCAGGGCGCTTCCTTCAGAGGATCCTTAACCCAATTTGGAGCAAGAAGGTTATATAGCCAAATAACTAAGTATCTCTGATGTTAAATCAGATGATATTTTATTGGCTAGGTAAAATGCAAAATTTTATAAAAAACAATAAAAACATTAAAACATTTTTTGTTATAAAAAAACACAACGCCGCATTTAGGCCATGTGAGGTGTTTAATCAGACATATGAACAAGTTTTTTTTTTTTTTGGAACATATACACTGGCATGTGTGATTGCCTAAAATTTACAGATATACTGTTTTAACCCTGAAGGAGGGATGATGTTATATAATATGCGTGCACAACATTCTTTTTTGGGATGAAGTTACAATATACGTACTTTAAATGCTAAAAAGTTTGATAAATAGTGATTGGTTCCTCAGTTATTAGAACCATACCCATTAGTAATGAAAATGGGATATAAATAGCTTGCAACAAAATCATTTTTTATATACCTGATGAAGGCCTACATGGCCGAAACGCATTGTGTTTTTTTTATAACAAACAATGTTTTAATGTTTTTATTGTCTTTTATAAAATTTTGCATTTACAAGACAGAGCAGAGCGGGTGCTGGGAAGCATGCCTGAGTACAAGACAAAGCAGATTGCGTGCTGGGAAGCACGCCAGAGTACAAGGTAGTGGACCTGAGTACAAAGAGCCACCATGCAGGCACCTAGAAGGCCTAGCAAGGAAGCAAAAGCGATAATCAGAGGTGGCCTGATATAGGGAATGTGCGCCAGGACTTCGGGTCAGGTCCTCCAGGACCATAGAGAGGTCAGAGTCAGTGCGGGCGCGGTCAGAGCTGCGGGTTGTGCGCAAGCGCGTCTGATGGGACTTGGGACCGGGAGCGCAGCCGCAGAGTCAAAAGCACCCTACGGGACCTCAGTGCCGGAAGTGAAGAAGTCTGTTTTGCGTGCACCAGCTCCGGAGGTACGTGGTGAGAGTGGCGTAACAGTTCGGAATTCGACACTGGCTGTTGCAGCATGGAACACGTTAATGCTGGTGATCTAGTGGCGGCGGATGATGAGACGTGGAGGAAGGCCTGATTAAAAACTATCCCCAGTTTTAAGGAGCGGGTCTCCTAGACTTGGAATGCCCATATACCAAGTGTGTTAGCTGCCAAACATTTTCCCCTGTGGGGTACACCTCAACCTTTTTCATAACAAGTCTTTTACGCCCAGCAAAACCACCCACCCTTGTTCGGAATTCGACACTGGCTGTAGCAGCACGGAACAAGTTAACGCTGGTGATGTAGTGGCGGTGAATGATGAGACGTGGAGGAAGGCCTCATTAAAAACTAGGCCCAATTTAAAGGAGCGGGTCCCCTATACTCGTAATGCCCATACTGTACACTAAGTGCATGGGTGGCAAACATTTCCACCTGGGGGAGTAAAATTGTTAAAAATAATTTATGGGCATCATAGACACCCTTGAAAAAAATTGGACTGGCTGTAGCAGCACAGAACCCGTTGACCCTGGTGATCTAGTGGTGCAGAATGAGGAGACATAATGATAAATCATACTGAAATAAAGCAAATAAATAAAAATTGTGAATCCACCTATGAAAGAAATAAAAAAAGGGAGGGGCGAACACAGGTTCATAGATATGAAGCCAGAATGTGTCCAACGAGATATGTTTGTCCCTAGCAACTAATATAATAATATAATAGTATTTCACTATTTTTATATTGGAGAGGTATACACTAGGTCATAAGAGAATGTTCCACAAATAGGAAAAATGGAAAATATAAGAATAAATGGTAAGAATATACATACATCTCATTTTTATGAGATTTCCCCTTGGGGGAGTGTGATGATACTGGAGCTCCATGTCTTGCTAGAACTACAGTCCTCATCCTGTTTTGTACTGACAGCCCACGGAGCCAAGTTTCCCCCCTCCCTCTCTCATGCTTCCCATCAACCCCTCCCAGCCTGCACTCAGGCAGTGTAATGTGAGCTGCCAGTGCTAGAGTTTTCCCGCCTCACCGTAGGGGGTCGCCATTGTCTTCACATGTGCTCTCCTTCTATAGCAGCCATTTTGGAGAATTCATTCTGTTTTGGTTATCACACGGTGGGAGCGTTCGCTAGAAACATGAAAGTACTGTTGTGAAACATGCGCCTGACAGGCATCGTTCCCGTGGTACTGGTGAACCCGTAACTCCAACAGAACCCGAGAAATGGAATTCTCGGATTCCCCATGGACTAGCTCAGCCAAGTTTGGACTCATTTGAACCGTCATTTTAAAGTAAGATCATTGATAGGTCTGCCGTTATTCTGCTAGGTTCACAGGACGAGGGATGGACCTTATGATATTTCAGAGCTCAAATCATACACTTCTGTCCCGGGGAGGTGGCCAGAAAAACCCTCCCCTTTTCGTGAGGTCAGCAGTCCCAGGTATAAGTCTGGCAGTGAGCCCCCCCTTGTCATTCCTTGCTGTGACGTCTTGACTAAGAGATCTGCAAATGAACTATGACGTGTGGCTCCTTCCCCAGCCTGGCTTGCCTGTATATGATCTAACTATCATGTGAGTCTTTCATTCTTAATCCCATTTATTTTGTAACTGTATTGTACATAACTATATTGCCTCAGCTTGTTACATCTTTTTATATTGTATAAGCACTGTCCTTTTTTTTAAGGAATAAACCTATAAATTTATTAGTTTGTTTCTCCTGCTCTATAAACGAATTTGCACGTGCCTGAAGTACTACGCTACTGTTTTGGGGGTTGCTACGGACCCTCTTGATAAATTGTTCAGTAAGAAAAACCGTAGCTGGTGGCAGCTTAAAAGAAGGGGGTGTTAAGTGTTGACATATGGGGTGGCGTTGGCAGTGACGGAGCGGGTATTATAAGTGTATTACCCGGCTGCGGCTCGGAGTAATTATAATTCCCTCACTGCAGCGTGCCCAATAGCCAGCACACATCCAGGTGACCCGTCTGGCGACTGATTATCCTAGGTGCAGTTCCCTGACTGACCTGAGGGTAAGGGGGGCGCCAGAGAGCTGCAAGTTCCTAAGTGGAAGTGGGATAATTATAAATCCCTGCAGTTTACCGGGTCGGACGGCAGCAGCCGTCGTGTGTGTGCACCGTTTCATCACATATTGGTGGCCGCGGTGGGATCACAAGCCGTGATACCCCTGGCTACCGTGTGGCGGACCGTGTGCCCGTTCATCACATATTGGTGGCAGCGGTGGGATCACAAGCCGTGATACCCCGGGCTACCGTGTGGCGGACTGTGTGCCCGTTCATCACATATTGGTGGCTGAGCGGTGGGATTATAGAGCATTAGTGATCTGGTTTGAGCAATCATTCCATTCACTAAAAAACTTGCACGGTTCTTCAGCGACCCTGCATCTAAAGTTTTGGAGAACAGACTCAGTGTTTATTAGTCCTGAGACAATTGTGTGTACTTGCGGTTACCCCCCCCTTCTCTTTGTTTTCTATCCTATCTTTTATTTGGCAACCATGGCTACGAGGGGATACGACTGGTATAATCGGAATAGCAAGGAAGCTCTTCTTGCCATGTGCGAGTGGAGGGAGATTGTCCCCATGGCCCAAACCAAGGCCGAAGTGATCCAGGCCCTGATGGCACGGGACCACGCTCAGAGCGAGGAGGGCGCAGGAGCCGGCCCAAGCCAAGTTGATGCCGCAGGAGCAGAGGCCCAACCCCTGACTGCTTACACCCAGGGCGGGATGGACCCTTACCTGCAGGCGGCCCTGGAGGGACTCCCCACCGACGACCGGGAGGAGCGCCTGAAGCTGATCCAGCAATACCAGCAGGAGGCCCGAGCCGAGCGCCAAGCCCAGCGGGAGGCTGAGAGAGCCCAGCGGGAGGCTGAGAGAGCCCAGTGGGAGGCTGAGAGAGCCGAGCGGGAGGCTGAGAGAGCCGAGCGGGAAGCTCAGAGAGCCCATGAACTGGAGCTGCTCAGACAAGGGGCAATGCCCTCCACAGCCCAGAGCCGTGTGCCCAGCAGCGCTCAGAGTCCCAAGCCCCGGCCGGAGCACTTTCCCGTGATGGAAAAGGACGGAGACTTGGACACTTTTCTGCGGGCCTTTGAGAAAGTCTGCAGACAGTACCGGCTGCCTGACAACCAATGGGCCAGGTACTTGACTCCCGGGCTAAAGGGCAAAGCTCTGGAGGCGTTTGCTTCACTCACGCCGGATCAAGATGACAACTATCAGGCCATCAAGCAGGCCCTGATCGCCAAGTACCAGCTAACCCCTGAGGTATACCGAAAGAAGTTCCGGAACCTCCAACGTGGCCCACATGACAGTTATAGCGATGTGGTGCAAGGACTCAGGAACCACTTTGACCAGTGGATCCATGGACTGTCAGTTGACACCTTTGAGAACCTGAGGGACCTGATGATCAAAGACCAGTTCCTGCATCTGTGCCCAGCTGAGGTCCGACAGTTCATCCTGGACCGAGAACCGGAGGACGCGGTCAGAACAGCATGGATCGCCAACAGCTATGAGGCCAACCGGAAACACGAGGTGCGGAAGCCCGTCACCACCCGCTGGGGAGGGGGTAAGCCTGCAACCAACCCCAGTGCCCCTGCCAGCCGTCCCTCTGGAGGCACTATCCCCTTTGCCAGCGCCAGGCCTACATCAGACCCCCGCCAGTGTTTCTCCTGTAACAGGACTGGACACATCAGCGCCACCTGTCCGGAGAGGCAGAAGAACCCCCAGCCAAGGCCTCCAGGCCCAACGCCTCTGTTCTTTTGGTGGGTGGTGTGGTGGGGAGGGTTGATGACAACGTGCAGCCCGTCCGCTTGGGGGCCCGTCTTGCTACAGGCCTCAAGGACACCGGGGCTGAACGAACCCTCATCCGACCCGAACTGGCGGCCCCTGAAGAGTTGATTCCGGGGAAAACCTTAACTGTCACAGGGATTGGGGGCGTCTACTACCCCTTGCTGATAGCCCGAGTTTTCATTGACTGGGGTGCCGGGAGCGGGGTGAAGGAAGTGGGGGTGTCCGAAAACCTGCCCACTGATGTTTTATTGGGGACTGATCTGGGGAGGATGGTGGCGTACTATGTCCCTGACACCCCTTCCCAATCTGATGATAAGGTTAACGTTAACCATGATGTTGATGTTGATGATGATGGGAAACTGATTGTGTTACCTGCTAATTAGGGTTGAGCATTCCGATATTGCAAATATCGGGTATCGGCCGATATTGGCTGTATCGGAATTCCGATTCAGAGTACCGATATTTTCGTCATATCGGATACCGGAATCGGAATTGTCACTGTCACTGTCAGTGTCCGTCGGTCGAGTCTGTCAGGAGTCAGCGGCACTTACCCGGCAGAAGATCTCCGGCGGTCACATCCCGGACTGCTTAATGGCCGCCATTCTCTTCTCCCCGGCGGTCACATGCAGTTTCTCGCGATAACTGCAGTGACTGCTGGGTAATCGCGGCCGTAAAGCAGTCCGATGACGTCACCGCCGGGGAAGCAGGTAATCAGCTGTGCTGCGCCGGGATGTCAGGCTCTGCCTGTCATTCCGATGTAGCAGAGCTGGATCGTCGTGGGACTGTCGTTATGGACTGCGTCGGACAGGTGGTATACTGTTGGTTTGTTTTTTTTATTTTTTTACAGGAGATCGATGGCGTCGCAGGAATGAGAGAGTAATAAAAAAAATGAAAACTGTGTTGTCTCTTTTATTTCATTAAAAGACTTTTTTCTTGCTGTGTCTTTTTTTTACACATTTAAAAACTTTGGGATTAATAATGGATCGGTGTCTTATTGACACCTCTCCATTATTAACCGGGCTTATTGTCACCGTGCAATCAACGGTGACATTAACCCCTTATTACCCCGCTTGCCACCGCTACAGGGCAAGTGGGAAGAGCCGGGTAAAGTGCCACAATTGGCACATCTTTTGATGCGCCAAATGTGGGGCTGCTGTAGCCTGGTATTATCAGGCTGTTGAGGGCCAAAATCCATGGGCCTTGACAGTCTTTTAATACCAGGCCGCAGCAGTCTGCATTTTACTTGGCTGGTTAACAAAAATAAGGGGACCCCTACGCCGTTTTTTTTTCGAGGGGATCCCCTATTTTTGTTAACCAGCCAAGCTAAGCAGACTGCTGTGGCCTGGTATTATCAGGCTTGCAAGGTCCATGGATATTGGATCCTTACCAGCCTGAAAAACCAGGCCTCAGCGATCTGCTTCATCTGGCTGGTTAACAAAAATAGGGGGGACCCCACGCCAATTTTTTCGAGGAGATCCCCTATTTTTGTTAATCAGCCAAGATATGCAGACTGCTGTGGCCTGGTATTATCAGGCTGGCAAGGTCCATGGATCTTGGCTCCTTAACAGCCTGAAAATCCAGGCCTCAGCGGTCTGCTTCATCTGGCTGGTTAACAAAAATAGGGGGGACCCCACGCCATTTTTTTTTCGAAGGGAACCCCTATTTTTGTTAATCAGTTCCCTCTGACGTCACTGATGGTGTCCCTGGCTGACCTGAAGTGAAAGTGGAAAGCAATCAATTAAGCTTTCCACTTCCTCTCCTGTCAGCCAGGAGAGGAACTCATTCATTTGGGGGTTTACTGTGAGGCTGCAGCATTAGCTGCGGTCCCTGCAGTAAACATTAACCCTTTCTGAAGGATTACACCGTGGGACCTGACTGTGCATCGGATTGGTAAGAATAATTTTGCTTTATTATTTTATTTTTATTACAGGAAATGGTTTTAGCAGGTAAATAAAATATGGTCAAAAACTGTGTGATTATTTCATTAAACTTCTTTTTTATTAAAGTGTGTGTGTTTGATTTTTCTTTCATACAATAGGATTAATAATTGATAGTTGTCTAATTGACAGCTCTCAATTATTAACCTGGCTTAAAGTGACCTTTCAATTGCAAGGTCATTTTAACCCCATATTAACCCATTCGCCACCGCTACAGGGCAATGGGAATAGACGGGCAAAGTGCCAGAAAGGGCAAATCTAATTAGAGATTTGCCCTTTCTGGGGTGTCTGGGGGCAGATGTTAAGTAGCCGGGGGGGGCCAAAAAAAAATGGTCCCTCTCTGGGCTATTATTATCTGCCCCCACTCACTGGCTTTGTCTGTCTGGTTGCGAAAATAGGGCGGGAGCCCACGCATTTTTTTTCAGCAATTTTACACCTCATATATATATATATATATACATGTCATTGAATTTGTGACACATATATATATATATATATATTTATATTTATAGTTCATACACTTCTACATAGTATAATAGCCGCTAATTCAATTGCCGGCTTTTGTGAAAATGCAGAACCCGACATGAAATGACACTTGGTGTACATAGGGTTAACCATGTCTTTTCATGTAGTTTGATATCTGATTTGCACAAACAATTACATGAGTGCCTGTGTGCAAAATTTCACACCTGTAGGGGTTAATTAAAGGTGTAAATTCGTAGCAAAAAAGTCCGTTTTTTTTGCAACAAATTTACACCTTTAATTAACCCCTACAGGTGTGAAATTTTGCACACATAGACTGATGTAATTGTTTGTGCAAATCAGATAGCAAAGGACATGAAAAGACATGGTTAACCCTATGTACACCAAGTGTCATTTCATGTCGGGTGCTTCTGTCTTTTCACAGAAGCCGGCTTTACCCGGCAATTGAATCAGAGGATATTTTACTATGTAGAAGTGTATAAACTATACATATATGTATATATATATGTCACAATGACATGTATATATATATATATATGTATTCTATGTGTGTATATTTAGTGTTTACAAGGAAAGAAAGAGGTTTTTTTAGTTGCGATATTTTGTTCCCATAGACTTACATGGGACTTCCGGTATCGGTATCGGGTATCGCCGATATTTTAGTGATATCGGCGATACCATTCCGATTCCGATACTTTTGGATATCGGAAAGTATCGCTCAACTCTACTGCTAATGCTTTGCGAAGTGATGATGCAACTGATAACCTTTCTTTCCCTAGGAATGATGTTGATAGTGATGTATCTGTGCCATCTGAATCTGTTAACCCTTTCTCTGAAGTGGTAGATGTGTCCACAGGTACAGGAGCGTTCAGTCCCGTCGCTCTGCGGAGTGAGACGGCTGAGGAACCCCTAGCAGGAGCAAGCGACAGTGCTCAAGGAAATGGGGAGGTGCATGGGAACCGGGAGGAAGGTGACGCCATGACACTGACCAGTGCCACCGAGGAAGGTAACTGGCCCATAAGTAGCACTGCTCCTGAAGTGTTGGGGGTGGATGGGGAGTTAGAGCCCATAGCAGCGCAGGCTGATGGGTCTATAGAAATCCCCGGGGAGACTGCATATGTAGCTGCTGTCACCCGCAGTCAGAGTGCCCGGATCGCAGGTAGCGCCCTACCATCTGGACCCTCCTCCGCTACAGGAGAGACTGAACCAGAGTTGGACCCAGAGCCGGTCCCAGAGGGTCCCAGTGAGGAAGGAACCCTGACGTCACTTCTGGCTGCCTCCAGCCAGGAGTTCCAGGCCGCTCTGCACTCAGATGCGAGCCTGGAGAACTTGAGGCACCTCGCCGAGACGCCCACCTCCGTGACTGATAAGGAGAGGGTGTTCTGGGAACGAGGAAGGTTGTACCGGGAGACAGTACCCGGAGATTCCCAAAAGGAGTGGTTGAGGGAAAAACAGCTGGTCGTCCCGCACCAGTTCCGAGGTGAGTTGTTGAGGATTGCCCATGAGATTCCACTCGCTGGACACTTGGGGATCAGCAAAACTAAGGCACGGCTGTCTCAACACTTCTATTGGCCCAAGATGGGGACAGATGTGACTAACTACTGCCGCTCCTGTATCACCTGTCAAAGAGTGGGGAAGGCGGGGCCTGCTCTTAAGGCTCCCCTGATCCCATTGCCAGTGATAGAGGAGCCTTTCCAGAGGATCGCGGTGGACATTGTGGGCCCGCTGGCCGTCCCCAGCAGCTCTGGAAAGCAATACATCCTTACTGTGGTAGACTACGCTACCCGGTACCCGGAGGCAGTAGCTCTGTCCTCAACTAGGGCAGATAAGGTGGCGGATGCACTGGTGACCATCTTTTCACGGGTAGGATTTCCCAGGGAGATGCTTACCGATCGAGGGACCCAATTTATGTCTCGCCTAATGAAGGCTCTCTGCAGCAAAATGCAGGTGACGCGTATGGTATCGAGTGCGTATCACCCACAGACCAATGGTTTGTGTGAGCGCTTTAACGGTACCCTCAAACAGATGCTCCGCATGCTGGTTGAGCCCCAGGGACGCGATTGGGAGCGGTACCTCCCACACCTGCTGTTTGCCTACAGAGAAGTCCCGCAGGCCTCGACGGGGTTCTCCCCCTTTGAGCTCCTGTATGGCAGGCGAGTCCGGGGACCCCTTGGGTTGATAAGAGAATCCTGGGAAGATGAGCCAAACCCCACGGAAGTGTCCATCGTGGATTATGTCATGCGCTTCCGCGACAAGATGCAGACCTTGACGCAGTTGGTGCATGACAACATGACGCAGGCTCAGGCTGACCAGAAGCACTGGTACGACCAGAACGCACGGGAGCGGACCTACCAGGTGGGTCAAAAGGTGTGGGTGCTGGTCCCCGTACCAAAGGATAAGCTTCAGGCAGCCTGGGAAGGCCCGTACGTCGTGCACCAACGGCTCAACCCAGTCACCTACATGGTCACGCTTGACCACACTCGGGGTAGGCGCAAGGCCTTTCACGTCAACATGATGAAGGCCCATCACGAACGTGAAGCCTGCGTCCTACCGGTCTGCAATCTGCCCGAGGACGGGGAAGAGGATCCCCTCCTGGACATGCTGGCCCAAGCCCAGGCCAATGGGTCCATTGAGGACATGGAGGTAAATGCCTCGCTAACCGTCTCCCAGCGGTTGCAGTTGCTGACCACTCTGGAACCCTTCCGGACCGAGTTCACAAACCGACCCGGAAGGACCAAGTTGGCGGTCCACGAGGTGGACACCGGGAATCGCGCCCCGTTACGGCGGACACCTTATCGGATCTCTGAGGAAGTGCAGCAGATTATGCGCCAGGAGATCCAGGAGATGTTGCAGCTGGGGGTGATCCGACCGTCCAAAAGCGCGTGGGCCTCACCTGTAGTTCTCGTGCCAAAAAAGGATCGGACCACCCGGTTCTGCGTGGACTACAGGGGGCTCAACGCCATCACTACCTCTGATGCGCACCCAATGCCACGCATCGAGGATCTGCTGGAGCGGTTGGCGAATGCCAAGTACATATCCATCATGGATTTAAGCCGGGGATACTGGCAGATTCCCCTGAGCCCTGAGGCGCAGGAGAAATCCGCCTTTATCACCCCTTTTGGACTGTACGAGTCCACGGTCATGCCTTTCGGCATGAAGAATGCCCCTGCCACTTTCCAGCGGATGGTCAACCACCTGCTTCAGGGACTGGAGGAGTACGCTGTGGCGTACCTGGACGACATTGCCGTCTTCAGTTCCACCTGGGAGGAACACCTTCAGCATCTCCAGGAGGTGCTCAAGCGTATTCACCAGGCAGGTCTGACCATCAAGCCGGGAAAATGCCAGATGGGCATGAGGGAGGTCCACTACCTGGGGCACCGGGTAGGCGGGGGTTCCATGAGTCCAGAGCCCGAGAAAGTGGACGCGATCGTGTCCTGGCCCACCCCCAGGACCAAAAAGCAGGTGAAGTCCCTCCTTTGCACTGCAGGGTATTATAGGTGGTTCGTACCGAACTATAGCGCCATTGCAAAACCCTTGACGGACCTCACCAAGGGCGGTCTACCCCAAACAGTCAACTGGACAGATGGCTGTGAGGCGGCATTCCGAGCTTTGAAAACAGCCCTGTGCAGCTCTCCAGTGTTGAAAGCCATCGACAGCAGTCGGCCATTCCTGGTACAGACTGACGCCAGCGAATTTGGCCTCGGTGCTGTACTCAGCCAGGTTGATTCGGGGAACCAGGAGCACCCCGTGTTGTACCTGAGCCGGAAACTTCTGCCAAGGGAAGTGGCATACTCCACCATCGAGAAGGAGTGCCTGGCCATGGTCTGGGCACTGCAACGTTTGCAGCCCTACCTGTACGGGTGCACCTTCAAGGTGGTCACCGACCACAACCCTCTGAGCTGGCTGCACACAGTGTCCGGAACCAATGGTAGGTTGCTACGCTGGAGCCTTGCCCTACAGCAGTATGATTTTGCCGTACAACACAAGAAAGGCAGCGAACATGGGAATGCTGATGGGTTATCACGACGTGGCGAACCCGCTGAGGTGCGCATGTCGGATTACCGACAGGTCATGCCTCTGTAGCACCCTCTAAAGGGGGGGAGGTGTGATGATACTGGAGCTCCATGTCTTGTGCTGTTGCTAGAACTACAGTCCTCATCCTGTTTTGTACTGACAGCCCACGGAGCCAAGTTTCCCCCCCCCTCTCTCATGCTTCCCATCAACCCCCTCCCAGCCTGCACTCAGGCAGTGTAATGTGAGCTGCCAGTGCTAGAGTTTTCCCGCCTCACCGTAGGGGGTCGCCATTGTCTTCACATGTGCTCTCCTTCTATAGCAGCCATTTTGGAGAATTCATTCTGTTTTGGTTATCACACGGTGGGAGCGTTCGCTAGAAACACGAAAGTACTGTTGTGAAACATGCGCCTGACAGGCATCGTTCCCGTGGTACTGGTGAACCCGTAACTCCAACAGAACCCGAGAAATGGAATTCTCGGATTCCCCATGGACTAGCTCAGCCAAGTTTGGACTCATTTGAACCGTCATTTTAAAGTAAGATCATTGATAGGTCTGCCGTTATTCTGCTAGGTTCACAGGACGAGGGATGGACCTTATGATATTTCAGAGCTCAAATCATACACTCCTGTCCCGGGGAGGTGGCCAGAAAAACCCTCCCCTTTTCGGGAGGTCAGCAGTCCCAGGTATAAGTCTGGCAGTGAGCCCCCCTTGTCATTTCTTGCTGTGACGTCTTGACTAAGAGATCTGCAAATGAACTATGACGTGTGGCTCCTTCCCCCAGCCTGGCTTGCCTGTATATTATCTAACTATCATGTGAGTCTTTCATTCTTAATCCCGTTTATTTTGTAACTGTATTGTACATAACTATATTGCCTCAGCTTGTTACATCTTTTTATATTGTATAAGCACTGCCCTTTTTTTAGGAATAAACCTATAAATTTATTAGTTTGTTTCTCCTGCTCTATAAACGAATTTGCACGTGCCTGAAGTACTACGCTACTGTTTTGGGGGTTGCTACGGACCCTCTTGATAAATTGTTCAGTAAGAAAAACCGTAGCTGGTGGCAGCTTAAAAGAAGGGGGTGTTAAGTGTTGACATATGGGGTGGCGTTGGCAGTGACGGAGTGGGTATTATAAGTGTATTACCCGGCTGCGGCTCGGAGTAATTATAATTCCCTCACTGCAGCGTGCCCAATAGCCAGCACACATCCAAGTGACCCGTCTGGCGACTGATTATCCTAGGTGCAGCTCCCTGACTGACCTGAGGGTAAGGGGGGCGCCAGAGAGCTGCAAGTTCCTAAGTGGAAGTGGGATAATTATAAATCCCTGCAGTTTACCGGGTCGGACGGCAGTAGCCGTCGTGTGTGTGCACCGTTTCATCACAGGGAGTAACATTTGTTTTGGTTTCAAATTAGTAACGGGCATCATAAAAACACCCTTGCCAAAAATTTAGTGACTTTTGCATCACGGAATACGTTCACCCTGGTGTTGTACTGGTTGTGCATGATGAGGATGAGGATAAGGAGGAGGATAACACCAAACAGACCAAATCAGGAAGCGGATACCCATGTGTGGTTGTGAAGAGGTGCATGAGAATACACCTCCCCAAAAAAGACAATGTATTTGAGGTTATGTTTCTCTGATTTCATTTGGTTTTGTTCTGAAGTCTTACCCAATCCAGCCCTTGTTCATTTTTTTAAGAATCAGCCTGTCAGCATTGTCAATTGACAGGCGGATGCGCTTATCTGTTATAATTCCACCAGCGGCACTAAAAACCTGCTCTGACAGAACGCTAGCAGCAGGGCAGGCCAGGACCTCCAAGGCATAGACAGCCAGTTCATGCCACATGTCCAGCTTCGATACCAAATAATTAAAAGGCACAGAGGAATCCCGGAGGATGTTTGTACGATCTGCAAGGTACTTACTCACCATCTTCCCAAACATTGCACTTCTTGTGCCAGCACCCCTTTCGTCTGTGGTGGCATGATGGGAGGGTCTGAGAAAACTGTCCCAGAACTTTGCCATTGTTCCCCTGCCTGAGCTGGATTGTACTTCTGTCTCTCTCGCTTGGACTCCTTTGCTGTACAACAAACTCTGACATCCGCTGCCAGCATTCTCCTCATTGTCTACCAATCCACGTTGCGACGACATGAGGCTGGGCTGAGTGTAGTCCCCCTTTATGGTTCCTTGCTCCATGTCCTCGTGCTCTGCCTGCAATGCATCATCTTTAATTGAGAGCAGAGAGGTTTTCAGAATTCTGAGAAGCGGGATGGTGACGCTAATTATGGCGTCATTGCCGCTCACCATCTTGTTGCAGTCCTCAAAGTTCTGGAGGATGGTACATATGTCTGACATCCATGTCCACTCTGAGGTCTTATGTGTGGAGTCTGAACTGAATATCGACAGCCTGTTGATGCTGGTAGTCAACAACTGCCCTCTTCTGCTCACAAATCCTTTCCAACATATGCAGTGTAGAGTTCCAACGCTTGGGGACATCACACACCAGTCGGTGAGCCGGCGTGTTGTGAATGTGCTAGAAATGAATTCTGAGCAGAAGCTCCCTCTGGTGGTTACAAACAGTACTGAACTATCCAATGAAGATTGTGAAGATTGGCGATCAGGTGTTACTGACTGGTCTTATATAAGGGAGGTTCCCTCCCATCAGGGTTGCCAGTGATCAATTGTTCTGGTCTCATCTTTGATTCCTGTTCACTTTGAAGCTTGCTGTTTCGTGTCTGCATCTCCTGCTAACAGATAAGACATTTTCTTCTTTTAGTTTTTTGTGCTTGCTTTTTACATTTTGTCCTGCACTTCTGTGGGGGTCTGCCGGGTCCCCTCCGGGGGCTTGTGCTCCTCTCAGATTAGTTCAGCCACTGTTGTTTGTTCATTTGCCTTTTCCAGTTTTTTCAGTGGCTGCTGTTTAGTTTTGCTACACCAGAGAACTAATTTAGGTGGTAGAGGTCGTGTGATCTCAGGTGTTTTTGTAATTAGTTGAGTTGGTACTTTTCAGGGTTTTTTGGGATTGCAGTAAGTGTCCTTCCTATCCTTTTCTATTTAGGAAGTTTGGGCCCCAACGTTTGCTCATACTATTTTCTGTCTGTGTCTGTATTTTCCTCTTGTCTAACCGCCATTACATGTTTGGGGGCTTTCTATGTTCTTTGGGGATCTGCTCCGGGGCAGATAGTTTTCCTCTTTCTGTCTTTAGGTGTAGTTAGCTTCTCAGGCTGTGACGAGGCGTCTAGGACCAACGTAGGTACGCTCCACGGCTGCCTTTAGTTGTGGTGGTTAGTGAGGGTACTGCAATCCCATAGATTCCAAACTCTCTGGTGTATTTCCTTTTTTGCCTGCTCTCCTCAGCTACCAAATCATAACACCGGCGGCTGAAGCTGTAGCTGACTTTCTAAAATGGGCAGACAGAGGGCGTACTTTCACTAGCAGATCCGGCAGCTCCGTGTAGCTTTTGAGAAAACATTGAACCATGAGGTTAAGCACATGGGCCAGGCAAGGTACATGTGTGAGCTCACCTTGCCTCAGAGCCACCACCAGGTTCCAGCCATTGTCACACACGACCATGCCTGGCTGTAGGTTCAGCGGTGTCATCCAAATATCTGACTGCTCTTTCAGCACTGTCCACAACTCCTCTGTATTGTGCGATTTGTCACCTATTCAGATTAGCTTCAGCACAGCCTGTTGTCGCTTGGCTGAGGCAGTGCTACAGTGCTTCCAGCTTCTGACTGATGTGTTCATTTCAAAAATGGAGGCTGAAGAAGAGGAGGAGGAGGTGCAGGAGCTGTAGACTGTGGGGGCAACCATGATTAACGTAGGGCCCGAGTAGTATAGGAGGTATAGTATTCGTCAAACTCAATCTGACAGGTCGACACGCCCCCTATCATTTAATCCGTCTCCCTGTCAGGTTGATACAGGTCGTCATGTCCCCTGGCTGAACTTTGCTCAGGCTGGGAAATCTGGTCTGCTGGATTTGTGAATTTCATTAAGGACCCAGTAAATGTAAAGCTATTTTCTAGCAGAGTCTGTAGTACAGACTCCAGTATATAAGAATTTTTAGTGAAATACAGACTCTTAGTGAAATACAGGCACCAGATCAAAGACTTGTTTACATCCATATGAGGAGCTATATTAAAAAAGCAACGATTATTCTATAGTACCTGGGTAGATGCTTTTAAGGACCCAGTAAATGTATAAGGAGTTCTAGTTAAATACAGACTTCTGTATATAACTAGTATATAATGATTTTTAGTGAATTAAAGAGTGAATCTTGATCTTTTTTGTGGTGAGAAACTTTTAAGGACCCAGTAAATGCATGTAAAACACTATTGTGGTGGAATTTGGAATTATGACGCTCAACTTATAGTTTTATTCAGTATATATATTTTTAGCTTGGCAGTTTTGTTTACATCCATATGAGGAGCTATATTAAAAAAAGCAACGATTATTCTATAGTACCTGGGTAGATGCTTTTAAGGACCCAGTAAATGTATAAGGAGTTCTAGTTAAATACAGACTTCTGTATATAACTAGTATATAATGATTTTTAGTGAATTAAAGAGTGAATCTTGATCTTTTTTGTGGTGAGAAACTTTTAAGGACCCAGTAAATGCATGTAAAACACTATTGTGGTGGAGTTTGGAATTATGACGCTCAACTTATAGTTTTATTCAGTATATATATTTTTAGCTTGGCATTGTATCTACACTTATACCAGGGCTGGGAAGAATGTACTTTTGTTACAGATCGGTTAGCTATTACTACATGGTACATAGATATACATCTTTACTGGCACATAGAAATGTAGTACAACAGTGTTGACATGAATTGTCAGAATGAGTGAAGGTCGATGCTACGGTAATTCAGGCAAACAGTAAATAGTATTGCATTGTGTATAGTCAGTGGGATCTTTTAAAACCAACACATTTATGTGTATTCTGATAGCAGTGCCCATAGAATGAGTGAAGGTCGAATGACCTGTAAGTACAATGAGAGAAGGTCGCATGCATTCAAGAATTCATTTGTCTCTATTTACCTGTAAATGTGTGTAAAGGGGAAAGTCATGGCGAGATTGAAATAAATTGAAAAAGGAAGCTTTTGCAGTATAAAATACAAATTTTATTAAGGTCTAAAATACATTATCATGGATAAAAATCCAAAAAGAGTAGGATATACAGCATGCAGAAAAAATAACCAAAGTGTTGACATGAAGTTACAGCTCAAAGACATATACATTATCATGAATAAAAATCCAAAAGAGTGGGATATACAGCATGCAGAAAAATAGCCAAATGCAGACAGGTATGAACTACATTCAAATCAATATATAATAGTGCACATCTCCATATCTTATATGTTATAACGATAATAGACTAATCCGTGGCTAAACAATAATAACCTACATATATTTGTCCATATATATGCAGTCTATGTAACTCACAATATCCCCCAATAGGCAGACATATATGCACTATATATAGGATTATAAGTATCTCAATGAAGCATGTATATCAATAAAGTAACTTCCCCATCACAGATGCTAATATAATGATGTTAGCATGCAAGTGCAGGGCTCACAATACATACTGTGCGTGCATATGAAGTCAATTAGCACATCCATATGAGGAGCTATATTAAAAAGCAGTTGTGTATAGTTGGCCAATCAAATATTAGTTATGCGTTCGCTATCAGTGTCAACCATAGCAGCTCTCATGATGCTAGCTAATCACAGATGCTAATATAATGATGTTAGCATGCAAGTGCAGGGCTCACAATACATACTGTGCGTGCATATGAAGTCAATTAGCACATCCATATGAGGAGCTATATTAAAAAAGCAGTTGTGTATAGTTGGCCAATCAAATATTAGTTATGCGTTCACTACCACTGTCAACCATAGCAGCTCTCATGATGCTAGCTATTCTGATCAGCTTATCATATCAACCATGAAGCCTCTTTTAACCCCTTCACAATAATGTACAGAGGAGTTTTTATGTTTTAATACTGATAGACATATTGTGAACGGACATATAGGGTCCATGTGAGATACCATATTTTTCAAATATTAGTTAAGCGTATATTTCAACATTTTGCTCCTTCACAGATTTATTTTACATTATTTTTTTTTATTTTGCTTAAGGATCGTGTACAGAGGAGTTTTTATGTTTTAATACTGATAGACATATTGTGAACGGACATATAGGGTCCATGTGAGACATGTCTGGACAAGTCCGGGCATGTCTGGGCATGCCTGGACAAGTCCTGGTCACAGGACAGCCGTGGAAAAAACAATACTGAAATTCAAAAACTATGTGCTGGCCGTTAACACGCGCACAGTCATCTAGAAAATATTGAGCGAGTTGCTTCACAAACCCTCTCAAGGCATGTTGAATGTTAACGTTCCCGCTATGAGCTACACACATGACCAACTGTATAGCCTGGGATGCGTAGCGTTCTTGCAGCGCAAGCCTATTTTTAAAGACGCTAAGACCATCAGATATAAAAGACAGGCATGTTGAGACGTGTCCCGGCCTATTTTGGTACATACCCACTCCTATGCAGCGATATTGAGTACCGTTCAACAAAAAATCAGGTACAAACTTTTTAACATACCTGTGTTTCGGACCCTCAGACCATGCCAGAAGCACTCTGTGCCATGTACTCTAACTCATAATATTCGATTTTGATCAGCATTCAACAAAAAATTGGGTGCTAACTTTTTACCATACCTGTGTTTCTATAACGAATACACGGACCCCTACAGCGCATCCCAATAGTGTAGTTTAATGTAGGGGGCAAACAGATTATCGCTGGTGCTTGGAAAATACCACATTTCATAGATGGTGCTGATCCGCTGAATCATTTTTAAACATTTCACGCCACTCATGCACCCACAGCACACTTATGCTGTACCAGCACCGCTGCAGCTAGCGCTTTTTAGCTAAAAAAGACCCTTATTTGCATCATTTTCATTATAGTACGACTGGTACATACCCACTCCTATGCAACGATACTGAGTAGCGTTCAACAAAAATCAGGTACAAACTTTTTAACATACCTGTGTTTCGGGCGCTCATGCCATACCAGAAGCACTCTGTGCCATGTACCATAGCCCATAATAATCGATCTTGATCAGTATTCAACAAAAAATTGGGTGCAAACTTTTTTTAGCATAGCTGTGTTTCTGACTCCCATGTCGTACCAGAAAGACCTATTTTGGCACAGGCCTACACCTATGCAGCGGTTTTGACCACTACTCAACAAAAATGGCTACAAACTTTTTAACATATCTGTGTTTCGGACTATCATGTCATAGCAGAAGCACCCTGTGCCATGTACTCTAGACCATAATATTCGTTTTTGATCACCATTCAACAAAAAATTGAGGCATGTTGAGACGTGTCCCGGCCTATTTTGGCACATGACAAATGTTTCTGACTATCATGTCATAGCAGAAGCACCCTGTGCCATGTACTCTAGACCATAATATTCGTTTTTGATCACAATTCAACAAAAAATTGAGGCATGTTGAGACGTGTCCCGGCCTATTTTGGCACATGACAAATGTTTCTGACTCTCATGTCATACCAGAAGCACCCTGTGCCATGTACTCTAGACCATAATATTTCACATCGGGTATGGGAACTACATAGCTTTGTTTTCTCAGGTATTTAAAAAGTGGGTGCTAACTTTTTAGCATACCTGTGTTTCTATAGCGAATACACGGACCCCTACAGCGCATCCCTATAGTGTAGTTTAATGTAGGGGGCAAACAGATTATCGCTGGTGCTTGGAAAATACCACATTTCATAGATGGTGCTGATCCGCTGAATCATTTTTAAACATTTCACGCCACTCATGCACCCACAGCACACTTATGCTGTACCAGCACCGCTGCAGCTAGCGCTTTTTAGCTAAAAAAGACCCTTATTTGCATCATTTTCATTATAGTACGACTGGTACATACCCACTCCTATGCAACGATACTGAGTAGCGTTCAACAAAAATCAGGTACAAACTTTTTAACATACCTGTGTTTCGGGCGCTCATGCCATACCAGAAGCACTCTGTGCCATGTACCATAGCCCATAATAATCGATCTTGATCAGTATTCAACAAAAAATTGGGTGCAAACTTTTTTTAGCATAGCTGTGTTTCTGACTCCCATGTCGTACCAGAAAGACCTATTTTGGCACAGGCCTACACCTATGCAGCGGTTTTGACCACTACTCAACAAAAATGGCTACAAACTTTTTAATATATCTGTGTTTCGGACTATCATGTCATAGCAGAAGCACCCTATGCCATGTACTCTAGACCATAATATTCGTTTTTGATCACCATTCAACAAAAAATTGCGGCATGTTGAGACGTGTCCCGGCCTATTTTGGCACATGACAAATGTTTCTGACTCTCATGTCATACCTGAAGAACCCTGTGCCATGTACTCTAGACCATAATATTCCACATCGGGTATGGGAACTACATAGCATTGTTTTCTCAGGTATTTAAAAAAGTGTGGAAAACTGAAAATCCCGCGACCTGTGGTAATTTAGTGAGAACCATATAGACAAATCGGGTATCGTCACACACGAGACCACGACACCTCGGGCTATCACATTTACCATTAGTTTTCAAAAATCAGCTCCTTAACAATAAAGTAAGAATCGTAGTGTCCTGCATTGTGGTCTATAAATGTATAGTTTGAAAATTTACCGTTGCTAAAGAACAGTAAAAAGTCGTGCGTACAACTATCAACCCCAAAACTCTCACCACTATCACAAACATCTATAAATGTATAGTTTGAAAATTTACAGTTGCTAAAGAACAGTAAAAAGTCGTGCGTACAACTATCAACCCCAAAACTCTCACCACTATCACAAACACTATTGCCTACAGAGGCGGCCAGCGAGAATTTCCGTATGTGTGTATCAAGATGCCCCTGCTATGACCGAATGTTTGCTCGTGGATGCTGGCATTTCCAGTGACATCATAGTTGTGTAAATGCGCAGGGGCACGTGTATCGATCCCCTAGGGTGTAATGCGTGATCATTTTAATTATTTTTCAATTCATAACCACACGTTCTCAGGCAGACAGGTTTATTTCACAGAAGTTGACTGTACAGTTGCATAATCTTTGTTTAAAATCATACATTTGCATAATTTTGTTTAAAATCGCACAGCTCTGCAATAATGTCGGGTGTTGGACATGCACTTATCAGTCTTTCATACGTGTCGCAGAAAGATTTTAGTCTGTTCTGCGAGAGTTTATTATGCACGTACTGTGCAGACATGTCAAGAAACATTTTGGTGTGTTCACCAGTCCATACGGGTGTTGGTGTGTAAGGCGATCGACCATCATCCTTCTGCTTCTTACTTACACGCCGGCGCGATACCACGCGTTTCTTTGGTGCTAATGCATCGGCTGAATTGGCAGCTGCTGCTTCCGCGTTGCTATTTGCAGATTCTGTAGCTTGACACAGACGTATATTCTTAAGCCGACTACTCTCAGCATTCCCGGGGTGCTCGGTTGGCGCGTCGTTTTCTTCACGATCTGCAACACACCCGTGTGAAAGAGGCTCCGTTCTCACCTCCGTTCTGTTCTCAAATCCATAATTGCGCTGCTGCAAAACTCGCGAATGACGATCCTCCGTAACTAAAGAAAAGATACGTGGTGTAGTTAACCGCTAAGTGGGGGAGATATAGGAAGAGCTACATGAGCCACTTTACTCTGATTCAACGCGATATTTGTAAAGCTACTAGCACCGATTATCTGTGAAACCGATGCATGATTGTTTGTATAAGTACACTATAGAGCGGCCTAGACATATATACTTACAAGTATGCCCCGGGTGCTGGTCTACAGAGAATGCTGAATTAACAGACATCTCGCTGCTGGGGCGCCGCCGTATGGGGCTGTTTTCTCCCTCAAACTGCAACCTCACGGGCGATACTTTAGCAGCTGTAAATAAAATATAGCATACATGAATGCGCACAACACATTCACAAAGCTAATACAGGGTAATGATGGTTGGGGGTTCTGTCGTGAAATATTACTTCTACAATATTGCATCAACGCGGTTAGCCGCCATGATCCCTCTGTAAAACATGAATGGGATGTTTTTTCTGCCCCTAGCATGGGGGCAGTGACAGAGGGCGTGTTCTCTCTGCTAGCCCTAATAAATACGGGTAGCTCACAAGCAATACAGTTCGCACTTGTTCACAACTCACAGACCACAACTCCGATCTGAACAGGACTAGAGTGAGTATTTTTACGGATTTCGTTTCAATTATATTTAAGTTTGTGTAGTATTTGTATTAACAGGTTAGCCGTGTTTTCATACTTGATCTTTATTTGCTTTAATTCAATAGCGGACCCTTTTTTATTCAAGATGGAGGCCAGATATTCTCGCGGTCAATATACTGCTATGCTTTCACCAGAACAATCGGGTAAGTTTTACACAGTATATAGGGTACTCCGCAATGTCTCGGGATGTCTGAGTCTGCGCTTTGTATATATAAGTGATATATTTCATTCTTTCTTATTTAAGAAGTGGGAGTCCATTCAGACTACTCCTACGAGAACCGGTTCATTACGCAGAACCTGTTAGATGAAGGCAACTCTACTAGCGGGCGACGAGCCTCAAGCTCTCACCAGTCTGTCACAGGCAAGAAACCTATAGCTATATCATATGTTTTAAACCTATGTATCTAGACGTGTAAACGTGGTAGCTGTAAATTTATAACGCCTACTATTAATATTAATAATTAATATAGACTGCCGCTAAAATCCATACAGTTAATTTTATTTTAGCTGACTGGGTCGTTAGCTAGACATGTTTTAATAATATAAACATTTTCTCATACAGATACAGCTGTAGCGGACTGGGCGGTTGGAAACCCTGTGGCAACTGAGCCGCTCGAGCATCGCGATTCCGATGTTGAGATCGTGGAGGATCCCCAGGATTCAGATGTCGAGTTCGTCGAACTGGACTATAATCCTCCCAACGCTCCTAAAAGATGGGGTGATTCGCTAAGCACACGGCTCTGGAATAGAAAAGGTAGCGGTTCCTTGAAACCCGGGTGATATGTGTGTTTGTATCCTCTGTACCCTGTGACCCCACCGATAACTAGTGGATATATTTTATTTACGCGCGTTACGATAGCTTTGCGAATTTAGCTTTGTGCGTGTGGCCCGCGTAGATATCATTTCTGTGGCGAGTAATAGTTATATTTTATTTACAGATGTTAAACTAACGAGCAGGAGGCTGCAGCTTGAAAAAGAAAACACACCCATACGAAAACGCCCGAGCACCTCCACACCGTTTAATTCACCAATCTCTGAACTACACTACACGTCTCATACTTGTAAGCATATATGTCTACGCATCTCTATAGTGTACTTATACACGCAGATAAAAATTTCTGCGGTAACTAGTAGATATATTTTATTTACGTGTGTCAAGTTAGCTTTGTGAATGTGTTGTGCGCATTCATGTATGCTATATTTTATTTACAGCTGCTAAAGTATCGCCCGTGAGGTTGCAGTTTGAGGGAGAAAACAGCCCCATACGGCGGCGCCCCAGCAGCGAGATGTCTGTTAATTCAGCATTCTCTGTAGACCAGCACCCGGGGCATACTTGTAAGTATATATGTCTAGGCCGCTCTATAGTGTACTTATACAAACAATCATGCATCGGTTTCACAGATAATCGGTGCTAGTAGCTTTACAAATATCGCGTTGAATCAGAGTAAAGTGGCTCATGTAGCTCTTCCTATATCTCCCCCACTTAGCGGTTAACTACACCACGTATCTTTTCTTTAGTTACGGAGGATCGTCATTCGCGAGTTTTGCAGCAGCGCAATTATGGATTTGAGAACAGAACGGAGGTGAGAACGGAGCCTCTTTCACACGGGTGTGTCGCAGATCGTGAAGAAAACGACGCGCCAACCGAGCACCCCGGGAATGCTGAGAGTAGTCGGCTTAAGAATATACGTCTGTGTCAAGCTACAGAATCTGCAAATAGCAACGCGGAAGCAGCAGCTGCCAATTCAGCCGATGCATTAGCACCAAAGAAACGCGCGGTATCGCGCCGGCGTGTAAGTAAGAAGCAGAAGGATGATGGTCGATCGCCTTACACACCAACACCCGTATGGACTGGTGAACACACCAAAATGTTTCTTGACATGTCTGCACAGTACGTGCATAATAAACTCTCGCAGAACAGACTAAAATCTTTCTGCGACACGTATGAAAGACTGATAAGTGCATGTCCAACACCCGACATTATTGCAGAGCTGTGCGATTTTAAACAAAATTATGCAAATGTATGATTTTAAACAAAGATTATGCAACTGTACAGTCAACTTCTGTGAAATAAACCTGTCTGCCTGAGAACGTGTGGTTATGAATTGAAAAATAATTAAAATGATCACGCATTACACCCTAGGGGATCGATACACGTGCCCCTGCGCATTTACACAACTATGATGTCACTGGAAATGCCAGCATCCACGAGCAAACATTCGGTCATAGCAGGGAGCATCTTGATACACACATACGGAAATTCTCGCTGGCCGCCTCTGTAGGCAATAGTGTTTGTGATAGTGGTGAGAGTTTTGGGGTTGATAGTTGTACGCACGACTTTTTACTGTTCTTTAGCAACTGTAAATTTTCAAACTATACATTTATAGATGTTTGTGATAGTGGTGAGAGTTTTGGGGTTGATAGTTGTACGCACGACTTTTTACTGTTCTTTAGCAACGGTAAATTTTCAAACTATACATTTATAGACCACAATGCAGGACACTACGATTCTTACTTTATTGTTAAGGAGCTGATTTTTGAAAACTAGTGGTAAATGTGATAGCCCGAGGTGTCGTGGTCTCGTGTGTGACGATACCCGATTTGTCTATATGGTTCTCACTAAATTACCACAGGTCGCGGGATTTTCAGTTTTCCACACTTTTTTAAATACCTGAGAAAACAATGCTATGTAGTTCCCATACCCGATGTGGAATATTATGGTCTAGAGTACATGGCACAGGGTTCTTCTGGTATGACATGAGAGTCAGAAACATTTGTCATGTGCCAAAATAGGCCGGGACACGTCTCAACATGCCGCAATTTTTTGTTGAATGGTGATCAAAAACGAATATTATGGTCTAGAGTACATGGCATAGGGTGCTTCTGCTATGACATGATAGTCCGAAACACAGATATATTAAAAAGTTTGTAGCCATTTTTGTTGAGTAGTGGTCAAAACCGCTGCATAGGTGTAGGCCTGTGCCAAAATAGGTCTTTCTGGTACGATATGGGAGTCAGAAACACAGCTATGCTAAAAAAAGTTTGCACCCAATTTTTTGTTGAATACTGATCAAGATCGATTATTATGGGCTATGGTACATGGCACAGAGTGCTTCTGGTATGGCATGAGCGCCCGAAACACAGGTATGTTAAAAAGTTTGTACCTGATTTTTGTTGAACGCTACTCAGTATCGTTGCATAGGAGTGGGTATGTACCAGTCGTACTATAATGAAAATGATGCAAATAAGGGTCTTTTTTAGCTATAAAAAGCGCTAGCTGCAGCGGTGCTGGTACAGCATAAGTGTGCTGTGGGTGCATGAGTGGCGTGAAATGTTTAAAAATGATTCAGCGGATCAGCACCATCTATGAAATGTGGTATTTTCCAAGCACCAGCGATAATCTGTTTGCCCCTACATTAAACTACACTATAGGGATGCGCTGTAGGGGTCCGTGTATTCGCTATAGAAACACAGGTATGCTAAAAAGTTAGCACCCACTTTTTAAATACCTGAGAAAACAAAGCTATGTAGTTCCCATACCCGATGTGAAATATTATGGTCTAGAGTACATGGCACAGGGTGCTTCTGGTATGACATGAGAGTCAGAAACATTTGTCATGTGCCAAAATAGGCCGGGACACGTCTCAACATGCCTCAATTTTTGTTGAATGGTGATCAAAACGAATATTATGGTCTAGAGTACATGGCACAGGGTGCTTCTGCTATGACATGATAGTCAGAAACATTTGTCATGTGCCAAAATAGGCCGGGACACGTCTCAACATGCCTCAATTTTTTGTTGAATGGTGATCAAAAACGAATATTATGGTCTAGAGTACATGGCACAGAGTGCTTCTGCTATGACATGATAGTCCGAAACACAGATATGTTAAAAAGTTTGTAGCCATTTTTGTTGAGTAGTGGTCAAAACCGCTGCATAGGTGTAGGCCTGTGCCAAAATAGGTCTTTCTGGTACGACATGGGAGTCAGAAACACAGCTATGCTATAAAAAGTTTGCACCCAATTTTTTGTTGAATACTGATCAAGATCGATTATTATGGGCTATGGTACATGGCACAGAGTGCTTCTGGTATGGCATGAGCGCCCGAAACACAGGTATGTTAAAAAGTTTGTACCTGATTTTTGTTGAACGCTACTCAGTATCGTTGCATAGGAGTGGGTATGTACCAGTCGTACTATAATGAAAATGATGCAAATAAGGGTCTTTTTTAGCTAAAAAGCGCTAGCTGCAGCGGTGCTGGTACAGCATAAGTGTGCTGTGGGTGCATGAGTGGCGTGAAATGTTTAAAAATGATTCAGCGGATCAGCACCATCTATGAAATGTGGTATTTTCCAAGCACCAGCGATAATCTGTTTGCCCCCTACATTAAACTACACTATTGGGATGCGCTGTAGGGGTCCGTGTATTCGTTATAGAAACACAGGTATGGTAAAAAGTTAGCACCCAATTTTTTGTTGAATGCTGATCAAAATCGAATATTATGAGTTAGAGTACATGGCACAGAGTGCTTTGGCATGGTCTGAGGGTCCGAAACACAGGTATGTTAAAAAGTTTGTACCTGATTTTTTGTTGAACGGTACTCAATATCGCTGCATAGGAGTGGGTATGTACCAAAATAGGCCGGGACACGTCTCAACATGCCTGTCTTTTATATCTGATGGTCTTAGCGTCTTTAAAAATAGGCTTGCGCTGCAAGAACGCTACGCATCCCAGGCTATACAGTTGGTCATGTGTGTAGCTCATAGCGGGAACGTTAACATTCAACATGCCTTGAGAGGGTTTGTGAAGCAACTCGCTCAATATTTTCTAGATGACTGTGCGCGTGTTAACGGCCAGCACATAGTTTTTGAATTTCAGTATTGTTTTTTCCACGGCTGTCCCGTGACCAGGACTTGTCCAGGCATGCCCAGACATGCCCGGACTTGTCCAGACATGTCTCACATGGACCCTATATGTCCGTTCACAATATGTCTATCAGTATTAAAACATAAAAACTCCTCTGTACACGATCCTTAAGCAAAATAAAAAAATAATGTAAAATAAATCTGTGAAGGAGCAAAATGTTGAAATATACGCTTAACTAATATTTGAAAAATATGGTATCTCACATGGACCCTATATGTCCGTTCACAATATGTCTATCAGTATTAAAACATAAAAACTCCTCTGTACATTATTGTGAAGGGGTTAAAAGAGGCTTCATGGTTGATATGATAAGCTGATCAGAATAGCTAGCATCATGAGAGCTGCTATGGTTGACAGTGGTAGTGAACGCATAACTAATATTTGATTGGCCAACTATACACAACTGCTTTTTTAATATAGCTCCTCATATGGATGTGCTAATTGACTTCATATGCACGCACAGTATGTATTGTGAGCCCTGCACTTGCATGCTAACATCATTATATTAGCATCTGTGATTAGCTAGCATCATGAGAGCTGCTATGGTTGACACTGATAGCGAACGCATAACTAATATTTGATTGGCCAACTATACACAACTGCTTTTTAATATAGCTCCTCATATGGATGTGCTAATTGACTTCATATGCACGCACAGTATGTATTGTGAGCCCTGCACTTGCATGCTAACATCATTATATTAGCATCTGTGATGGGGAAGTTACTTTATTGATATACATGCTTCATTGAGATACTTATAATCCTATATATAGTGCATATATGTCTGCCTATTGGGGGATATTGTGAGTTACATAGACTGCATATATATGGACAAATATATGTAGGTTATTATTGTTTAGCCACGGATTAGTCTATTATCGTTATAACATATAAGATATGGAGATGTGCACTATTATATATTGATTTGAATGTAGTTCATACCTGTCTGCATTTGGCTATTTTTCTGCATGCTGTATATCCCACTCTTTTGGATTTTTATTCATGATAATGTATATGTCTTTGAGCTGTAACTTCATGTCAACACTTTGGTTATTTTTTCTGCATGCTGTATATCCTACTCTTTTTGGATTTTTATCCATGATAATGTATTTTAGACCTTAATAAAATTTGTATTTTATACTGCAAAGCTTCCTTTTTCAATTTATTTCAATCTCGCCATGACTTTCCCCTTTACACACATTTACAGGTAAATAGAGACAAATGAATTCTTGAATGCATGCGACCTTCTCTCATTGTACTTACAGGTCATTCGACCTTCACTCATTCTATGGGCACTGCTATCAGAATACACATAAATGTGTTGGTTTTAAAAGATCCCACTGACTATACACAATGCAATACTATTTACTGTTTGCCTGAATTACCGTAGCATCGACCTTCACTCATTCTGACAATTCATGTCAACACTGTTGTACTACATTTCTATGTGCCAGTAAAGATGTATATCTATGTACCATGTAGTAATAGCTTACCGATCTGTAACAAAAGTACATTCTTCCCAGCCCTGGTATAAGTGTAGATACACTGCCAAGCTAAAAATATATATACTGAATAAAACTATAAGTTGAGCGTCATAATTCCAAACTCCACCACAATAGTGTTTTACATGCATTTACTGGGTCCTTAAAAGTTTCTCACCACAAAAAAGATCAAGATTCACTCTTTAATTCACTAAAAATCATTATATACTAGTTATATACAGAAGTCTGTATTTAACTAGAACTCCTTATACATTTACTGGGTCCTTAAAAGCATCTACCCAGGTACTATAGAATAATCGTTGCTTTTTTTAATATAGCTCCTCATATGGATGTAAACAAAACTGCCAAGCTAAAAATATATATACTGAATAAAACTATAAGTTGAGCGTCATAATTCCAAATTCCACCACAATAGTGTTTTACATGCATTTACTGGGTCCTTAAAAGTTTCTCACCACAAAAAAGATCAAGATTCACTCTTTAATTCACTAAAAATCATTATATACTAGTTATATACAGAAGTCTGTATTTAACTAGAACTCCTTATACATTTACTGGGTCCTTAAAAGCATCTACCCAGGTACTATAGAATAATCGTTGCTTTTTTAATATAGCTCCTCATATGGATGTAAACAAGTCTTTGATCTGGTGCCTGTATTTCACTAAGAGTCTGTATTTCACTAAAAATTCTTATATACTGGAGTCTGTACTACAGACTCTGCTAGAAAATAGCTTTACATTTACTGGGTCCTTAATGAAATTCACAAATCCAGCAGACCAGATTTCCCAGCCTGAGCAAAGTTCAGCCAGGGGACATGACGACCTGTATCAACCTGACAGGGAGACGGATTAAATGATAGGGGGCGTGTCGACCTGTCAGATTGAGTTTGACGAATACTATACCTCCTATACTACTGGCCCGCAATCCTCTGCTTGGGGAGGATATGTTCCATCCCAAGGTCCGACTAGGTCCCGGCTTCCACTATGTTAACCCAGTGTGCCGTCAGGGAGATGTGCCATCCCTGCCCACAGACACTTGTCCACGTGTCCGTGGTTAGGTGGACTTTCCCAGTAACAGCATTGTTGAGGGCATGGGTAATGTTGTGGGACACATGCTGGTGTAATGCCGGTATGGCACAAAGGGAGAAATAGTGGCGACTGGGGACTGAGTACCTTGGGACGGCCGCTGTCATCAGGTTGCGGAAAGCTTCTGTCTCAACGAGCCTAAAAGGCAACATTTCGAGCGCAAGCATACGAGAAATGTGCGAATTAAGTACTGTGGCCTGTGGGGCATTGGCTGGGTATTTCCGCTTGCATTCCAATGGCTGAGGTTATAGACAACTGAAGGCTTGGCTGGGACGAGGATGTGGACAGGCTTGATGATGGTGCTGGTTGACTGTGGGCAACAACAGGTGCAGGGCTCCAGGCATCTTCACAGGCACAATAAGCTGGGGATTGGCTTGTACGCAAAACAGTTTAAGAAGCAGTGTTGTCACCTGCAGACAGTGTTCATAGAGACTGGGGTTCGGCCCACAAAGTCGGGTGCTTTGCTGCCATGTGCCTAATCATGCTGGTGGTGGTTAGGCTGGTAGTTTTGCTACCCCTGCTGATGCGGACATGGCAAGTGCTGCAAATGGCCTGTATGGGGTTATCGGCAGAGTCTTTAAAAAATAACAAGACTCGGGAAGATCTAACAGTTGGAATGGCAACTTCCGTCCTGTTTGTGTTACGGGGAACGGGGAACGGATGCACGCCTTCTGTCTGCGTCCAACACACTGCTTCTTCCTGCCTGTTGGGGTGATATGCCTCCTTCCCCATGTGTGCTGCTGTCCTCGCTCTGCATGTTCTCCTGCCAGGTTGGTTCAGTCACTATGTCATCCACCACCTTGTCTTCCACATCCGCACCCTTCTCCTCCTCCTGACTTTCTGGCAATTGTGTCTCATCATTGTCCACCTCTTGTGACCGTGGCTGCTCAAAGATTTGTGCATCGCTACATGGAATATCATCTTGCCCCGCTTCAAGTGCAGCGGGCGAGAGGCACGAATTTCCAAATGGAAAACTGAACAGCTCTTCGGAGTGTCTGAGTGTGGGATCAGTTGTCTCAGGGCACTCTGCATGGTGGGAGGAAGCAGGATCAGGGTGAGTAATGTCCGGTCCACACTCACGGCTACTCAGACTTTTCCTAGGGTTTTTCTGGGTTGAAGAAAGTATTCTCTCCTGTGCTGTCCTGTCTAGACAGTTTTGGGCCCCAGCATTTGCTCAGTCTATTTTCTGTCTGTGTTTGTATTTTCATCTTGTCTAACTGCCATTATATGTTTGGGGGCTTCCTACTCTTTTGGGGTCTACTGCGGGGCAGTTAGCTTTCCTCTTTCCATCTTCAGGGATAGCTATCTCTCCGGCTGTGCCGAGGCGTATAGGACCACCGTAGGTACGCTCCACGGCTGCTTCTAGTTATGCGGTTAGTTTAGGGATCTGCAACCTTTTAGTTTCCAACCTCTCTGGTGTTAGGCTGCCTATGCAGTTTTTTGCTCCTGCCTCCTCAGCTACCATAACATAACACAGGGCGTAATCTTATTCGCATCAAGCACGGTGATGAATGGAAGACGGCGTTTAATACCCCAGAGGGGCATTTTGACTACCTAGTGATGCCTTTTGGGCTCACTAATGCCCCTTCCTTCTTCCAATCCTTTATGAAAGATATTTTCCGGGACTTTGTGGATAAATTTCTGATCGTTTATTTGGCCGATATCTTGATTTTTTCCAATGACTGGGATTCTCATGTGGAACATGTTCGGACTATGTTCCGGATTTTGAGAGAAAATGCATTGTATGTAAAGGGATCAAAATGTCTTTTTGGTGTACAGAAAGTTTAATTTCTGGGATTCATTTAGTCTCCGTCTGTTATTGAAATGCACCCGGTCAAAGTTCAGGCCATTTGTGATTGGGTTCAGCCCACTACATTGAAGGCTCTTCAGAGATTTTTGGGTTTTGCTAATTTTTATCGAAAATTTATAGGTAACTTCTCTACTATTGTGAAACCACTGACTGATTTGACCAAGAAGCGTTCTGATGTAGTGAATTGGTCTCCTGAGGCAGCTTCTGCGTTTCAGGAGCTTAAGCAGAGAGTCACTTCTGCTCCTGTTCTACCGCAACCTGATGTTTCTCTACCATTTCAGGTGGAGGTTGATGCTTCTGAGATTGGTGCAGGAGCCTTTTTGTCCCAAAGGGATCCGGAGACTTCTAAGAGTAACCCTTGTGCCTTTTTCTCTCGAAAATTTTCCCCAGCTGAACGTAATTTTGATGTGGGAAATCGGGAGTTATTGGCCATAAAGTGGGCCTTTGAAGAGTGGAGACATTGGCTGGAAGGAGCCAAACATCAGGTGATGGTCCTCACTGATCACAAGAACCTGGTTTATCTTGAATCGGCCAAGTGACTTAATCCTAGACAGGCCAGGTGGGCCTTGTTTTTTACACGTTTTAATTTTGTGGTCTCTTTTCTCCCGGGCACTAAAAATGTTAAGGTGGATGCTCTCTCGAGGAGTTTCTTTGCGGATTCTCCTGAGGTAACTGAGCCCGCTGTTATTCTGAAGGAGGGTGTGGTTCTTTCCGCTATCTCGCCCGATTTGAGACTGGCCCTGGAGCAATTTCAGGAGGATAAACCTGAACGCTGTCCTGTTGGGAAATTGTTTGTCCCAGACCAGTGGAGGAAGAATGTGATGTCTGAGATTCATTGCTCCACGTTGGCTGGCCGTACTGGTATTTTTGGTACCAGAGATTTGGTGAGTCGATCCTTTTGGTGGCCCACTTTGTCTCGTGACGTCAGGGACTTTGTGCAGACCTGTGGAACTTGTTCTCGGTCCAAACCTTGCTCTCGCTCTAGTGGTTTGTTAATGCCATTGCCTGTGCCCAAGAGGCCATGGACCCATATCTCTATGGATTTTATTTCCGACCTCCCTGTCTCTCAGAGAATGACCGTTATTTGGGTAATCTGCGATAGATTTTCCAAGATGATACATCTTGTGCCACTACCTAAGTTGCCATCCTCCTCCGAGTTGGTGCCCTTATTTTTTCAGCAGGTGGTTCGGTTGCACGGCATACCAGAGAACATTGTGTATGACAGAGGAGTCCAGTTTGTTTCCAGAATTTGGAGGACATTTTGTTCCAAACTGGGAGTTCAGCTGTCTATTTCCTCTGCGTTCCACCCTCAGACCAATGGACAAACTGAGAGAACAAACCAGACCTTGGAGACTTATTTGAGATGTTTTGTGTCTGCTGATCAAGATGACTGGGTCTCTTTTTTGCCTTTGGCTGAGTTTGCTTTGAATAATGGGGCTAGTTCTGCCTCCTTGATGTCTCCATTTTTCTGCAATTTCGGGTTTCATCCTCGATTTTCTTCAGGGCAGGTGGAGGCTTCTGTCTGTCCAGGTGTTGACTCTATCGTGGAGAGAATGCAGCAGATTTGGGATCAAGTAGTGGATAAGTTGTCTCTCTCTCAGGAGAAGGCCCAGCGGTTTGCCAACCGGCATAGGACTGATGGTCCTCGGTTTAAAGTGGGTGACTTGGTTTGGTTGTCCTCAAAAAATATATATATGAGGGTCGCGTCTCCAAAATTTAAGCCAAGGTTCTTTGGACCTTATAAGATCGTGGAAAATTCTTAATTCCGTTTCCTTCCGTATGCTTCTTCCAGGTACATTCAAGATTCACAATGTATTCCACAAATCTTTATTGAAGAGGTTTGTAGAGCCAGTGGTTCCTATGGCTGCGCCTCCTGATCCTGTTTTGGTTGAGGGCAATTTGGAGTATGTGGTTGAGAAGATATTGGATTCTTGTTTGGCTAGGCGGAGACTCCAGTACCTGGTGAAGTGGAAAGGCTATGGTCAGGAGGACAATTCTTGGGTGTTTGCTTCTGACATTCATGCTGAGAGACTGATCCGTGCCTATCACCGAGTTCATCCTGATCGGCCTGGTGGCACACGTGAGGGTTCGGTGACCCCTCCTCAAGGGGGGGGTACTGTTGTGAACATGTTGGAGACAACTTCGGAGCTGAAGCTCCCTCTGGTGGTTGCTGAGGGTATTGAACCTATGCTGAACAGCAAAAATCCACCACCTGTAGCTGATGATTGGTTATTGGGTGGTGCGGACTGGCCTGATATAAGTGAGCTGACCTCCCATGGTTCTTGCCAGTGATCAATTGTTCTTCCTAGTCTAGGTTGGAATTCAGCTTGCTTTTCTGCTGTCTCCTGCTTGCATTCAGATAAGTCACTTTCAGTTTTTTTTTACTGTGGTTTGATTTTCCTTGCTTTTTTGCTGCATTGCTTTTTGACTTCAGCCGGGTCCCCTTTGGGGGGCTTGGGCTGGTCTCTGTTCACTTTTTGTATTTGTTCATTTGCTCAGTTCTTGTGATATTTTACTGCTGGGTAGCTACGTGTCCACACCAGAGATCTGATATAGGTGGTCGAGACCGTGTGGTCTCAGTATTTTTGGATTCAGAAGTGTTGGAGTTTTTCCTAGGGTTTTTCTGGGCTGCAGACAGTATTCTCTCCTGTGCTGTCCTATCTAGACAGTTTTGGGCCCCAGCGTTTGCACAATCTATTTTCTGTCTGTGTTCGTGTTTTCATCTTGTCTAACCGACATTATATGTTTGGTGGCTTCCTATTCTTTTGGGGCTCTCCTCCGGGGCAGTTAGCTTTCCTCTTTCCATCTTCAGGGATAGCTAATCTCTCTGTCTGTGACGAGGCGTCTAGAGCGCCGTAGGAATGTCCCACGGCTGCTTCTAGTTGTGCGGCTAGTTTAGGGGTCTGCAACCTATTATTTTCCAACCTCTCTGGTGTTTGGCTGCCTATGCGGTTATCTGCTCCTGCCTCCTCAGCTACCAATACATAACACATGTCCCGTACCGCCAGCTCATCCTTTACTCTTCCTGACAGAACTTCCCAGAAGGCGGCCACCAGGACCTCGTTGTTCCAGGATAGCTCAGATGAAAAGTGAAACTCAAAATTACTATTAATTACTATTATTAATTCACATCAATGCATTGAAGATATACAATGCCAAAAAAATATAACTTTCAAAGAAAAGAACTTTCAGAGTGAGCTAATGAAACCAGCATCAACATGTTGTAAGCTGAACGAGCGGGGTCTGACATGCCCGGGCTTGTTTCAATTGTTTTATCTTGGTTCTCGCCTGTTCACACTTTTTCATCTCATTTCGTTTTAGCTCGTCATATTCAACCATGTTTCCCAAAATTAGCATTATGGCTCAGCGGAAGTGTATTAATTCGCCTGACAGTTTATTGTTGTGAATGTGTTAGAAATGAATTCTGAGCAGAAGCTCCCTCTGGTGGTTACAAACAGTACTGAACCATTCAATGAAGATTGTGAAGATTGGCAATCAGGAGTTACAGACTGGTCTTATATAAGGGAGGTTCCCTCCCATCATGTTTGCCGGTGATCAATTGTTCTTGTCTCAACTGTGGTTCCTGGTTCACTTTGAAGCTTGCTGAGTCTTTCCTGCATCTTCTGCTATCAGATAAGATATTTTCTGCTTTTATTTTTGTGCTTGCTTTTTGCATTGTTCTCTGCACTTCTGTGGAGGTCAGCCAGGTCCCCTCCGGGGGCTTGTGCTCCTCTCAGTTTATCTGAGCCACTGTTATTTGTTCATTTGCCTTTTCCAGTTTTTTCAGTGGCTGCGGCTTAGTTTTGTTACACCAGAGAACTAATTTAGGTGGTAGAGGTCGTGTGATCTCAGGTGTTTTTGCAATTAGTAGAGTTGGTATTTTTTAGGGTTTTTTGGATTGCAGTAAGTATCCTTCCTATCCTTTTCTTTCTAGGAAGATTGGGCCCCAACGTTTGCTCATACTATTTTCTGTCTGTGTCTGTATTTCCTCTTGTCTAACCGCCATTACATGTTTGGGGGCTTCCTATGTTCTTTGGGGATCTGCTCCGGGGCAGATAGCTTTCCTCTTTCTATCTTTAGGTGTAGTTAACCTCTCAGGCTGTGACGAGGCGTCTAGGACCAACTTAGGAACGCTCCACGGCTGCCTTTAGTTGTGGTGGTTAGTCAGGGTACTGCAATCCAGTAGATTCCAACCTCTCTGGTGTATTGCCGTTTTTGCCTGCTCTCCTCAGCTACCAAATCATAACAGTATCACCGGCCAAAACTGAAAATTATATGGTACTCACAGAAGGGAAAAATAGTGTGGAAAAAAAAAAAAGTTGTCAGAGATTTTTTTTTTTTTTCTGTTTGTTGCATTTTTTTTCCCCTCTTTTTCTCTAGGTGCTGAGGATTTTTTTTTCTCTCAATGGAGTTTGCACAGATGTCTGGCCGTGTGGATCAGCTTTCCACTGAAGTTAAGAGTATTGCTACCTATCTTGCAGGGTTGCCGGTTGTGGAACCTAGGATCCCCATGCCAGATTTGTTTTTAGGGGATCGAGCTAAATTTCTGAATTTCAAAAATAACTGTAAGTTGTTTTTTGCCTTAAAACCTAAGTCCTCAGGGAACGCAGCACAGCAGGTTCAAATTGTCATCTCTCTCCTGCGTGGCGATCCTCAGGATTGGGCTTTTTCCCTGACACCTGGGGACCCTGTTTTGAGTAATGTTGATGCATTTTTTCTGGCTCTGGGGTTATTGTACTATGAACCTAATGTCACTGATCAAGCTGAAAAAACCTTGTTGGCATTAAATCAGGGGCATGAGGACGCTGAGTTATACTGTCAGAAATTCCGAAAGTGGGCACTCCTGACCAAATGGAATGATGATGCTTTGGCAGCCCTTTTTCGGAAGGGTCTGTCAGAGAATGTAAAAGATGTTATGGTGGGTTTCCCTGCTCCCTCGGGTCTCAATGATTCTATGTCATTAGCGATTCAAATTGACAGACGTTTGCGTGAGCGTAGAGGTATGCGTGGTATAGTGTTGTCTTGTGAACCAGCTTCTGAACCCATGCAGTGTGATGGAGTGGCTTCTGGGGCACAGCGTCATGAGTTTCGAAAATGCAATGGGTTATGTTTCTACTGTGGTGACGCCTCTCATGCTATTTCAGTCTGCCCTAAGCGGGGAAGACGTTTTCCACGCTCTGTTGTCTTGGGTAGTGTTCAGACTAAATTTCTGTTGACTGTTACCCTGATTTGCTCCCTGTCCACATTTTCTGCTCAGGCTTTTGTTGATTCGGGAGCAGCTATTAACCTGATGGATTTTGATTTTGCTAAACATTGTGGGTTTCCCTTGATACCCCTACGGAAGTCTAATCCCCTACTGGGGATTGATTCTACCCCTTTGGCTGAGAATAAACCCCAGTTCTCTACTCAGGTGATAATGAGGGTTGAACCTGATCATCAGGAGAGTTGCAAATTTTTGGTGCTGTATAATCTGCATGACATTATTGTACTAGGTTTCCCTTGGTTACAGTCTCATAATCCTGTTTTGGATTGGAAATCTGTGTCTGTAACCAGTTGGGGCTGCCAATGCGTTAATGCCAACACTCCTGTTTTTTCTGCCTCTCCCCAGGCTCAGGATGTTCCTGACTTTTTGACTGATTTTTCTGATGTGTTTAGCGAAAGTAAATCTGCATCCTTGCCCCCCATAGGAGCTATGACTGCGCTATTGAATTAGTGCCTGGTAGTAAATTCCCTAAAGGTCGCCTTTTTAACTTGTCTGTACCTGAACATGACGCTATGCGGTCGTATATCAAGGAGTCATTGGAGAAGGATCATATCAGACCATCCTCTTCACCCTTGGGTGCCGGTTTTTTCTTTGTGGCCAAAAAGGATGGTTCATTAAGGCTGTGTATTGATTATCGTCTCTTGAACAATATCACTGTGAAATATCAATATCCGTTACCCTTGATTTCTGACCTGTTTTCCAGGGTGAAAAGTGCTACTTGGTTTACCAAGCTTGACCTCAGGGGGGCGTATAACCTTATTCGCATTAAGCACGGGGATGAATGGAAGACGGCATTTAATACCCCAGAGGGGCATTTTGAGTACCTAGTGATGCGCTTTGGGCTCACTAATGCTCCTTCCGTCTTCCAGTCCTTCATGAATGACATTTTCAGGGATTTTGTGGATAAATTTCTGATTGTTTATTTGGATGATATCTTGATTCTTTCCAATGACTGGGACTCTCATGTGAAACATGTTCGGACTGTGTTCCAGATTTTGAGAGAGAATGCTCTGTATGTGAAGGGATCAAAGTGTATTTTTGGCGTACAGAGGATCTCATTTCTGGGATTCATTTTGTCCCCATCTGTTATTGAAATGGACCCGGTCAAGGTTCAGGTCATCTGTGATTGGGTCCAACCTACTTCATTAAAGGCTCTTCAGAGATTCTTGGGTTTTGCCAATTTTTATCGTAAATGTATTGGTAATTTCTATGTTATTGTTAAACCATTGACTGATTTGACCAAAAATGGTTCTGATGTGGTGAATTGGCCTCCTGAGGCAGTCTCTGCGTTTCAGGAACTTAAGCAGAGATTCACTTCTGCTCCTGTTCTACGGCAGCCTGATGTTTCTCTGCCATTTCAGGTGGAGGTTGATGCCTCTGAAATTGGGGCAGGTGCCGTTTTGTCCCAAAGAGATCCAGAGACCTCTAAGAGTAACCCTTGTGCCTTTTTCTCTCGAAAATTTTCTCCAACTGAACGTAATTATGACGTGGGTAATCGGGAGTTATTGGCCATGAAGTGGGCTTTTGAAGAGTGGAGACATTGGCTGGAGGGAGCCAAACATCAGGTGGTGGTCCTCACGGACCATAAGAATCTGGTTTATCTGGAATCAGCCAAGCGACTTAATCCTAGACAGGCCAGGTGGGCCTTGTTTTTCACACGTTTTAATTTTGTGGTTTCCTTTCTTCCTGGCACTAAGAATGTTAAGGCGGATGCCCTCTCGAGGAGTTTCCTTGCGGACTCTCCTGAGTTATCTGATCCTGCTGTTATTTTGAAAGAGGGTGTAGTTCTTTCCGCCATCTCGTCCAATTTGAGACTGGCTCTGGAAGGGTGTCAGGAGGATAAACCCGAGCGCTGCCCTATTGGGAAATTGTTTGTCCCAGACCGGTGGAAAAAAAGTGTGATGTTTGAGATTGATTGTTCCACGTTGGCCGGTCATCCCGGAATTTTTGGTACCAGAGACTTGGTTAGTCGGTCCTTTTGGTGGCCTACTTTGTCTCGTGACGTCAGGGAATTTGTGCAGTCCTGCGGGACTTGCTCTCGCTCCAAGCCTTGCTCTCGCTCTAGTGGTTTGTTGATGCCATTGCCTGTGCCCAAGAGACCATGGACCCATATCACTATGGATTTCATTTCCGACCACCCTGTTTCTCAGAGAATGACCGTTATCTGGGTGATTTGTGATAGGTTTTCCAAAATGATACATCTTGTGCCATTACCTAAGTTGCCTTCCTCCTCCGAATTGGTGCCTTTGTTCCTTCAGCACGTGGTTCGGTTACACGGCATTCCTGAGAACATTGTGTCTGACAGAGGAGTCCAGTTTGTTTCCAGATTTTGGAGGACTTTTAGTTCTAAACTTGGTGTTCAATTTTCTTTCTCCTCGGCTTTTCATCCTCAGACCAATGGACAAACTGAGAGAACAAACCAGACATTGGAGACTTATCTGAGATGCTTTGTGTCTGCTGATCAAGATGACTGGGTCTCTTTTTTGCCTTTGGCTGAGTTTGCTCTTAATAATAGGGCTAGCTCTGCCACTTTGATGTCTCCATTTTTCTGCAATTTTGGGTTTCACCCTCGATTTTCTTCGGGACAGACGGAGGCTTCTGTCTGTCCAGGTGTTGACTCTGTTGTGGAGCGTATGCAGCAGATTTGGGACCAGGTAGTGGAGAGGTTGTCCCTCTCTCAGGAGAGGGCCCAGCGATTTGCCAACCGGCATAGGACTGATGGTCCTCGGTTTGAAGTGGGGGACTTGGTCTGGTTGTCCTCAAGAAATATCCCTATGAGAGTTGCATCTCCTAAGTTTAAGCCTAGGTTCATTGGACCTTATAAGATCATGGAGATTCTTAATCCTGTTTCCTTTCGTTTACTTCTTCCAGGGACATTTAAGATCCATAACGTGTTCCACAAGTCCTTATTGAAGAGGTTTGTTGAGCCAGTGGTTGCTATGGCTGCGCCTCCTGACCCTGTTTTGGTTGAGGGCAATCTGGAGTATGTGGTTGAGAAAATATTGGATTCTCGTTTTTCTAGATGGAAACTCCAATATTTGGTTAAGTGGAGAGGTTATGGTCAGGAGGACAATTCTTGGGTGTTTGCTTCGGACATCCATGCTAGGAGACTGATCCGTGCATATCACAGAGCTCTGTTGTGAATGTGTTAGAAATGAATTCTGAGCGGAGGCTCCCTCTGGTGGTTACAAACAGTACTGAACTATTCAATGAAGATTGTGAAGATTGGCAATCAGGTGTTACAGACTGGTCTTATATAAGGGAGGTTCCCTCCCATCAGGGTTGCCGGTGATCAATTGTTCTTGTCTCAACTTTGGTTCCTGGTTCACTTGGAAGCTAGCTGTGTCTTGCCTGCATCTTCTGCTAACAGATAAGATATTTTCTGCTTTTATTTTTGTGCTTGCTTTTTGCATTTTGTCCTGCACTTCTGTGGAGGTCAACCAGGTCCCCTCCGGGGGCTTGTGCTCCTCTCAGTTTATCTGAGCCACTGTTATTTGTTCATTTGCCTTTTCCAGTTTTTTCAGTGGCTGCTGCTTAGTTTTGTTACACCAGAGAACTAATTTAGGTGGTAGAGGTCGTGTGATCTCAGGTGTTTTTGAAATTAGTGTGTTGGTATTTTTTTAGGGTTTTTTGGATTGCAGTAAGTGTCCTTCCTATCCTTTTCTTTCTAGGAAGTTTGGGCCCCAACGTTTGCTCATACTATTTTCTGTCTGTGTCTGTATTTCCTCTTGTCTAACCGCCATTACATGTTTGGGGGATTCCTATGTTCTTTGGGGATCTGCTCCGGGGCAGATAGTTTTCCTCTTTCTATCTTTAGGTGTAGTTAGCTTCTCAGGCTGTGACGAGGCGTCTAGGACCAACGTAGGTACGCTCCACGGCTGCCTTTAGTTGTGGTGGTTAGTCAGGGTACTGCAATCCAGTAGATTCCAACCTCTCTGGTGTATTGCCTTTTTTGCCTGCTCTCCTCAGCCTACCAAATCATAACAGAGCTCATCCTGACCGACCTGGTTGCCCAAATGAGGGTTCGGTGACCCCTCCTCAAGGGGGGGTACTGTTGTGAATGTGTTAGAAATGAATTCTGAGCAGAAGCTCCCTCTGGTGGTTACAAACAGTACTGAACCATTCAATGAAGATTGTGAAGATTGGCAATCAGGAGTTACAGACTGGTCTTATATAAGGGAGGTTCCCTCCCATCATGTTTGCCGGTGATCAATTGTTCTTGTCTCAACTGTGGTTCCTGGTTTACTTTGAAGCTTGCTGAGTCTTTCCTGCATCTTCTGCTATCAGATAAGATATTTTCTGCTTTTATTTTTGTGCTTGCTTTTTGCATTGTTCTCTGCACTTCTGTGGAGGTCAGCCAGGTCCCCTCCGGGGGCTTGTGCTCCTCTCAGTTTATCTGAGCCACTGTTATTTGTTCATTTGCCTTTTCCAGTTTTTTCAGTGGCTGCGGCTTAGTTTTGTTACACCAGAGAACTAATTTAGGTGGTAGAGGTCGTGTGATCTCAGGTGTTTTTGCAATTAGTAGAGTTGGTATTTTTTAGGGTTTTTTGGATTGCAGTAAGTGTCCTTCCTATCCTTTTCTTTCTAGGAAGATTGGGCCCCAACGTTTGCTCATACTATTTTCTGTCTGTGTCTGTATTTCCTCTTGTCTAACCGCCATTACATGTTTGCGGGCTTCCTATGTTCTTTGGGGATCTGCTCCGGGGGAGATAGATTTCCTCTTTCTATCTTTAGGTGTAGTTAACCTCTCAGGCTGTGACGAGGCATCTAGGACCAACTTAGGAACGCTCCACGGCTGCCTTTAGTTGTGGTGGTTAGTCAGGGTACTGCAATCCAGTAGATTCCAACCTCTCTGGAGTATTACCGCTTTTGCCTGCTCTCCTCAGCTACCAAATCATAACAGTTTCTGTTACATTTGTGGTGAATATACAGTGTTGAAGCAACAGCTGAATATTACAGACTTTGTGAAAAAAGTATACTTCGTATATTTCGGACTAAAGCTTGGAGATCAAGATAAAGCTTGGGCGCCTCATAAAGTGTGCAAACGGTGTGTTGAGGACCTCCGAAATTGATTCAAGGGTAAGAAAAAAGCTTTCCGTTATGGGATTCCTATGGTATGCGATGTGAAAGGGCATAATTCAAAATGGAAGCATTCATTTCAAGGCCCCTGCTACCTTGGAAGAGGTACCTAGCTCCGATGAAGGTGGAATCATACCTGAAATAGATGATGAATCAAGTTCTGACTTTGAAGATGATGCAAGACCAAAATTGTTTTCCCAGGAGGAGATGAATGATTTGGTAAGAGACTTGAATCTTCCCAAAGATGCCGCTGAGTTACTCGGATCAAGGCTCAAAAGCAAGAATTTATTGTTGCCAGGAGTGTCTTTTTCATGGTTCAGACATTGTGAAAACGAGTTCATTCCTTACTTTGCCCAGGAAGATAAGTTGGTTTATTGCATCGATGTTGAAGGTTTGATGGGTCAATTCAAAATCCAATATGATTCAGCACAATGGCGTCTTTTTATAGATTCTTCAAAAAGAAGTCTCAAATCAGTTTTACTCCACAACGGCGGTTTTTATGCTTCCATCCCTGTAGGTCATTCCGTACACCTCAAGGAAACCTGCGAGAACTTGGAATTGGTTCTTCGTAAACTTAAATATGAAGACCACGGTTGGCAAATGTGCTGGGATTTGAAAGTCTTGTGCATGCTGCTCGGGCAACAAGCTGGGTATACCAAATACCCTTGTTTTCTGTGTCTATGGGATAGTCGAGACCGACAAAATCACTGGACCAAGAAGAATTGGCAGCCGAGGGTGCTCACAGTTGGTGAAAAAAATGTCCTCCGAGAAACTTTGGTTCCTCCCCATAAAGTTCTTCTACCACCTCTCCACATAAAATTGGGATTGATGAAGCAATTCGTAAAATCACTTCCAAATGATGGAGAATGCTTCAAATACTTGGTCACCAAGTTTCCAGGCTTCTCGGAGGTAAAATTGAAGGAAGGTGTGTTCGTCGGACCAGACATTAGAAGGCTTATAGCTGATCAAGAGTTTATCAATACCATGACGCATCCTCAAAAAGAAGGGTGGATTGCATTTAAAGAGGTCGTAGAGAAATTTTTAGGCAATAACAAAGACCCTGACTACAAAAAAATCGTCGGACAAATGCTGAAAGCATTTCAAGCTTTAGGTTGCCTGATGAGTTTGAAAGTGCATTTCCTTCATTCCCACCTTGACAACTTTCCTGAACATTTGGGAGCTGTGAGTGAAGAGCAAGGTGAACGATTCTACCAGGACATTAAAGAGATGGAAAGAAGATACCAGGGAAGATGGAGCATTACAATGATGGCAGACTACTGTTGGACGCTTCAGAGAGACATTGCAGATGCTACTCACAAGTGTAAATGTACCAAGAGAAGCCTCACAGGGAAGAAGAATCGATTTTAGTGTGTGTTAGTGAGCTCATTGCAGTTAAAAAAATTATTTTCATGAAACGTTTGTCAAAAAAAATTAATTTTATGAGTCTATTTTCATTTATTTTGAGGTATTGTCTTATTTAACATAGTTACTTAAATTGTCAGAAAACGTGATGTCCTATGACAAAACGGAGGTCATTTTCGGATTCAGCGCACTCAAAAACATAAAGATTACTGTTGTGAATGGGTTTGAGATGAGTTCTGAGCAGAGACTCCCTCTGGTGGTTACAAGCGGTACTGGTCTGTTCAGTGAAGATTGTGAGGACTGGGAATCAGGTGTTACTGACTGGTCTTATATAAGGGAGTCACCTTCCCATCAGGGTTGCCGGTGATCAATTGTTCTGGTCTGAATCCTTCATTCCTGTTTCCCTTGTAGCCTGCTGTGTCGTGTCTGCATCTCCTGCTAACAGATAAGACATTTTCTTCTTTTTGTTTTTGTACTATATTTTTGCATTTTGTCCTGCACTTCTTTGGGGGCCTTCTGGGTCCCCTTCGGGGGCTTTTGCCCTCTCAGTTTAGTTCAGCCACTGATGTTTGTACTTTTGTTTTTTCCAGTTTTTTCAGTGGCTGCTGTTTTGATTTTGTTACACCAGAGAACTAATTTAGGTGGTAGAGGTCGTGTGATGTCAGGTGATTTTGAAATTAGTAGAGTTGGTGCTTTTCAGGGTTTTCTGGGATTGCAGTAAGTACCCTTCCTATCCTTTTCTATTTAGTTAGTTTGGGCCCCAGCGTTTGCTCATACTATTTTCTTTCTGTGTCAGTATTTCTTCTTGTCTAACCGCCATTACTTGTTTGGGGGCTTTCTATTATCTTTGGGGTTCTGCTCTGGGGCAGATAGCTTTCCTATTTCTATATTTAGGTGTAGTTAGTTTCTCAGGCTGTGACGAGGCGTCTAGGACCAACGTAGGAACGCTCCACGGCTGCCTCTAGTTGTGGTGGTTAGTCAGGGTACTGCAATCTCATAGATTCCAACTGCTCTGGTGTATTGCCTTTTTTACCTGCACTCCTCAGTTACTGAAACATAACAGTATCACCGGCCTAAAAATTGAAAATTGTATGGTACTCACAGAAGGGAAAAAATATTGTGAAAGAAAAAAGGTTGTCAGAGTTGTCAGAGATATTTTTCTATTTGTTGCATTTTTTTTTTTTCCCTCTGTATCTCTGGGTGCTGGGGAGGATCTTTTCTCTCAATGGAGTTTGCACGGTTGTCTGGCCGTGTGGATCAGCTTGCCACTGAGGTTCAGAGTATTGCTGCATACATATCTTGCTAGGTTGCCTGTTGTGGAACCTAGGATCCCCACGCCAGATTTGTTTTTGGGGGATCGAGCTAAGTTTCAGAATTTCAAAAATAATTGTAAATTGTTTTTTGCCTTAAAATCTAAGTCCTCAGGGAACGCAGCGCAGCAGGTTCAAATTATCATCTCTCTCCTGCGCGGCGATCCTCAGGATTGGGCTTTTTCCCTGACACCTGGGGATCCTGTTTTGAGTGATGTTGATGCATTTTTTCAGGCTTTGGGGTTATTGTACGATGAGCCTAATGTCACTGATCAAGCTGAAAAAGCCTTGTTGGCATTAAATCAGGGGCCTTATGACGCTGAGTTATACTGTCAGAGATTCCGTAGGTGGGCAGTCCTGACCAAATGGAATGACGACGCTTTGGCAGCCCTTTTCCGGAAGGGTCTGTCAGATAATGTAAAGGATGTTATGGTGGGATTCCCTGTCCCCTCTGGTCTCAATGATTCTATGTCATTAGCGATTCAAATTGACAGACGTTTGCGTGAGCGGAGAAGTATGCGTGGAATGGTGTTGCCTTGTGAACCAGCTTCTGAACCCATGCAGTGTGATAGAGTGGTGTCTGGGGCACAGCGTCATGAGTTTCGAAAGAGCAATGGGTTATGTTTCTACTGTGGTGATGCCTCTCATGCTATTTCAGTCTGCCCTAAGCGGGGAAGACGTTTTGCACGCTCAGTTGTCTTGGGTAGTGTTCAGACTAAGTTTTTATTAACTGTCACTCTGATATGCTCTCTGTCCTCATTTTCTGCTCAGGCTTTCGTTGATTCTGGAGCAGCTATTAACCTGATGGATTATGATTTTGCTAAACGTTGTGGGTTTCCCTTGATACCCCTACAGAAGTCTATTCCCCTACTGGGGATCGATTCTACCCCTTTGGCTGAGAATAAACCCCAGTTTTCTACTCAGGTGATAATGAGGGTTGAACCTGATCACCAGGAGTGCTGCAAATTTTTGGTTCTGTATAATCTGCATGACATTATCGTGCTGGGTTTTCCTTGGTTACAGTCTCATAATCCTGTTTTGGATTGGAAATCTGTGTCTGTAACCAGTTGGGGCTGCCAATGTGTTAATACCAACACTCCTGTTTTTTCTGCCTCCCCCCAGGCTCAGGATGTTCCTGACTTTTTGATTGATTTTTCTGATGTGTTTAGCGAAAGTAAATCTGCATCCTTGCCTCCCCATAGGAGCTATGACTGCGCTATTGAATTAGTGCCGGGTAGTAAATTCCCTAAAGGTCGCCTTTTTAACTTGTCTGTACCTGAACATGACGCTATGCGGTCTTATATCAAGGAATCATTGGAGAAGGGTCATATCAGACCATCCTCTTCACCCTTAGGTGCCGGTTTTTTCTTTGTGGCCAAAAAAGATGGTTCATTAAGGCCGTGTATTGATTATCGTCTCTTGAACAATATTACTGTGAAATATCAATACCCGTTACCCTTGATTTCTGACCTGTTTTCCAGGGTGAAAAACGCTACTTGGTTTACCAAGCTTGACCTCAGGGGGGCGTATAACCTTATTCGCATTAAGCACGGGGATGAATGGAAGACGGCATTCAATACCCCTGAAGGGCATTTTGAGTACCTAGTGATGACCTTTGGGCTCACTAATGCTCCTTCCGTCTTCCAGTCCTTCATGAATGACATTTTCAGGGATTTTGTGGACAAATTTCTGATTGTTTATTTGGATGATATCTTGATTTTTTCTAATGACTGGGACTTTCATGTGAAACATGTTCGAACTGTGTTCCAGATTTTGAGAGAGAATGCTCTGTATGTGAAGGGATCAAAGTGTCTTTTTGGCGTACAGAGGATCTCATTTCTGGGATTCTGTTGTGAATGGGTTTGAGATGAGTTCTGAGCAGAGGCTCCCTCTGGTGGTTACAAGCGGTGCTAGTCGGTCCAGTGAAGATTGTGAGGACTGGGAATCAGGTGTTACTGACTGGTCTTATATAAGGGAGTCACCTTCCCATCAGGGTTGCCGGTGATCAATTGTTCTGGTCTGAATCCTTCATTCCTGTTTCCCTTGTAGCCTGCTGTGTCGTGTCTGCATCTCCTGCTAACAGATAAGACATTTTCTTCTTTTTGTTTTTGTACTATATTTTTGCATTTTGTCCTGCACTTCTGTGGGGGCCTTCAGGGTCCCCTCCGGGGGCTTTTGCCCTCTCAGTTTAGTTCAGCCACTGATGTTTGTACATTTGTTTTTTCCAGTTTTTTCAGTGGCTGCTGTTTTGATTTTGTTACACCAGAGAACTAATTTAGGTGGAAGAGGTCGTGTGATCTCAGGTATTTTGAAATTAGTAGAGTTGGTGCTTTTCAGGGTTTTCTGGGATTGCAGTAAGTACCCTTCCTGTCCTTTTCTATTTAGTTAGTTTGGGCCCCAGCGTTTGCTCATACTATTTTCTTTCTGTGTCAGTATTTCATCTTGTCTAACCGCCATTACATGTTTGGGGGCTTTCTGTTATCTTTGGGGTTCTGCTCCGGGGCAGATAGCTTTCCTATATCTATCTTTAGGTGTAGTTAGTTTCTCAGGCTGTGACGAGGCGTCTAGGACCAACGTAGGAACGCTCCACGGCTGCCTCTAGTTGTGGTGGTTAGTCAGGGTACTGCAATCTCATAGATTCCAACTGCTCTGGTGTATTGCCTTTTTTACCTGCACTCCTCAGCTACCGAAACATAACAGTATCACCGGCCTAAAAATTGAAAATTGTATGGTACTCACAGAAGGGAAAAAATATTGTGAAAGAAAAAAGGTTGTCAGAGTTGTCAGAGATATTTTTCTGTTTGTTGCATTTTTTTTTTTTTCCTCTGTATCTCTGGGTGCTGGGGAGGATCTTTTCTCCCAATGGAGTTTGCACAGTTGTCTGGCCGTGTGGATCAGCTTGCCACTGAGGTTCAGAGTATTGCTGCATATCTTGCTAGGTTGCCTGTTGTGGAACCTAGGATCCCCATGCCAGATTTGTTTTTAGGGGATCGAGCTAAGTTTCAGAATTTCAAAAATAATTGCAAATTGTTTTTTGCCTTAAAATCTAAGTCCTCAGGAAACGCAGCGCAGCAGGTTCAAATTGTCATCTCTCTCCTGCGCGGCGATCCTCAGGATTGGGCTTTTTCCCTGACACCTGGGGATCCTGTTTTGAGTGATGTTGATGCATTTTTTCAGGCTTTGGGGTTATTGTACGATGAGCCTAATGTCACTGATCAAGCTGAAAAAGTCTTGTTGGCATTAAATCAGGGGCCTGATGACGCTGAGTTATACTGTCAGAGATTCCGCAGGTGGGCAGTCCTGACCAAATGGAATGACGACGCTTTGGCAGCCCTTTTCCGGAAGGGTCTGTCAGATAATGTAAAGGATGTTATGGTGGGATTCTCTGTCCCCTCTGGTCTCAATGATTCTATGTCATTAGCGATTCAAATTGACAGACGTTTGCGTGAGCGGAGAAGTATGCGTGGTATGGTGTTGCCTTGTGAACCAGCTTCTGAACCCATGCAGTGTGATAGAGTGGTGTCTGGGGCACAGCGTCATGAGTTTCGAAAGCGCAATGGGTTATGTTTCTACTGTGGTGATGCCTCTCATGCTATTTCAGTCTGCCCTAAGCAGGGAAGACGTTTTGCACGCTCAGTTGTCTTGGGTAGTGTTCAGACTAAGTTTTTATTAACTGTCACTCTGATATGCTCTCTGTCCTCATTTTCTGCTCAGGCTTTCGTTGATTCTGGAGCAGCTATTAACCTGATGGATTATGATTTTGCTAAACGTTGTGGGTTTCCCTTGATACCCCTACAGAAGTCTATTCCCCTACTGGGGATCGATTCTACCCCTTTGGCTGAGAATAAACCCCAGTTTTCTACTCAGGTGATAATGAGGGTTGAACCTGATCACCAGGAGTGCTGCAAATTTTTGGTTCTGTATAATCTGCATGACATTATCGTGCTGGGTTTCCCTTGGTTACAGTCTCATAATCCTGTTTTGGATTGGAAATCTGTGTCTGTAACTAGTTGGGGCTGCCAATGTGTTAATACCAACACTCCTGTTTTTTCTGCCTCCCCCCAGGCTCAGGATGTTCCTGACTTTTTGATTGATTTTTCTGATGTGTTTAGCGAAAGTAAATCTGCATCCTTGCCTCCCCATAGGAGCTATGACTGCGCTATTGAATTAGTGCCGGGTAGTAAATTCCCTAAAGGTCGCCTTTTTAACTTGTCTGTACCTGAACATGACGCTATGCGGTCTTATATCAAGGAATCATTGGAGAAGGGTCATATCAGACCATCCTCTTCACCCTTAGGTGCCGGTTTTTTCTTTGTGGCCAAAAAAGATGGTTCATTAAGGCCGTGTATTGATTATCGTCTCTTGAACAATATTACTGTGAAATATCAATACCCGTTACCCTTGATTTCTGACCTGTTTTCCAGGGTAAAAAACGCTACTTGGTTTACCAAGCTTGACCTCAGGGGGCGTATAACCTTATTCGCATTAAGCACGGGGATGAATGGAAGACGGCATTCAATACCCCTGAAGGGCATTTTGAGTACCTAGTGATGCCCTTTGGGCTCACTAATGCTCCTTCCGTCTTCCAGTCCTTCATGAATGACATTTTCAGGGATTTTGTGGACAAATTTCTGATTGTTTATTTGGATGATATCTTGATTTTTTCTAATGACTGGGACTCTCATGTGAAACATGTTCGAACTGTATTCCAGATTTTGAGAGAGAATGCTCTGTATGTGAAGGGATCAAAGTGTCTTTTTGGCGTACAAAGGATCTCATTTCTGGGATTCATTTTGTCCCCATCTGTTATTGAAATGGACCCGGTCAAGGTTCAGGCCATCTGTGATTGGGTCCAACCTACTTCATTAAAGGCTCTTCAGAGATTTTTGGGTTTTGCCAATTTTTATCGTAAATTTATTGGTAATTTCTCGGTTATTGTTAAACCATTAACTGATTTGACCAGAAAGGGTTCTGATGTGGTGAATTGGCCTCCTGAGGCAGTCTCTGCATTTCAGGAACTTAAGCAGAGATTCACTTCTGCTCCTGTTCTACGGCAGCCTGATGTTTCTCTGCCATTTCAGGTGGAGGTTGATGCCTCTGAAATTGGGGCAGGTGCCGTTTTGTTCCAAAAAGATCCAGAGACCTCTCAAAGTAACCCTTGTGCCTTTTTCTCTCGAAAATTTTCTCCTTCTGAACGTAATTATGACGTGGGTAATCGGGAGTTATTGGCCATGAAGTGGGCTTTTGAAGAGTGGAGACATTGGCTGGAGGGAGCCAAACATCAGGTGGTGGTCCTTACGGACCATAATAATCTGGTCTATCTGGAATCTGCCAAGCGACTCAATCCTAGACAGGCCAGGTGGGCCTTGTTTTTCACACGTTTTAATTTTGTGGTTTCCTTTCTTCCTGGCACTAAGAATGTTAAGGCGGATGCCCTCTCGAGGAGTTTCCTTGCGGACTCTCCTGAGTTATCTGATCCTTCTGTTATTTTGAAAGAGGGTGTAGTTCTTTCCGCCATCTCGCCCAATTTGAGACTTGCTCTGGAGGGGTGTCTGGAGGATAGGCCCGAGCGCTGCCCTGTTGGAAAATTGTTTGTCCCGGACCAGTGGAAAAAGAGTGTGATGTCTGAGATTCATTGTTCCGCATTGGCTGGGCATCCCGGAATTTTTGGTACCAGAGACTTGGTTAGTCGGTCCTTTTGGTGGCCTACCTTGTCTCGTGATGTCAGGGAATTTGTGCAGTCCTGCGGGACTTGCTCTCGCTCCAAGCCTTGCTCTCGCTCTAGTGGTTTGTTGATGCCATTGCCTGTGCCCAAGAGACCATGGACCCATATCTCTATGGATTTCATTTCCGACCTTCCTGTTTCTCAGAGAATGACCACCATCTGGGTAATTTGTGATAGGTTTTCCAAAATGATACATCTTGTGCCATTACCTAAGTTGCCTTCCTCCTCTGAATTGGTGCCGTTGTTCCTTCAGCACGTGGTTCGTTTACACGGCATTCCTGAGAACATTGTGTCTGACAGAGGAGTCCAGTTTGTTTCCAGATTTTGGAGGACTTTTTGTTCTAAACTGGGTGTTCAATTGTCTTTCTCCTCGGCATTTCATCCTCAGACCAATGGTCAAACTGAGAGAACAAACCAGACATTGGAGACTTATCTAAGATGCTTTGTGTCTGCTGATCAGGATGACTGGGTCTCTTTTTTGCCTTTGGCTGAGTTTGCTCTTAATAATAGGGCTAGCTCTGCCACTTTGATGTCTCCGTTTTTCTGTAATTCTGGGTTTCACCCTCGATTTTCTTCAGGACAGACGGAGGCTTCTGTTTGTCCAGGTGTTGACTCTGTTGTGGAGCGTATGCAACTGATTTGGGACCAGGTAGTGGAGAGGTTGTCCCTCTCTCAGGAGAGGGCCCAGCGGTTTGCTAACCGGCATAGGACTGATGGTCCTCGGTTTAAAGTGGGGGACTTGGTCTGGTTGTCCTCAAAGAATATTCCTATGAGAGTAGCATCTCCTAAATTTAAGCCTAGGTTCATTGGACCTTATAAGATCATGGAGATTATTAATCCTGTTTCTTTTCGTTTGCTTCTTCCAGGGACATTTAAGATCCATAACGTGTTCCACAAGTCCTTGTTGAAGAGGTTTGTTGAGCCAGTGGTTCCTGCTGCTGTGCCTCCTGACCCTGTTTTGGTTGAGGGCAATCTGGAGTATGTGGTTGAGAAAATATTAGATTCTCGTTTTTCTAGACGGAAACTCCAGTATTTGGTTAAGTGGAGAGGTTATGGTCAGGAAGACAATTCTTGGGTGTTTGCTTCGGACATCCATGCTAGGAGACTCATCCGTGCGTATCATAGAACTCATCCTGACCGACCTGGTTGCTCAAATGAGGGTTCGGTGACCCCTCCTCAAGGGGGGGGTACTGTTGTGAATGGGTTTGAGATGAGTTCTGAGCAGAGACTCCCTCTGGTGGTTACAAGCGGTACTGGTCTGTTCAGTGAAGATTGTGAGGACTGGGAATCAGGTGTTACTGACTGGTCTTATATAAGGGAGTCACCTTCCCATCAGGGTTGCCGGTGATCAATTGTTCTGGTCTGAATCCTTCATTCCTGTTTCCCTTGTAGCCTGCTGTGTCGTGTCTGCATCTCCTGCTAACAGATAAGACATTTTCTTCTTTTTGTTTTTGTACTATATTTTTGCATTTTGTCCTGCACTTCTTTGGGGGCCTTCTGGGTCCCCTTTGGGGGCTTTTGCCCTCTCAGTTTAGTTCAGCCACTGATGTTTGTACTTTTGTTTTTTCCAGTTTTTTCAGTGGCTGCTGTTTTGATTTTGTTACACCAGAGAACTAATTTAGGTGGTAGAGGTCGTGTGATCTCAGGTGATTTTGAAATTAGTAGAGTTGGTGCTTTTCAGGGTTTTCTGGGATTGCAGTAAGTACCCTTCCTATCCTTTTCTATTTAGTTAGTTTGGGCCCCAGCGTTTGCTCATACTATTTTCTTTCTGTGTCAGTATTTCTTCTTGTCTAACCGCCATTACTTGTTTGGGGGCTTTCTATTATCTTTGGGGTTCTGCTCCGGGGCAGATAGCTTTCCTATTTCTATCTTTAGGTGTAGTTAGTTTCTCAGGCTGTGACGAGGCGTCTAGGACCAACGTAGGAACGCTCCACGGCTGCCTCTAGTTGTGGTGGTTAGTCAGGGTACTGCAATCTCATAGATTCCAACTGCTCTGGTGTATTGCCTTTTTTACCTGCACTCCTCAGTTACCGAAACATAACAGATTACGTGGAATACCCAAAACATCACTTGAAAAAAATTTTTTTGCAGACCTGTGAATGGATAGTTGTGTAATTGACAACTCTCCATTATTAACCCGGCTTAATGTCACCTTTCAATAGCAAGATGGCATTAACCCATTATTAACCCATTAGCCACCGCTAAATGCAAAGGGAATAGACGGGCTAAGTGCCAGGAAAGGTGCATCTAATAATAGATGTGACTTTTCTGGGGTGGCTGGGGGCAGATGTTAGTAGCCAGGGGGGGGAACAAAAACAATGCTCCCTCCCTAGGCTATTATTATCTGTCTTTAGTCACTGGCTTTCCCTGTCTGGCGGAGAAAATACCACGGGAGCCCATGCATTTTTTTTCAATGAATTTACACATTAAATTAAGACCTACATGTATGAAATTTTGCACACATGCACTTAAATAATTGTTAATCAAAAACATATATCAAACGACATGAAATGAAATGGTTTTACTATGTGTAAACCATGTGTCATTTCATGTCGGGTTCTGTAATGATTTTACAGAAGCCGGCAATTAAATTAGCGGCTATTATGCTATGTAGAAGTGCATGAACTATAAATATATATATATATGTGTCTCAATAACATATATACAGTATATAAACCGTATTTTTTGGACCATAAGACGCACTTTTTCCCCCCAAAATTTGGGGGAAAATGGGGGTGCGTCTTATGGTCCCAACATACCTAAAAATCCGGTGGCGGCGGCGGCAGCCTCCCTGTGGTGCAGTGGTGTCTGGCCAGCAGCGGGGCTCTTTGCTGCGTGGGGGGCTCCACCGGCATTTCCCTCTTAGCCGGAAAGCCCCCCGCAGCTCCGCTGCTGCGGCCTCCTGATAGATGGCCGCCAGGGGCCTCCGGTGGCGGTCCCGATGCAGCCTTCCGTGCTGTGGTGTCGGGGCAGCATCGGGCTCTGTGCTGCGTTGGGGGCTCCGCCGGCATTTCGCTCTTAGCCGGAAAGCCCCCCGCAGCTCCGCTCCCTCCTGCAACACGGTGGCGTCCTCAAACATGGCCGCCAGGGGCCTCCTGTAAGATGGCCGCTGAATCTTATTCAAGTCTCGGCAACGAGAACTCTTAGCGAGATCTCGTCTCCCGAGATCTCAGGACAAGATCTCGGGAGAAGAGATCTCGTTGCCGAGACTTGAATGAGATTCGGCGGCCATCTTACCGGAGGCCCCTGTTGGCTATGTTTGAGGACGCCACCGCGTTGCAGGAGGGAGCGGAGCTGTGGGGGGCTTTCCGGCTAAGAGCAAAATGCCGGCGGAGCCCCCCACGCAGCACAGAGCCCGCTGCTGCCCCGACACCACCGCACGGAAGGCTGCGTCGGGACCGCCACCGGAGGCCCCTGGCAGCCATGTTTCTTGAGGCCACCGCGTCGCAGCTGCGGGGGGCTTTCCAGCTTAGAGGGAAAGCCAGCGGAGCCTCCCACGCAGCACAGAGCCCCGCTGCTGCCCCAACACCACAGAGCACAGGAGGCTACATTGGAACCACCGCTATGGGATTTGTGAGTACCATATATTGCACAGCCACCCCACAGAGCACAGCCACCCCACAGAGCACAGCCACCCCACAGATCACAGCCACCCCACAGACCACAGCCACCCCACAGACACAGCCACCCCACAGAGCACCCCTGCAACACAGAGCACCACCACCGCACCAGCCTGGACCACCGAACGACCCCTGTGACCACTCCTCTACCTATGCTGATCTCTTTGCTGGTAACCTAAATTTGGACTGTAGGACGGACCCCCATTTGACACATTATTTTTTTTTCCCTATTTTCCTTCTGAAAATTTGGGGTGCGTCTTATGGTCCGGTGCGTCTTATAATCCGAAAAATACGGTATATGTATTGTATGTGTGTATATGTATTCTTTCTTTTGCGATTTAAAAACTGTCATTTGGATCCATTATATGTCTGTTTTGCAAGACGGCGAGAAAATTTCGCAGTACGAATGCCATACGGATGACACATGGATATTTTGATGCGAGGAAATCGCATCCTTGCATTGCACACAGATGACATACGGATCACTGTTCAGGGAACTTTTGTGCGATTCTCGTCCGTAAAATATGGTCCGTGTTTTTATACCTTGTGTGTGACTTCAGCCTAATAGACAGCACCAGACAGTAATGGACCCTTTTGAAGTATGCAGTGAGATCTATATACGCACATACAGTGCCTGCATGCCTTGCACTGATGTGGATATGCACATAGACTCCCCTTCCTGCCTAGCACTACAATCTATATACCCGCTAATTAGCCCTTAAAAGGACTGTTGGTTTAGCTGGATTTTTGGATTGAACAATGGTAGACCCACACTAACTAATAAAAGCACAAATCTGACCCTATCTCAGCAGCAGCTATCCCTACACTATCTGATTCCGGAGCTGTATGCGCCGAGCAGGGCGGCGTCCGGTCTCTTATAGACCTGATGACGCTGTGCGGCCAGCCAATCACTGTAATACCAAAACAAAGATGGCTTCGGCATTACCAGTGCATGGCAGACAATCCCTGCATGTTCATTGGTGCTCTAAAGAGCGCCAAAATTGCAGGGCGGAGACCCGAGCTCCCGCCGAATAATACCGGAAATACTCGGTGCTCACCGAGTACAGTGATACTCGGACGAGTAACGAGTAGTGGCGAGCACGTTCGCTCATCACTAGTTAGGATAAATCTATCCCCGTGTGTGCTGCGGCTGTTCCCAAATTAGGCTGAGTATTAGAGCGCTCAAGAATGACATTGTACACCGAGGTGACAGAATAACATTCGATCAATACCGATGGTTTATTGTACATTCATGTTTTTTATAGTTGCATATAGAAAGGGGTGGTTAGTTAATTACCATATGGTCAAGCTTCTATGTTATTAGTTATCTGAATACATGAAGGTTGTGGTTAAGGCATAGCAAGATGTTGATTAAGCTGATTAAGCAAATAAATTATAACTGTCGCCTTTTCTGCAATTAAGCTAAAAATCCAGACATCAGCTTGGGTCATCTGGTGTTGGTTACTGTTTTTATCTGGAAAGTCACAAAATCTTGTCTCGTTTCTGGTGGACATTTTAAGCAGATGTGATTATACTGTATATATTAGCTGTTAGTATACATGCAAGTGAGATCTATATATGAAATACACATATTTCCATCAAAAAAGCATAGTTTTTTGCCTTGTTTTTTTTTTTTTACAGTATTCACTGAAGGGTAGCATCCATTGGATCGCCGATAGATTTTATTGTGCAGGCGCGGCCGGCACCATTTTGAGAGAGATTTTTTTTCTGAATGAATTTATATCACCAAATACAATAATTAAATGGACATTATAAATGTGATCATGCTACAGCGCAGGCCCCGCTGCCAGCACCTGTCTGCCTGCTGAATGTGATTTTTTTTTTTCAAACCATATTATATTCTTTATGTAAAATAGGCGGCAGGTCAGTGAGGGATCAGTGACCTGTCATAAGCCATACAGATGAATACCTAAGCAGAGAACCACATGAAAACCCCCTCATACACAGGTCGCCCCGGAGCACGTGAATATCATTAACTGAAAACTGCAAATACAGATTAAACAACAACCGCAAGATGGATTTCATCACCCAAGGTATCATATTAATCAGTATAACGGCGCTGACCTGACACTGTCTGTATGTTACTGTGCACAATCCTGCTGACAGGTTCACTTTAAAGGTTACACATGACATGTGGAGTTGTGCAATAATATTTTTCATTGTCATCGGAAATGTTTTGGGGTTATGACCTGCGCAGTACAACAATTTATATAATAAAGAGAATCTGAAAAAATAGTGTGTTCGGTATCTTCAAATCTTTCATCCATTTCAGTTTGGTGGAGTGTCTTCCAATTCTTTGGCTTCAATATTTTCATAAATGGAATCAGGTAAATTCATGTCACCTGGATTGTTTCCTTGAAACAAAATAAATAAAAGTGTTAGTGGCCAACTATTGTCATCACCTTTCCAGGGAATCTGTTACCCCAATTATACTGCCCAAACTGGGGCAGTATGAATCAAAGCCTGGCTGCACACTTTTTTCTGAAATGCTGCAGCATTTTAGAGAAAATATACTTTTAGGACCAGGTTACTCTACTCCACACCTGTCCCACTCTTCACAGACCTGCTACAGATGATTGACTGGTCTTTCCCATAGCAACAGAGCTTTCAATCACCTGCAGCAGCGCTGGGAGAAGCCGGCCAGGTGAAGAACTTTCAAGTATATTTTTTTGCCAGAGCGTTGCAATGTAAAATATAAGTGGCTACAATCCTTCAGCCAGGATCTTATTCATGCTGCCTGTGTGACTTCCATGCTTCTGAAGTGTCAGTCACAGCTAGCTGCCTCTTCTGCACCTGCCTCCTTATCTGCCCCCAACAGTGCCAGTCATGTCAACCCTCTAGTGCTAGGGGCTCGTATGACAGGTTCTATGAGATTAATTACAATGCTCTACACAGGTTCACATATCTGGAGACAAAGATCACACTTGTTGTTTTCCTTTTATATATGTGAAGATAAGCTAGTTTGACACAGTTAGATAGCTTGGTCCTGCTCCCGGGAACACCACTCTTATTTTCCCTGAATATTAAAAATCAGTGGATAATGTTGGGAATATGAAACTATTGTCACTGGACTGTGGATGATGTATTACTACCTTGGAATGAATACTGCAAACAATGTGGAGCCAATATCACAGTTTATTTCATGTGGCTACATTAGTACCTTTTATTACTCTGATTTGTCATTTGTCACCCTCTTTGTTTAGCACTTGTGAGCCCAGTGATCATGTAAGGAGGTGGCAGGGACCCTTGGTTGCTCCCTCTCCCCTGATGTGGTCCCCCACGCGGTACTCTGACAGTGAGTCATGTCTAAATGTAATATTTGCTATGTGTATTAATGTAACTGCTGTGTTTTAATGTGTACCATTGTACCTTGTAACATCTATATCTATTAGCTTAGGGATAGGAAATGGTTAATTGAGGGGGCTGGCTTAGCAGCCTCAAAGGAACCAGGAAGCTCCTGCTTCCAGAGCAGAGCCCGGGCAGGCGTACCCGTGGCAGGACGTGCTCCCCGTCTGGGAGTTTGCCATACCCCTGGAGGGGACTGAGCTGCCAGGGGACTACTGGAGCAGCAGGCACAGGACCCGTAAATGTGCACTCTGAGAGACTTTCAGCTCCTGGGAGTTATCGACTTTGCTGCTGCAGTCGTGGCTGTGAATAGGGACAGATCAGGGACCGTTGCCTTCTTTTTTACTACATCTTTATTAAAATCAAGTTGCCACTGTTGGGCCCTAAATAGTGTGTTTTGCATCCGTTCCAGTGAAATGGCCGGTACGCCGGTCGTTGTTCGAGATTAGAATACGGTGCTGCTATGAACGACTCAGAAAACAATATGAAATTAAACCAACTTTTCTTTATAACTGGTGCAAAGAATAACAGGATTATTCCCAACTCCCAACAAAATATGGGCCACAACAGCCACAAACCACACAAAACAAATTATGCAGCCTGAGAGATCCCAAGTGCCAACTTCATGGACAGGATACAGACTACCCCAAGACTATGCCACTCCCTCCCTTAACTGTAACAGGCCTATATGGGATTCTACCGTGACTGTGACACGTGGTTCCCTCAGATATACAATCTTACACCTGCCTAAATTACAATAGGTCACGGGTACCCTGTTTTCCTTTTTAAAAAAAAAAATATATATATATATATATATATATATATGTATATATATATATATATATATACCCGATAAATCACTTGAACCACTTAAATCACTTACTAGTGAGCGCTCAGAGCATACACCTTCACAGAATATACTTAACAGTAAACAATATTGAACTTGTTATACAGACGTCCAGCCACCAGATTAAAACAGCTTTCCAGGGCACCAAATCTTCTGATACAGATGCAGATGAAGCTCCAAATCAGTTCCAATAATATTTCACAGCCAGAATCTTCATATGCAATTCTTAGTAACAAGAGTATCCTTGAATATGATGCGATTTCTATCTAGATATCCCTAACTAACTACACAGTCGGTGTCCGGTTACATTTCTCAGTTTACTCACAGGAGCCTCTCTCTTTTTGAATAACACTGTCAAAACAAGAATACTTCAGGAGCTGGATTCCTCACAGTCTCTCAAACGGGCTCCTTCTCCTCATCAAACCGGGAAATCCTGACCATGGTTTTGTTTTACAGAGTCCCTGGTTTTTCATTTGTTAATCACAGTTTGAATGCTGCTGACAAGCATTATCAATTCCTTGGATATCTGTATGTATCCCTTTCCTGTTTTTTACAGTTCAACTACCCTTGCCTGTAGATCCGTTGACAATTCTTTTGCTTTCCTCATGACTCACAATCCAGAAACATCAGTGGCTTGCTGAAAGATGCAAGAGCCTGCTTGAATCCCAGAAACTCACTCACTTGTCTTACCTATTGCATTATTCCTGTGTCCTTTTGTGTATATAAATATGTGATTCTTCAGCTTTTGTTTTAGTCTTTGCCTGATGAAGAGACCTGCGTAGTCTCGAAAGCTTGCAATTTGTTACCATCTTTTCAGTTAGCCATTAAAAGGTATCAACCACTGAGGACTCTCAAGTCTAAATATTTTTCTAGAAACTCACTCAGTGATTTCAAGCAAACAGGTCACAGGTTAGGATGTTACCTTTAGTAGCCATTCAAACCCATTTGTGTCAACTTCTGGGCATATTATCAGGCCAAAATCACCAGGGTATTTAAACTTTTAATCAGGGTCATTTGGATGTTTTGGGTTGTCATTATGATTTAAAAAGAGAAAAGACAATAGTTCGACAATAAATGGCTTCAACCAACCACTAACCATGAGTGGAGAAAATGTTTTGATATTATCATTCATATTCTCTAAAAAAAGGCCAAGAAAGCAAAAATTCTGCCAGGGTATGAAAGCTTTTGAGCACAACTGTATATGTTTATATATTACATAGATACATAGAAGAAAAGCCGGCAATTCATGTGCCGTGTACTGTAAAATCACTGCAGGAGCCGACAGGATAGAAGAGATGGATTACATACAGTAAATACACATAGAATAGATGGATATATAGATGTCAGTGACACACAACTATATATGTACAGTACAGACCAAAAGTTTGGACACACCTCATTCAAAGAGTTTTCTGTATTTTCATGACCATGAAAATTGTAGAATCACACTGAAGGCATCAAAACTATGAATTAAAGGGAATCTCTCACCCCATTTTCGCCCTATGAGATAGGGCCACCACCATCAGGGGCTTATCTACAGCATTCTGTAATGCTGTAGATAAGCCCCCGATGTTACCTGAAAGTGAAGAAAAACGAGTTATATTATACTCACCCAGGGGCGTTCCGCCGTCCGTTCGGGTCAGATGGGCGTCGCGGTCAGGTCCGGGGCCTCCCATCTTGTGACAAAGCCGGTGTGTTCTTTCTGTGCCATCGCGGCTCCCGCGCAGGCGCACTGCTCTGCCCTGGTGAGGTCAGAGCAGAGTGCTACAGTGCGCAGGCGCCGGGAAAGGTCAGAGAGGTCCAGCGTCTGCGCACTGTAGTACTCTGCTCTGCCCTCACCAGGGCAGAGCAGTGCGCCTGCGCAGGAGCCGCGACGGAGCAGAAAGAACACTCCGGCTTCGTCACAAGATGGGAGGCCCCGGACCTGACCGCGACGCCCATCTGACCCGAACGGACGGTGGAACGCCCCTGGGTGAATATAATATAACTCACTTTCCTTCACTTTCAGGTAACATCGGGGGCTTATCTACAGCATTACAGAATGCTGTAGATAAGCCCCTGATGGCGGTGGCCCTATCTCGTACGGCGAAAATGGGGTGACAGATTCCCTTTAACACGTGGAATTATACATTACACTTTACAAAAAAGCAGAAAAGGTGAGCGGATGGACTCTACATGCCTAGTTCCCACCGTGAAGCATGGAGGAGGTGGTGTGATGGTGTGGGGGTGCTTTGCTGGTGACACTGTTGGGGATTTATTCAAAATTGAAGCGGTGAGTGGTCCAGCTCACCCCAAACCATCTTGATTGGGTTCAGGTTTGGTGACTGTGGAGGCCAGATCATCTGGCGTAGCACCCCAACACTTTCCTTCTTGGTCAAATAGCCCTTACATAGCATGGAGGTGTGTTTGGGGTCATTGTTCTGTTGAAAAATAAATGATGGTCCAACTAAACGCAAATGGAATAGCATGCTGCTGCAAAATGCTGTGGTAGCCATGCTGGTTCAGTATGCCTTCAATTTTGAATAAATCCCCAACAGTGTCACCAGCAAAGCACCCCCACACCATCACACCTCCTCCTCCATGCTTCACGGTGGGAACCAGGCATGTAGAGTCCATCCGTTCACCTTTTCTGCATGCAAAGCAATAATCAAAGCAAAAGGTGGCTACTTTGAAGAATATAAGACATATTTTCAGTTGTTTCACACTTTTTTGTAAAGTGTAATGTATAATTCCACATGTGTTAATTCATAGTTTTGATGCCTTCAGTGTGATTCTACAATTTTCATAGTCATGAAAATACAGAAAAATCTTTGAATGAGAAGGTGTGTCCAAACTTTTGGTCTGTACTGTATATATATTACATAGATAGATAGAAGAAAAGCTACAGTTCATCTGCTTTGTACTGTAACATCACTGCAGGAGCCGAGAGGATAGAAAAGATGGATTACATACTGTAAATACAAATAGGATAATTAGATATATTGATGTCTGTGACAAATACAATTAGTACAGTGTGTGTGTGCAGCTACTGTACATGTATTTAATTAATAAAAGATTATTTTGATGGCACCATTCCCACGGCGCTCGCGCTGACATCAGAAAGGTGAAGTGAGTTCATTGGCCGTGAACTCACAGGACCTGGCCGGCATCACGAGCAGGAGAACTTTCTCATGCTCGCAGTGCCCTCAGACAGGGAATAGCAGTTCACAGGCAGACACTGAGCACATGGTGCTCCGTTTCTCTGCTGGATGACAGGCTCTATGGACGTATCATGCATCCATACAGCCTGCCATCTAGATGTAGCAGCGCTAGACCCGTTGTTGGACAAATGGATTAAAAGCATCTCTGCGGACAGGTGAGGAATTTTGTTGTTTGTCTTTTTACCTGTTTTGCAGATGATGAAGTCATTGGGGAATAGGCGAGGTCATAAGTATGGTTTAATTACGATTATTAAAGGAGTCTGTGTCTTTCTTTCAATTAAAGGACTTTTTTCTGGGTGTCTGTTTTTATACAATGTGACTATGGGGTTAGTAATGGGGACGTCTTATTGACGCCTCTCCATTACTAACCTGGGGGTTTGATGATACCTGACAATACAAAGGAGACATCAACCCCCCCAACTATCACCCCACTTGCCACTGCTACAGGGCAAGTGGGAAGAGCAAGGCTAAGTGCCAGAAATGGAGCATCTTAGAGATGCTTCTTTTCTGGGGCGGCTGAGAGCTGATGTTTTTAGCCGGGGGGGACAGTAGCTGTCTGCATAGCCTTTGCTGATTATTAATTTTAGGGGGACCCCATGTCATTTTTTTTGGGGGTCCCCCATTTTAATAGCCAGTAAAGGCTAAGTATACAGTTGTGAGCTGATATTAATAACCTGGGAAAGTCCATGTGTATTTCCCCCTTCCCAGGATATAAACATTTGCCCTCAGTCATTTTTTCAGAAAAATAATCTTTTATTAATTAAATACATGTACAGTAAACTGCACACTTACTGCACTAATTGTATTTGTCACAGACATCTATATATCTGCCTATTTTATTTGCATTTACTGTACTATATGTAATTCATCTATTCTATCCTGTCGGCTCCTGCAGTGATTTTACAGTACAGTGCAGATGAATTGCCAGCTTTTCTTCTATCTATGCATCTATGTAATATATATATATATATATATATATACAGCGGGTTCGGAAAGTATTAAGACCCCTTTACATTTTTCACGCTTTGTTTCATTGCAACAATTTGGTAAATGCAAAAAAGTTCATTTTTTTCTCTTTAATGTACACTTTGCACCCCATCTTTACTGAAAAAAAACAGAAATGTAGAAATTTTTGCAAAATTGTTAAAAAATAAAAACTGAAATATCGCATGGTCATAAGTATTCAGACCCTTTGCTCAGTATTGAGTAGAATCACCCTTTTGAGCTAGTACAGCCATGAGTCTTCTTGGGAATGATGCAACAAGTTTTTCACACCTGGATTTTGGGATCCTCTGCTATTCTTCCTTGCACATCCTCTCCAGGTCTCTCCAGAGATGCTCAATTGGGTTTAGGTCAGGGTTTTGGTTGGGCCAGTCAAGAATGGTCACAGAGTTGTTTTGAAGCCACACATTTGTTATTTTAGCTGTGTGCTTGGGGTCATTGTCTTATAGGAAGGTGAACCTTCGGCCAAGTTTGAGGTCCAGAGCACTTTGGAAAATGTTTTCATCCAGGATATTTCTGTACTTGGCCGCATTCATGTGTCCTTCAATTGCAACCAGTTGTCCTGTCCCTGCAGCTGAAAAACACCCCCATAGCATGATGCTGCCACCAACATGTTTCACTGTTGGGATTGTTTTGGGCAGGTGATGAGCAGTGCCTGGTTTTCTCCACACATACCGCTTAGAATTATCACCAAAAAGTTCTATCTTCGTCTCATCAGATCAGAGAATCTTATTTCTCATAGTTTGGGAGTCCTTCATGTGTTTTTTTAGCTAACTCTATGCAGACTTTCATATGTCTTGCACTGAGGAGAGGCTTCTATTAGGCCAGTCTGCTGTAAAGGCCTGACTGGTGGAGGGCTGCAGTGATAGTTGACTTTGTGGAACTTTCTCCCATCTCCCTATTGTATCTGTGGAGCTTAGCCACAGTGATCTTGGGGTTCATCTTTACCTCTCTCACCAAGGCTCTTCTCCCACGATTGCTCAGTTTGGCTGAGGAGTAAGGTTTCTCCTTGTGGAGAGTGACATAGCAGCTCTGGATTGTCAAAGTAAGGAGGCCTATTCGCAATTATGCTCCTCTGTGAAATGTAATATGCAAATTGCCTCTTAAGAGAAAAAGAGGACTTGAACTCTATAGCGCCACCTATTGGAAGTAGCGATCCTACAAGTCACAATCAACCCTTTAACGAGTCTTGTAATATGACTTAGGATAAAAGCCAAATCAGTATCTCAATTTGCAGAAACGGTGTTTTGGACTATTGGTCCTCGTCAGTGCAAAGTATGAGATCTGATTTGGCTAGGTGAGAGGCTCTTGACTGAGGTCTAAGGGATAAGGTTTCTCCTTGTGGAGAGTGACATACCAACTCTGGCTTGTTAAAGTAAGGAGGCTTATTTGCCGTGCAATGCTCCTCTGGGAAATGTAATATGCAAATTGCCTCTTAAGAGAAAAAGAGGACTTGAACTCTATAGCGCCATCTATTGGAAGTAGCGATCCTACAAGCCACAATCAACCCTTTAACGAGTCTTGTAAAATGTCTTAGGATAAAAGCCAAATCAGTATCTCAATTTGCAGAAACTGTGTTTCGGACTATTGGTCCTCGTCAGTGCAAAGTATGAGATCTGATTTGGCTAGGTGAGAGGCTCTGGACTGAAGTCTAAGGGATAAGGTTTCTCCTTGTGGAGAGTGACATACCAGCTCTGGCTTGTCAAAATAAGGAGGCTTATTCGCTGTGCAATGCTTCTCTGGGAAATTTAATATGCAAATTGCCTCTTAAGAGAAAAAGAGGACTTGAACTCTATAGTGCCACCTATTGGAAGTAGCGATCCTACAAGTCACAATCAACCCTTTAACGAGTCTTGAAATATGACTTATGATAAAAGCCAAATCAGTATCTCAATTTGCAGACACGGTGTTTCGGACTATTGGTCCTTGTCAGTGCAAAGTATGAGATCTGATTTGGCTAGGTGAGAGGCTCTAGACTGAGGTCTAAGGGGTAAGGTTTCTCCTTGTGGAGAGAGACATACCAGCTCTGGCTTGTCAAAGTAAGGAGGCTTATTCGCCATGCAATGCTCCTCTGGGAAATTTAATATGCAAATTGCCACTTAAGAGAAAAAGAAGACTTGAACTCTATAGCGCCACCTATTGGAAGTAGCGATCCTACAAGTCACAATCAACCCTTTAACGAGTCTTGTAATATGACTTAGGAAAAAAAGCCAAATCAGTATCTCAATTTGCAGACACAGTGTTTCGGACTATTGGTCCTCATCAGTGCAAAGTATGAGATCTGATTGGGCTAGGTGAGAGACTCTGGACTGAGGTCTAAGCGGTAAGGTTTCTCCTTGTGGAGAGTGACATACCAGCTCTGGCTTGTCAAAGTAAGGAGGCTTATTCGCTGTGCAATGCTCCTCTGGTAAATTTAATAAGGCAAAGAGGCAATGTGCCAGTGAAGGTTGTGTGTGTATGTGTGTGTGGTGAGTGTGGCCGCTGTGGAGGGATGATGGCGGTGATAGAGAGAGGGCCGGTTATGGGAAGAGGGCCAGTGATGGAGACAGGGCCAATGATTGGGAGAGGGCCAATGAAGGGAGTGACGGGGAGAGGGCCTGTGATGGTGAGAGGGCCAATGATGGGGAGAGGGACAATGATGGGAGTGATGGGGAGAGAGCCAATGATGGCGTTGATGGGGAGAGGGCCAATGACGGGAGTGATGGTGAGAGGGCCAATGAAGGGAGTGATGGGGAGAGGGCCAGTGATGGGGAGAGGGCCAATGATGGGAGTGATGGGGTGTCATGTGTGCATTGCCACGAAGATCGTCGCGGTTGCACATTTTGACTTCTCACAGCTGAGTTGCTGTTTCTTTGTGTTTGGCAGCTAGGGAGTTAATTCTGTCTGTGCTCGGTGCTGGGACTGGGTGCAGTTTCTCCCGGCTGCAATTGATTATTTGTTGATTGGTTTCCTTTAAGTTTCTGGTTGTCTGCTTTGGGAGTTGCCAGTGAAACCCTTCATGCAGATCACAGATAGGAATGAATCTGTATAGACTCTAGTTGAGAGCTCCTTAGTTGTTTTAAGCTTAACTTGCTTAGAGTTTATTTCCCAGACCATTTATGTTCCTTCGGTGTTTGAGTGTGTATGCAAGAGAGTGCTATCCTGTCTGTCTTATATGTCTAATCTGTGTATTTAGCTGAGATCAGCCCATATCCCTTTGGTGGTAATCAGGATCCTTCTTAGGACTGATTACAGGGTTCAGGGTCTGATAGGAGACAGGGTTAGGCTGGAGACTTGGACCTCTGAACCATTATCAGTACCTCCCAGGTAAGGGATTAGTTAGGACCCCAGTGTAGGGTCAGGTTAGACCCCGGTCCTCCTCTTTCCTGTTACAGCTCATCAAGTCCTCAAGATTAACCCTGAGTTCAACTGATATCGTTTCTGCACATCTAGTCTTCAAGATTAACCCTAAGTTCTGCTGATATTGTGTCAGGTAAATCTATTTTATACTTACATTCTGATGTTGCTAAACTATATGTTGTATAGAGTTTGGTTCCTGTATAAATAGTTTACTGACATTGTAGTCATATCATTAGACAGCGTGACATGGGGAGAGTGCAACGATGGTGGTGGGGGAGAGAGCAATGATGGGGTGATGGGGAGGAGGAAATGATGGAAGTGGTGGAATTTCTACATTTCTACCTGAAGAGGATCATGATGGGGCATATTTCTGCATGAAGGGGATCATGATGCAGCATATTTCTACATGAAGGGGATCATGATGGGGCATTTCTGCATGAAGGGGATCATGATGAGGCATTTCTGCATGAAGGGGATCATGATGGGGCATATTACTACAACAAGGGGATCATGATGGGGCATATTACTACAAGAAGGGGATCATGATGGGGCATATTTCTACATGAAGGAGATCATGATGGGCATATTTCTACATGAAAGGGATCATGAATGGGCACATTTCTGCATGAAGGGGATCATGATTGGGCATATTTCTTCATGAAGGGGATCATGATGGTGCATTTTTCTACATGAAGGGGATCATGATGGGGCATATTTCTACATGAAGGGGATCATGATGGGGCATATTTCTGCATGAAGGGGATTATGATGGGGCATATTTATATTTCTACTTGAAGGGGATCATGATTGGGCATATTTCTGCATGAAGGGGATCATGATGGGGCATATTTCTGCATAAAGGTGATCATGATGTGGCACATTTCTGCATGAAGGGGATCATGATTGGGCATATTTCTACATGAAGGGGATCATGAATGGGCACATTTCTGCATGAAGGGGATCATGATGGGGCATATTTCTTCATGAAGGGGATCATGATGGGGCGTTTTTCTACATGAAGGGGATCATGATGGGGCATATTTCTACATGAAGGGGATCATGATGGGGCATATTTCTGCATGAAGGGGATCATGATGGGGCATATTTATATTTCTACTTGAAGGGGATCATGATTGGGCATATTTCTGCATGAAGGGGATCATGATGGGGCACATTTCTGCATGAAGGGGATCATGATGTGGCATATTGCTTCATGAAGGGGATCATGATGGGGCATATTTCTACATGAAGGGGATCATGATTGGGCATATTTCTGCTTGAAGGGGATCATGATGGGGCATATTTCTGCATAAAGGTGATCATGATGTGGCATATTTCTACATGAAGGGGATCATGATGGGGCATATTTCTACATGAAGGGGATCATGATGGGGCATATTTCTGCATGAAGGGGATCATGATTGGGCATATTTCTACATGAAGGGGATCATGAATGGGCACATTTCTGCATGAAGGGGATCATGATGGGGCATATTTCTTCATGAAGGGGATCATGAATGGGCACATTTCTGCATGAAGGGGATCATGATGGGGCATATTTCTTCATGAAGGGGATCATGATGGGGCGTTTTTCTACATGAAGGGGATCATGATGGGGCATATTTCTACATGAAGGGGATCATGATGGGGCATATTTCTGCATGAAGGGGATCATGATGGGGCATATTTATATTTCTACTTGAAGGGGATCATGATTGGGCATATTTCTGCATGAAGGGGATCATGATGGGGCATATTTCTGCATAAAGGTGATCATGATGGGGCACATTTCTGCATGAAGGGGATCATGATGTGGCATATTGCTTCATGAAGGGGATCATGATGGGGCATATTTCTACATGAAGGGGATCATGATGGGGCATATGTCTACATGAAGGGGATCATGATTGGGCATATTTCTGCATGAAGGGGATCATGATTGGGCATATTTCTGCATGAAGGGGATCATGATGGGGCATATTTCTGCATAAAGGGGATCATGATGGGGCACATTTCTGCATGAAGGGGATCATGATGTGGCATATTGCTTCATGAAGGGGATCATGATGGGGCATATTTCTACATGAAGGGGATCATGATGGGGCATATGTCTACATGAAGGGGATCATGATTGGGCATATTTCTGCATGAAGGGGATCATGATGTGGCATATTGCTTCATGAAGGGGATCATGATGGGGCATATTTCTGCATGAAGGGGATCATAATGGGGCATTTTTACATGAAGGGGATCATGATGAAGCATTTGGCACGTGTTGGCACTTTGTCATAAATAGTTGGGTTTTAGGTTGCAGTTTGGGCACTCGGTCTCAGAAAGGTTCGCCATCACTGTCATAGGTAGACCACAAGTATGAGAGTCAAAATAGAAAACAAATCCAGAAAATCACCTTGCCTGATTTGGCAAGATTTATTTAGCAAATTATGGTGGAAAATAAGTATTTGGTCATTAACAAAAGTTCATCTCAATATTTTGTTATATATCATTTCTTGGCAATGACAGAAGTCAAACGTTTTCTGTAAGTCTTCACAAGGTTGCCACACACTGTTGGTAGCATGTTGGTCTATTCCTCCATGCATATCTCCTCTAGAGCAGTGATGTTTTGGGCCTGTTGCTGGGAAACACTGACTTTCAAATCCTTCCAAAGGTTTTCTATGGAGCTGACATCTGGAGACTGGCTAGGCAACTCCAGGACCTTCATATGCTTCTTAGGAATCCACTCCTTCATTGCCCTGACAGTGTGCTTGGGATCATTATCTTGTTGAAAGACCCATCCACGTTTCATCTTCAATGCCCTTGCTGATGGAAGGAGGTTTGCATTTAAAATCTCAAGATACATGGCCCCATTCATTCTTTCCTGTACAGTACACGGATAAGTCGACCTGGTCCCTTTGCAGCGAAATAGCCCCAAAGCATGATGTTGCCACCCCCATGCTTTACCGTAGTTATGGTGTTCTTTGAATGCAACTCAGCATTCTGTCTCCTCCAAACACAACGAGTTTTGTTTCTACCAAACAGTTCTACTTTGATTTCATCAGACCATATGACATTCTCCCAATACTCTTCTGGATAATCCAAATGCTCTCTAGCAAACTTCAGATGGGCCCGGACATGTACTGGCTTAAGCAAGGGGACACGTCGGGCACTGCAGGATCTGAGTTCCTGGCGGCATAGTGTGTTACTTATAGTAGCCTTTGTTACGGTGGTCCCAGCTCTATGCAGGTCATTCTCTAGGTCCCCCCGTGTGGTTCTGGGATTTTTGCTCACCGTTCTTGTGATCATTTTGACCCCACGGGGTGAGTCCCAGATCGAGGGAGATTATCAGTGGTCTTGTATGTCTTCCATTTTCTTATTATTTCTCCCACAGTTGATTTCATCATACCAAGCTGCTTGCCTATTGCTGATTCAGTCTTCCCAGCCTGGTGCAGGGCTACAATTTTGTTTCTGGCGTCCTTCGACAGCTCTTTCGTCTTCACCATAGTGGAGTTTGGAGTGTGACTGTTTGAGGTTGTGGACAAGTGTCTTTTATACTGATAAAAATTTCAAACAGGTGCCATTCCTACAGGTAATGAGTGGAAGACAGAGGATCCTCTTAAAGAAGAAGCTACAGGTCTCTCACCTTTTTAAGTAGGAGAACGTGCACAATTGGAGGCTGAGTAAATACTTTTTTCCCCACATATATATATATATATATATATATATATATATATATATAGTATATATGCATATATATGTATATATATATATATGTGTGTGTGTGTGTGACACTGAAATCTATATATCTATGTATTCTATGTATATACAGCGGGTACGGAAAGTAATCAGACCCCTTAAAATTTTACACTTTTTGTTTCTAGGGTCCTTCTACTCAATACTGAGTAAAGGGTCTGAATACTTATGACCATGTGATATTTCAGTTTTTCTTTTTAATAAATTTGCAAAAATTTCTACATTTCTGTTTTTTTTCAATCAAGATGGGGTGCAGAGTGTACATTTATGAGAAAAAATGAACTTTTTTTAATTTACCAAATGGCTGCAATTGAAACAAAGAGTGAAAAATTTAAAGGGGTCTGAATACTTTCCGTACCCACTGTATCTACCTTTGTTCACTATAAAACACTTCTCCTTGTTGCCTTATATCTCCAACATTGTTATACTACGTTTGGCTACCTGCATATACATTAAATACTTTGTCGTCCACATGTGCTTTCCCAATTTTTGTGTCCTTACTATTGACCTAACTTTATACTATATTTTATAAATTTATGTTACTGTTTATTTTAAAAATAAAATTGGAGATATTTTTATACTTTGACTTAGTTTTTATTACTTTTGCATTATTCTCCTTTTTTTGTAGGATTTATTCATTTCGGAGTTTTCTAGTATGATTGGGATCATGATTAGTGATGAGCGAATTTGTTCGGAAAACGATCACCAAACATACATTCGGCATGAATATGGCACATTCGGATTCGTGATTGGAAACACAAGCAAAATTTTATAAAATCGGAAAAAATCTGTAACATTCGGTAAAAGTGTGGGAAAATATTTGCTTTGCCACAAAAGTATTTTCAGCACTTTAGCAACAATAATGGTGGTGTTTTAGGAGCGTTTGGCACGTGTTTAATGTGGGGAGGGCGTTTGCAGAGCTCAGAGGCGCGGCGTTCTTGTAAACAGTCATTTTTTTTCCTAACTTTATGTGTGCACATTGAGGCTAGCCAATCGGGGTGCAGGAAACACAATTTCTTGACACAATGGTTTGTGTCATTGGCTGCTGAAATCACATGACCCTCTCCATATATATAGCGGAATCTTGTTTTAGCACCATTTTGACACTGTAACAGCACATAGAGGCTGCTCCTGGCACTGTTAGAATCAAGATTTTAGCTTGTTAGCTAGGTGGTTGTATATCAGATAGTGTAGCTAGCTAGTGTCCCATGTGGCTGTTAAATTTTACTTTCCAGCACTTTTTTTTTTGGCCATTACTGAGTTCCACTAACAAAGCCAGCAGGACACATGTCCTACAAGTGTGTTGTGCACTGCTTCCATTGTGCTCCATGTGTGGCACTCCAGGAGTTCGGTTGCCACAGTGACCTTGCCTCCCTCCAGGGAGGAGTGATGTCATGCCTGAAAGCAAGGAAGGATCCCTTTAACAGGTAACACACAGCATACAACACTTTTCTTACTCCAGACCAGAAGGGGGAGCTCTAACACCTGATTTCAGGGGAGCTTCCCTGAAATATTCTGGCTGGGGGAGGAGTTAGTTAGGAGCTGGGGGACAGGAGTTAAAGCTGAGCTCACCCCTAGTCCTGAGCACCAGAAACTGGACCCTGGAGACTGAGGCTGAGTGGATAAACTAAAGCCCCAGCAGCAGAATCCGGAGGGCAGGAGACAGCAGGTTCTCAGCCCCAACTAAGACTCGACTACACAGCAGCAGCACATGTGAGCTGGAGACTCCATATTGGAGCGATCCCTGAAGCAGGCTACAGTTGTCTGATATGTGAGTAGAGTGCTACTTAAGCCACAGAGAGAGAGAGGAACTTTAACAGAGTTTACAACAGCAAGTACCTCAGAGAATAGCGCTAGAAAGGAGACCTCACATCCCACCTGAATGAGGAGATTCCAAATTGCTTCCAGGCTAACCGACTCCAGCACCAACTGTAACCTGATCCCTGGACACTTTGCCTGCAAAACTGTGAGCAAAGATTTGGAAACTGCATCTGTGTCCTCTCCAGTTTTTCCTGGAACACTCACTCAGCACTGCTACATCCCTTGCTAAATACTACATCCTTACCACCATCTACCTCACAACATCTCCCTGCCCTGGGACAACAAGATTCACCTGTGGGAAGCTTTACCAACTCTGCTGCATCACACCATCCATCCCAGAGGATCTGCACTACAGCGCTGGTCAACTCTAACCAGAAATCACAGGTGGCGTCACGAACACTTTACTACAAACTCAATCATCCCCTGTAAATATTCCGCTTTATTTGACGCCAAGGGCCACGGACCGGGTCACTGCTGTCATGACACATCCCTTTAAGACACCGGCTCGGTACAGAGTACCCCACTGCCCTGACGGGTGATCCAAATTGGCGTCACGAACAGGATATCGAAGCCCGGTGTCACCGGGTCCTGTGTGCCTATTTTGAACTGTTTATTGTGCCAGAGACTTTGCTGAAAGTTTTGTGTGATTGCCGCCATTACAACGCCCCGAGGCGTGCAGGGAGAAGAGAGGCGTGCCGTCGTGGGCGGAGCCAGAGTGAGAGTGCAAAAAAGTGAAGTGCTGCACATGCTCTGTGGTCAGCTGACAGAGAACAGGGAGCTGAGGCCTGGAATTATGGCGTGCACCGCTCAACCCGCCGGCAGAGCAACGGCCTGGTAAGCCAGTGTAAACACAGAGCCTGGCTAAGATTAACTAGGGGGTGAAAAGGATGTCTACTGCAGGAGAAGATATAGCGGAGGAAGCAGCTGCAGCCCCCATAGCGCTGCCAGATGCAGAGGCAGGTGCAGCCGCAGCCCCCATAGCACAGCAGAACCCAGGACAGTATACGGGACTATGCTTTTAACCTTCAGGAGGCACTGTGGGCTATAAAGCAGATTGACCCAGACAGCGTGCAGGATGGAGACAGATTGTTAAAGGAGCAGTTTGTTGAGGGACTCCTGTCCAGCACCCACAGGTCACAGCTGCGCATCAAGGCCCTAGAAAACCCTGACCTTTGCAGACTTTAAAGACATGGCTATCCAGGCGTTACACGAACCAAATGTCAGCCGTCCAGCGCCCCCTAGGCGCCCAGCAATTACATACCACCAGGAGACGACATCCTTCCCTCAGGCCCCTGCTGAGGCTGACGCACAGACCATGGATAATGATCCATCTGCAGAGCTGCGACTGCAGGTTCAGGAGCTAACCAAAAGTGTGGCTGCACTAGCCAAAATCGGGCAGTCCTTGTAAGTGCCCCCAAAGGAGAAGATAGAGTTGGCCTCCAGTCCAGATGACCTCCCATGGCGACGGAAGAAGAGGATCCCACCAATCAGAGGGAGAGACAACGATCGCTACGACCAAGACGGACGACCGATTTGCCGCCGCTGCAGCAGAGCCGGGCACATCGCAAGATTCTACTATTTAAACTAGGGACCCCGGGTCAGAGATTACCAAGTCCTGGTAGAACCAGTGTACTCTGATAGTAGGTCCACTATCCTGACATCTAGAGGGGTAGTCGATGTCCGCAAGGGGAGGGTGCCAGTACGCATCTTAAATTGTGGGGAGGAGGAGGCCAAACTACCTCAGTATGCCACCGTTGCTAAGCTGTTCACTGTCAACAACAACGCAATTCAGACAGCAGAGCCCTTGGTCTCATCCGACTGGGCGGAGGACAATGGCTCTGCAAAACAGCTGGAGGATTGGTGTCAGCAGCTGCACGTAGGCACTGACTCCACCCTTCCACACCAAAAGAATGGGGTTTACCGAGTAGTTCAAGAGTTTGAACAGGTATTCAGCAAGCACCCTTTAGACATTGGGCAGGCAAAAGGGGTCCAACATCATATCCCCACTGGAAATCATCCACCCATTAAAGAAAGGTACCGTCCTGTACCCCCAAATCACAACCAATGTGCCAAGAGTATGTTACGAGAGATGAAGGAGGCTGGGGTGATCAGAGACAGTTGTAGCACCTGGGCAGCTCCATTGGTCCTCGTTAGAAAGAAAGATGGTACAATGAGGATGTGTGTTGACTACAGAAAACTTAACAGCATTACCTACAAAGATGCCTATCTGTTACCTAGGATAGAGGAATCACTAGCTGCACTGAGAACCGCTAACTGTTATGATTTGGTAGCTGAGGAGAGCAGGCAAACACGGCAATACACCAGAGAGGTTGGAATCTACTGGATTGCAGTACCCTGACTAAGCACCACAACTAAAGGCAGCCGTGGAGCATTCCTACGTTGGTCCTAGACGCCTCGTCACAGCCTGAGAGGTTAACTACACCTAAAGATAGAAAGAGGAAAGCTATCTGCCCCGGAGCAGATCCCCAAAGAACATAGGAAGCCCCCAAACATGTAATGGCGGTTAGACAAGAGGAAATACAGACACAGACAGAAAATAGTATGAGCAAACGTTGGGGCCCAATCTTCCTAGACAGAAAAGTATAGGAAGGACACTTACTGCAATCCAAAAAACCCTAAAAAATACCAGCTCTACTAATTGCAAAAACACCTGAGATCACACGACCTCTACCACCTAAATTAGTTCTCTGGTGTAACAAAACTAAGCCGCAGCCACTGAAAAAACTGGAAAAGGCAAATGAACAAATAACAGTGGCTCAGATAAACTGAGAGGAGCACAAGCCACCGGAGGGGACCTGGCTGACCTCCACAGAAGTGCAGGGAAAAATGCAAAAAGCAAGCACAAAAATAAAAGCAACAAATATCTTATCTGATAGCAGAAGTTGCAGGAAAGACTCAGCAAGCTTCCAAGTGAACCAGGAACCACAGTTGAGACAAGAACAATTGATCACCGGCAACCATGATGGGAGGGAACCTCCCTTATATAAGACCAGTCTGTAACTCCTGATTGCCAATCCTCATTGAATGATTCAGTACTGTTTGTAACCACCAGAGGGAGCTTCTGCTTAGAAATCATTTCTAACACATTCACAACAGTACCCCCCTTGAGGAGGGGTCACCGAACCCTCATTTGGGCAACCAGGTCAGTCAGGATGAGCTCTGTGTTACGCACGGATCAGTCTCCTAGCATGGATGTCCGAAGCAAACACCCAAGAATTGTCCTCCTGACCATAACCTCTCCACTTAACCAAATACTGGAGTTTCCATCTAGAAAAACGAGAATCCAATATTTTCTCAACCACATACTCCAGATTGCCCTCAACCAAAACAGGGTCAGGAGGCGCAGCCATAGGAACCACTGGCTCGACAAACCTCTTCAATAAGGACTTGTGGAAAACGTTATGGATCTTAAATGTCCCTGGAAGAAGTAAACGAAAGGAAACAGGATTAATAATCTCCATGATCTTATAAGGTCCAATGAACCTAGGCTTAAACTTAGGAGATGCAACTCTCATAGGGATATTTCTTGAGGACAACCAGACCAAGTCCCCCACTTCAAACCGAGGACCATCAGTCCTATGCCGGTTGGCAATCCGCTGGGCCCTCTCCTGAGAGGGACAACCTCTCCACTACCTGGTCCCAAATCTGCTGCATACGCTCCACAACAGAGTCAACACCTGGACAGACAGAAGCCTCCGTCTGTCCTGAAGAAAATCGAGGGTGAAACCCAAAATTGCAGAAAAATGGAGACATCAAAGTGGCAGAGCTAGCCCTATTATTAAGAGCAAACTCAGCCAAAGGCAAAAAAGAGACCCAGTCATCTTGATCAGCAGACACAAAGCATCTCAGATAAGTCTCCAATGTCTGGTTTGTTCTCTCAGTTTGTCCATTGGTCTGAGGATGAAAAGCAGAGGAGATAGACAATTGAACACCAAGTTTAGAACAAAAAGTCCTCCAAAATCTGGAAACAAACTGGACTCCTCTGTCAGACACAATGTCCTCAGGAATGCCGTGTAACCGAACCACGTGCTGAAGGAACAAAGGCACCAATTCGCAGGAGGAAGGCAACTTAGGTAATGGCACAAGATGTATCATTTTGGAAAACCTATCACAAATCACCCAGATAACGGTCATTCTCTGAGAAACAGGGAGGTCGGAAATGAAATCCATAGAGATATGGGTCCATGGTCTCTTGGGCACAGGCAATGGCATCAACAAACCACTAGAGCGAGAGCAAGGCTTGGAGCGAGAGCAAGTCCCGCAGGACTGCACAAATTCCCTGACATCACGAGACAAAGTAGGCCACCAAAAGGACCGACCAACCAAGTCTCTGGTACCAAAAATTCCGGGATGACCGCCAACGCGGAACAATGAATCTCAGACATCACACTCTTTTTCCACCGGTCTGGGAGAAACAATTTCCCAATAGGGCAGCGCTCGGGTTTATCCTCCTGACACCCTTCCAGAGCCAGTCTCAAATTGGACGAGATGGCGGAAAGAACTACACCCTCTTTCAAAATAACAGCAGGATCAGATAACTCAGGAGAGTCCGCAAGGAAACTCCTCGAGAGGGCATCCGCCTTAATATTCTTAGTGCCAGGAAGAAAGGAAACCACAAAATTAAAACGTGTGAAAAACAAGGCCCACCTGGCCTGTCTAGGATTAAGTCGCTTGGCTGATTCCAGATAAACCAGATTCTTATGGTCCATGAGGACAACCACCTGATGATTGGCTCCCTCCAGCCAATGTCTCCACTCTTCAAAAGCCCACTTCATGGCCAATAACTCCCGATTACCCACGTCATAATTACGTTCAGTTGGAGAAAATTTTCGAGAGAAAAAGGCACAAGGGTTACTTTTAGAGGTCTCTGGATCTCTTTGGGACAAAACGGCACCTGCCCCAATTTCAGAGGCATCAACCTCCACCTGAAATGGCAGAGAACCATCAGGCTGCCGTAGAACAGGAGCAGAAGTGAATCTCTGCTTTAGTTACTGAAACGCAGAGACTGCCTCAGGAGGCCAATTCACCACATCAGAACCCTTTTTGGTCAAATCAGTCAATCGTTTAACAATAACAGAGAAATTACCAATAAATTTACGATAAAAATTGGCAAAACCCAAGAATCTCTGAAGAGCCTTTAACCCCTTCATGACCCAGCCTATTTTGACCTTAAAGACCTTGCCATTTTTTGCAATTCTGACCAGTGTCCATTTATGAGGTAATAACTCAGGAACGCTTCAACGGATCCTGGCGATTCTGAGATTGTTTTTTCGTGACATATTGGGCTTCATGTTAGTGGTAAATTTAGGTCGATAATTTTTGCGTTTATTTGTGAAAAAATGGAAATTTGGCGAAAATTTTGAAAATTTCGTAATTTTCAAATTTTGAATTTTTATTCTGTTAAACCAGAGAGTTATGTGACACAAAATTGTTAATAAATAACATTTCCCACATGTCTACTTTACATCAGCACAATTTTGGGAACAACATTTTTTTTTGTTAGGAAGTTATAAGGGTTAAAATTGACCAGCGATTTCTCATTTTTACAGCAAAATTTACAAAACCATTTTTTTTAGGGACCACCTCACATTTGAAGTCACTTTGAGGGGTCTATATGGCAGAAAATACCCAAAAGTGACACCATTATAAAAACTGCACCCCTCAAGCTACTCAAAACTACATTCAAGAAGATTATTAACCCTTCAGGTGCTTCACAGGAACTAAAGCAACGTGGAAGGAAAAAATGGACATTTTAATTTTTCCAACAAAAATTTTCTTTTAGCATCAATTTTTTCATTTTTACATGGGCAGCAGGATAAAATAGATCCTAACATTTGTTGGGCAATTTCTCTTGAGTACAAAGATACCTTATGTGTGGTCATAAACCACTGTTTGGGCGCACGGCAGGGCTCAGAAGGGAAGGAGCGCCATTTGACTTTTTGAATGGAAAATATGCTAGAATATTTAGCGGTTGCCGTGACGCATTTGGAGAGTCCCTGTGTGCCTAAACATTGGAGCTCCCCCACAAGTGACTCCATTTTGGAAACTAGACCCCCTAAGGATCTTATTTAGATGCATAGTGAGCACTTTGAATCCCCAGGTGCTTCACAAATTGATCCGTAAAAAAAAGAAAGTACTTTTTTTTTTTTTTCACAAAAATTTTATTTTAGCCTCTGTTTTTCATTTTCACATGGGCAACAGTATAAATTGGATCCTAAAATTTGTTGGGAAATTTCTCCTGAGTACACAGATACCTCATATGTGGTCATAAACCACTGTTTGGGCACACGGCAGGGCTCAGAAAGGAAGGAGCGCCATTTGACTTTTTGAATGGAAAATATGCTGGAATATTTAGCGGTTGCCATGTTGCATTTGGAGAGTCCCTGTGTACCTAAACATTGGAGCTCCCCCACAAGTGACCCCATTTTGGAAACTAGACCCCTAAGGATCTTATCTAGATGCATAGTGAGCACTTTGAACCCCCAGGTGCTTCACAAATTGATCCGTAAAAAAATAAAGTACTTTTTTTTCACAAAAATTTTCTTTTAGCCTCAGTTTTTTCATTTTCACATGGGCAACAGGATAAATTGGATCCTAAAATTTGTTGGGCAATTTCTCCTGAGTACACAGATACCTCATATGTGGTCATAAACCACTGTTTGGGCGCACGGCAGGGCTCAGAAGGGAAGGAGCGCCATTTGACTTTTTGAATGGAAAATATGCTGGAATATTTAGCGGTTGCCATGTCGCATTTGGAGAGTCCCTGTGTGCCTAAACATTGGAGTTCCCCCACAAGTGACCCCATTTTGGAAACTAGACCCCCCAAGGAACTTATCTAGATGCATAGTGAGCACTTTGAACCCCCAGGTGCTTCACAGAAGTTTATAATGCAGAGCCGTGAAAATAAAAAATTTTTCTCAAAAATGATATTTTGGCCCACTATTTTTTATTTTCACAATGGTTACAGGAGAAATTGGACCCCAAAAGTTGTTGTCCAGTTTGTCCTGAGTACGCTAGTACCCCATATGTGGGGGGGAACCACTGTTCGGGCACACATTGGGGCTCAGAAGGGAAGTAGTAACGTTTTGAAATGCCAACTTTGATGGAATGGTCTGCCGGCGTCATGTTACGTTTGCAGAGCCCCTGATGTGCCTAAACAGTAGAAACTCCCCACAAGTGACCCCATTTTGGAAACTAGACCAAGCAAAGAACTTATCTAGATGTGTAGTGAGCACTTTGAACCCCCAAGGGATACACAGAAATTTATAACGCCCGGGCATGAAAATAAAAAAATCATATTTTTTCCACAAACATGATCTTTAGTCCCCAATTTTTTTATTTTCCCAAGGGTAACAGGAGAAATTAGACCCCAAAAGTTGTTGTCCAATTTGTCCTGAGCACGCTGATATCCCATATGTGGGAGAAAACTACTGTATGGGCACACGTCGATGCTCGGAAGGGAAGTAGTTTCATTTTGAAATGCCGACTTGATGGAATGGTCTGCTGGTGTCATGTTATGTTTGCAGAGCCCATGATGTGCCTAAACAGTAGAAACCCCCAAAGTGACCCCATTTTGGAAACTAGATCCCCCAAGGAACTCCTCTAGATGTGTGGTAAGCACTTTGAATCTCCAAGTTCTTCACAGAAGTTTATAACGCAGAGCCGTGAAAATAAAAAATCATTTTTTTTCCACAAAAATAATTTTTTAGTCCCCAATTTTTTTTCCCAATGTTAACAGGAGAAATTAGACCCCCAAAGTTGTTGTGCAATTTTTCCAGAGTACGCTGATACCTCATATGTGGGGGTAAAGCACTGTTTGGGCATACGTCGGGGCTTGGAATAAAGGGAGCACTGTTTGACTTTTTGAACGCAAAATTTGCAGGAATCAATGGTGGCGCCATGTCACGTATGGAGACCCCCTGATGTGCCTAAATAGTGGAAACCCCTCAATTCTAACTCCAACCCTAACCCCAACACACCCCTAACCCCTACACACCCCTAACCCTAATACAAACCCTAACCATAACCCTAACCCCAACACACCCCTAACCCTAATTCCAACTCTAACCATAAACCTAACCACAAGCCTAACCCTAATCCCAACCCTAAACCCAAAACACCCCTAACACTTATCCTAACTCTAACCCTAACCACAAACCTAACCCTAATCCCAACCCTAACCCAAATTCCAACCCTAACCCAAATTCCAACCCTAACCCAAATTCCAACCCTAACCCAAATTCCAACCCTAACCCAAATTCTAACCATAACCCTAATTCTAACCCTAACCCTAATTCTAACCCTAATGCTAACCCTAACCCTAGTTCTAACCCTAACCCTAAGGCTGGGTTCATATTGTGTTTTACCAGCCCGTTCAACACGTAGCGTTGACCGGCTGGTAACGGTATAGCATAATGCGATCGCGTTATGCTATACCCGCTAGCGCAGATGAATCAGCAGATGATTCATCTGTGCTAGCGGTGACGGAGCCCAGACGCTGCAGCCCGTGTCCAAGGCTCCGTCACTGAATGACGGCACGTCGCGAACGCATGCCGCTTAACAGCATGCGTTGCGATGCGCACACAAATGGGGTGAATGGCAGCGTTAACGGACTGCGTTACACCGCGTTATACCGCGGTGAAACGCAGTCCATCTAACGGACTGCCATAATGCAATATGAACCCAGCCTAACCCTGAGGCCCCGTGCACACGTTGCAGATTTTTCTAAAATCCGCAGGTAAAATGACCTGCGTTTTATCTGCGTATTTAGCGCGTTTTTTCCCTGCGGTTTTACACCTATAATGGAATAGGTGTAAAACCACTGCGGAATCCGCACAAAGAATTGACATGCTGCGGATTTAAAACCGCAGCAAATCCGCGCTGAAAAATCCGCAGCATGTGCACAGCATTTTTTTTTACCATTTATTTGCATTGTACTGTACATGGTTTCTGGATCTGCTGTGGATCCGCAGCGCCAAATCTGCTGCGGATCAGCAGCAAATTCCGCTGCGGATCAGCAGCAAGTTCCGCTGCGGATCAGCAGCAAAATCCGCTGCGGATCAGCAGCAAAAATCCGCTGCGGATCAGCAGCAAATTCTGCTGCGGATCAGCAGCAAAATCCGCTGCGGATCAGCAGCAAAATCCGCTGCGGATCAGCAGCAAAATCCGCTGCGGATCAGCAGCAGAATCCGCTGCGGATCAGCAGCAAATTCCGCTGCGGATCAGCAGCAAATTCCGCTGCGGATCCGCAGCAAAATCCGCTGCGGATCAGCAGCAAAATCCGCTGCGTATACGCAGCAAAATCCGCAACGTGTGCACAGGGCCTAATAGGAAAAAAAAAAAAAAAAACTTTATTTTTTTATTTGTCCCTACCTATGATAAAGGGGGGGTTCATTTACTTTTTTTTATTTTGATCACTGTGACAGTTTATCACAGTGATCAAAATAAATTTTTGGACACTGGGAGCGCACTGCGCATGCGCCGGCCAGTGGGCGCACTGCACATGCGCCCGCCATTTTCCAAGATGGCGGCACCCATGAAGAGGCCCGGGCGGACGCCGGGACGGATCCAGGGACATCGGTGGACCGGGAGAGGTGAGTAGGGGGGTCGGAAGGTTAGGGGGGGATCGGAAGGTGGGGGCAGCAGAGCAAAGGAGGAGGGGAGCAGATAGTCATGGCGGTGACCGAATACCGCCATCTTTTGGTGGCGGTGGCCGATCGCTGCCGTGACTACGTGTGGGGGGTCAGGGCTCGGTGTCCAGCCATGGCAGATGCTATTGCAGCATCGGCCATGGCTGGATTGTAATATTTCACCAATTACATTTGTGAAATATTACAGATTGCTCCGATTGGCTGTTTCACTTTTAACAGCCAATCAGAGCGATCGTGGCCACGGGGGGGTTAAGCCAACTCCCCTGTGGTGAAGCACAAAGGGTCCTGTGCCTGCGAGTCGGGTGACCTTTGAGTGACCCCGGTCACCCAGCCCGCAGGAACGCGATCCTTTCATGACACAGGGTATGCGTCATAGGTCGGATTGGCACCGACTTTCATGACGCATACGCTGTGTCACAGGTCGGGAAGGGGTTAATGAAGTAGGTTGGACCCAATCACAGATGGCCTGAACCTTGACCGGGTCCATTTTAATAACAGATGGGGACAAAATGAATCCCAGAAATGAGATCCTCTGTACGCCAAAAAGACACTTTGATACCTTCACATACAGAGCATTCTCTCTCAAAATCTGGAACACAGTCCGAACATGTTTCACATGAGAGTCCCAGTCATTGGAAAAATCAAGATATCATCCAAATAAACAATCAGAAATTTATCCACAAAATCCCTGAAAATGTCATTCATGAAGGACTGGAAGACGGAAGGAGCATTAGTGAGCCCAAAGGGCATCACTAGGTACTCAAAATGCTCCTCTGGGGTATTAAACGCCGTCTTCCATTCATCCCCGTGCTTAATGCGAATAAGGTTATGCGCCCCCCTGAGGTCAAGCTTGGTAAACCAAGTAGCACTTTTCACCCTGGAAAACAGGTCAGAAATCAAGGGTAAAAGAGATTGATATTTCACAGTGATATTGTTCAAGAGACGATAATCAATACACGGCCTTAATGAACCATCCTTTTTGGCCAGAAAGAAAAAACCAGCACCCAAGGGTGAAGAGGATGGTCTGATATGACGCTTCTCCAGTGACTCCTTGATATAAGATTGCATAGCGTCATGTTCAGGTACAGACAAGTTAAAAAGGCGACCTTTAGGGAATTTACTACCAGGCACTAATTCAATAGCGCAGTCATAGCTCCTATGGGGAGGCAAGGATGCAGATTTACTTTCGCTAAACACATCAGAAAAATCAGTCAAAAAGTCAGGAACATCCTGAGCCTGGGGAGAGGCAGAAAAAACAGGAGTGTTGGCATTAACACATTGGCAGCCCCAACTAGTTACAGACACAGATTTCCAATCCAAAACAGGATTATGAGACTGTAACCAAGGGAAACCTAGTACAATAATGTCATGCAGATTATACAGCACCAAAAATTTGCAACTCTCCTGATGATCAGGTTCAACCCTCATTATCACCTGAGTAGAGAGCTGGGGTTTATTCTCAGCCAAAGGGGTAGAATCAATCCTCAGTAGGGGAATAGACTTCCGTAGGGGTATCAAGGGAAACCCACAACGTTTAGCAAAATCAAAATCCATCAGGTTAATAGCTGCTCCCGAATCAACAAAAGCCTGAGCAGAAAATGTGGACAGGGAGCAAATGAGGGTAACAGTCAACAGAAATTTAGTCTGAACACTACCCGAGACAACTGAGCGTGCAAAACGTCTTCCCCGCTTAGGGCAGACTGAAATAGCATGAGAGGCGTCACCACAGTAGAAACATAACGCATTGCGTTTTCGAAACTCATGACGCTGTGCCCCAGAAGCCACTCTATCACACTGCATGGGTTGGGAAGCTGGTTCACAAGGCAACACCATTCCACACATACCTTTACGCTCACGCAAACGTCTGTCAATTTGAATCGCTAATGACATAGAATCATTGAGACCAGAGGGAGCAGGGAAACCCACCATAACATCTTTTACTTTCTCTGACAGACCCTTCCGAAAAAGGGCTGCCAAAGCATCATCATTCCATTTGGTCAGGACTGCCCACTTTCGGAATTTCTGACAGTACAACTCAGCGTCCTCAAGCCCCTGATTTAATGCCAACAAGGTTTTTTCAGCTTGATCAGTGACATTAGGTTCATCGTACAATAACCCCAGAGCCAGAAAAAATGCATCAACATTACTCAAAACAGGGTCCCCAGGTGTCAGGGAAAAAGCCCAATCCTGAGGATCGCCGCGCAGGAGAGAGATGACAACTTGAACCTGCTGTGCTGCGTTCCCTGAGGACTTTGGTTTTAAGGCAAAAAACAACTTACAGTTATTTTTGAAATTCAGAAATTTAGCTCGATCCCCCAAAAATAAATCTGGCATGGGGATCCTGGGTTCCACAACCGGCAACCAAGAAAGATAGGTAGCAATACTCCGAACTTCAGTGGCAAGCTGATCCACACGGCCAGACAACTGTGCAAACTCCATTGAGAGAAAAAAAAAATCCTCCTCAGCACCCAGAGAAAACGTGGGAAAAAATGCAACAAACAGAGAAAAAAAATTTCTGACAACTTTCTCTTTTCTTTTACTATTTTTCCCTTCTGTGAGTACCATAGAATTTTCAGTTTGGCCGGTGATACTGTTATGATTTGGTAGCTGAGGAGAGCAGGCAAAAACGGCAATACACCAGAGAGGTTGGAATCTACTGGATTGCAGTACCCTGACTAACCACCACAACTAAAGGCAGCCGTGGAGCGTTCCTACGTTGGTTCTAGACGCCTCATCACAGCCTGAGAGGTTAACTACACCTAAAGATAGAAAGAGGAGAGCAGATCCCCAAAGAACATAGGAAGCCCCCAAACATGTAATGGCGGTTAGACAAGAGGAAATACAGACACAGACAGAAAATAGTATGAGCAAACGTTGGGGCCCAATCTTCCTAGACAGAAAAGGATAGGAAGGACACTTACTGCAATCCAAAAAACCCTAAAAAATACCAACTCTACTAATTTCAAAAATACCTGAGATCACACGACCTCTACCACCTAAATTAGTTCTCTGGTGTAACAAAACTAAGCCGCAGCCACTGAAAAAACTGGAAAAGGCAAATGAACAAATAACAGTGGCTCAGATAAACTGAGAGGAGCACAAGCCCCCAGAGGGGACCTGGCTGACCTCCACAGAAGTGCAGGGAAAAATGCAAAAAGCAAGCACAAAAATAAAAGCAGAAAATATCTTATCTGATAGCAGAAGATGCAGGAAAGACTCAGCAAGCTTCCAAGTGAACCAGGAACAACAGTTGAGACAAGAACAATTGATCACCGGCAACCATGATGGGAGGGAACCTCCCTTATATAAGACCAGTCTGTAACTCCTGATTGCCAATCCTCATTGAATGATTCAGTACTGTTTGTAACCACCAGAGGGAGCTTCTGCTCAGAATTCATTTCTAACACATTCACAACAGCTAACTATTTCTCCACCTTAGATCTCACTAGTGGGTATTGGTAGGTTCCCGTGGCAGAGGCAGACAAAGAGAAGACCGCCTTTGCAACACCAATGGGCCTCTCAGAATTCTACTACATGCCGTTCGGGACTGCAGCATGCCAGTAACATTCCAGAGATTGATGGAGTGCTGCCTCGGACAAATGAACTTTGAGACAGTTCTGTTGTACCTAGATTACATCATTGTCTTCTCAAGACCTATGAGGAACATTTGGAGCACCTGGCCAAGGTGTTCGAAGCCTTGTCCAAATTTGGCCTGAAAATGAAACCGTCCAAATGCCACCTCCTGAAGCACAAGGTGCAGTACCTAGGCCACGTAGTGAGCGCGGAAGGCGTGGCGCCAGACCCTGACAAAGTCACTGTTATCAAGGACTGGCAGAGGCCCAGCAACATCCATGAAATACGCCAGTTCCTCAGGTTGGTAGGTTACTACCAAAGGTTCATCAAGGGCTTCACTGAAATAGCCGCACCTCTGCAAAACCTCCTCATGGGCCAGCCCAAGAAGGCCAGGAAGAAGAGTTCTACGTTTGCTTGAAATGACTAACTGGTGTTACACTCGGTCCCCGTGCTGGCTCTGCACTCCGTCCTGGTCACTCACCTCCTGCTCCTCTAGCTGTCCCTCTGCAGCAGTCTGTGCGCAGGCTGAAGTCTCCTGCTCCGTCTGCTCCTCAGCGTCCGGCGTCCTCCCCCAGTTCCTGGCACGCTGCCAGCAGGCCTCCAGGAAGATTGCTTAGGACGCGAGGCCGCGCCCACCGTCTCTCTTAAAGGGGCAGCGTGCATTTTTTGAAATAATCAATTAACCAATGGCAGCGCACTCAGTACTATATCTGGTCACTCCACCATAAGGGGAGTGCTGGAGCAACGTGTTCTATCATTGCTACATCCGGTTCTGTCCTTGATCTGTCTGTGCTGCGTCTGCAGTCTCTGTGCTTCGCTTATACTATTTGTCTCCACAGATCATTGCTAACCCGTATCTGGCTAACTTTGACTATCTCGGTTATTACTGGCGCAAGTGTCATCCCGTTCCGCCATCAGCCATCCGTATCCGTGGACTGTGACAAGGTCACTGGAGCCTGCCTGCTACCATCCACTCTGGACCAGGACCTTCCTCATCCCCGTCAAACCCTCCACGGTTTCTGTTATATACCTGTTACCCTTTTGGTCCCTCTGGGACAGCTGCCACGTGTCCGGGGTCTAACTGGAGGTAGCACCTGTGTCCTCCGGGTATTCCATTCTGGTCCTGTTCGAGGGACCTTACTACGGGTACCCGGGGCTCACTAGTCACGCCCCCTTCGGAGCCCCCCGGACCGCGGTCTCGAGGTTCCACATTAAAAAATAAAGACGAATGTGAACTTCACCATCTCTGTCTCCGCTTCCATTTGTTACAGATTGCTCCGGCCATGGAACCCGCTGGATCCCAGAGACCTCTGACCACGGATCTGTGCCAGGAGGTGGCCCGTTTAGGAGTTCAACAGGACAAGATCACGACTTATCTACGCAGCTTGTCTACCCGCATGGATTCCTTGGGGTCCTCGTCTGCACCTGACTCTTCTATCAATACTCAGGTACCAGTTCCCATGGCAAGTAAAGGTCCCCGCCTGGCGGCTCCTACCCGTTTCCTGGGTGATCCTACTCAGTGTCGGGGTTTTCTCAATCAGTGCACTCTACACTTCGAAATCTTGGGGCACATGTTTGCTTCTGACCGAGCCAAGGTGGGCTTCATCATGTCACACATGGGAGGAGAGGCCCTCGCCTGGCTAAACCCGCTATGGGAGAGAGGGGATCCGCTGGTTAATGATCTTCAATCTTTCCTAGAGGCTTTTCGAGGGACCTTCGATGAACCTGGTCGCACCACTTCGACCGCTTCTGCCTTGCTTCGCCTGCTCCAAGTTACTCTCACGGTGGCTCAGTATGCTGTTAAATTCCGCACCCTCTCGTCTGAATTGTCGTGGAACAATGAGGCCTTGGTAGCTAACTTCTGGGAAGGCCAATCCGGAAGAATCAAGGATGAGCTGGCGGGACGGGACAGACCTACCATCTTGGAAGAGCTAATATCCTTGGCAACCCGAATTGACCTGCGTTTTCAGGAGCGTTCCATGGAGATCAAGCGGGACAAAAGGTCTTATCACCTGGACTCTAGTGTGTTCAAAACAGGTACCTCGCCTTCCTCCTCCGAGGCCATGGAGGTAGACCGTGTAAGTTTGGCCACCCGCCGCCGGGAGGCACGTCACAAGGAGGGAAGTTGTTACTACTGCGGTAGTTCTGAGCATCAGATCCATTTCTATCCAAAAAAGTCGGGAAACTCCAGTGCCTAGGTTCGGTAGGAGGGGCCAACCTAGGTAGAGAACAGTCCTCTCCCTCATTACAAATCTCAGTTTCCGTGTCCTATGGAGCAATAAAATTCTCCGAACATTGTCTACTGGATTCTGGAGCTGCAGGGAACTTCATCCAGCAGGCGGTTGTGGATCATTACCGCTTACCAGTCCAGCGTCTTCCTGATGCGTTGCGGGTGACCGCCGTAGATGACAAACCACTGACCGAGCCCGTCCAGTTTCAAACCGAGTTGGTGGAACTCCGGGTAGGTCTAATGCATGCTGAACGAATGCGATTTTATGTATATCCCGGTTTGTCCCATCCCATGCTTTTAGGTTTACCTTGGCTCCAGGTGCATGAACCAGTCCTAAATTGGAAAACTGGAGAAGTTGGGGAGATACCTGCATGAATCGTTGCTTAACCCGGATTCAACCTGTTTCGCCTCCAGTTCAGCCTGATACCCTGCCAGGGTTGCCTTCCTCCTATTGGTCCTTCTCTGACGTCTTTGGGAAAAAGGAGGCTGAGAGACTACCTCCACACAGGTCGTATGACTGTCAGATAGAGCTTCTTCCTGGAGCATCTCCTCCTCGCGGGAGAGTTTATCCTCTTTCGCAGGCAGAGACTCAGGCTATGTCGGACTACATCCAAGAGAATCTGGCAAGAGGATTTATCCGAAAGTCATCATCACCGGCAGGAGCTGGATTTTTCTTTGTGAAGAAGAAGGATGGATCCTTGTGGCCCTGTATCGACTACCGGGGTCTAAATCAGATCACGGTAAAAAATAGGTATCCATTACCTCTTATTTCAGAGCTGTTTGATCGTCTCCGAGGGGCCAAGATCTTCACCAAATTGGATCTCAGAGGGGCCTACAACCTGATCCAAGTCAGAGAGGGAGACGAATGGAAAACAGCCTTCAACACCCGTGACGGCCACTATGAATACCTGGTAATGCCATTTGGCCTAAGCAATGCACCTGCGGTCTTTCAGGAATTTTTTAATGACATTTTCAGGGACCTGCTCTATACTTGTTTCGTGGTCTACCTGGACGATATTTTGATTTTCTCTGCAGACTTGGCGTCACACCGGAGGCAAGTACGTCTGGTCTTACAAAGACTGAGAGAGAACAGGCTATATGCCAAATATGAGAAATGCCTCTTTGAGCAGTCTTCTTTGCCTTTCCTTGGGTACATTGTATCTTCCACAGGATTAAAGATGGACCCAGAGAAGTTGTCTGCTGTTCTCAAGTGGCCTCGTCCGTCTGGGCTAAAAGCCATACAACGGTTCCTGGGGTTCGCCAACTACTACCGGCAATTCATTCCACACTTTTCCACCCGAGTGGCTCCTCTCACAGCCTTAACCCGGAAAGGTGTAAACTCCAAGAAATGGTCCTCCGAGGCAGAAGAGGCCTTTGTTTCTCTCAAAAAAGCCTTCGCTTCAGCACCCGTTCTCCATCGTCCAAATTCTAATGAGCAATTTTTTCTTGAGGTAGACGCTTCTTCCATAGGTGCAGGAGCAGTTCTCACCCAGAAGTCATCTACTGGGCGGATGATCTCTTGTGGTTTTTTTTCCAAGGTTTTTTCTCCTGCAGAAAGGAACTACTCTGTTGGAGATCGTGAACTGTTGGCTATCAAATTGGCTCTGCAAGAATGGAGACATGTCCTTGAGGGAGCTCATCACCAGGTAGTCATATTCACCGATCATAAAAACCTTGCCTATCTCCATACTGCTCTAAGGCTGAATCCCCGTCAGGCTCGCTGGGCATTGTTTTTTGCCCGTTTCAATTTTGTACTTCATTTCCGTCCAGCTGACAAGAACATCAAGGCAGACGCACTCTCCAGAGCCTTTTTGTCTCCTGAACTGGAGGAAGAACTTCAGCACATCATTGAACCTTCTAGGTTAGTCTCTGTTGCCTCCACTGATCTTGCCCAGCTTCCTCTAGGGAAGACTCTCGTGTCCGCTTCTGATCGTAATCGTGTTCTGCGGTGGGGTCATTCTTCTAAGTTGGCTGGCCATGCTGGTCAGAAAAAGACTCAGCAACTCATCTCCCGTTACTACTGGTGGCCTACCATGGGCAAGGATATCCAGGAGTTCGTCGCAGCCTGTCCTTCATGTGCCTGTAACAAGACTGATAAACATCTAGCAGCCGGCAGGCTTCTGCCTCTTCCGATCCCGTCCGCTCCCTGGCAGCACATCGCGATGGATTTCATCACGGATCTTCCCATTTCTTCTGGCTGCTCAGTGGTATGGGTTGTGGTGGACCGCTTCTCTAAAATGGCCCACTTTGTTCCGCTATCTGGTCTCCCGTCTGCTCCAGAACTGGCCGCTCACTTCATTCAGCACATCTTCCGTCTACATGGATTTCCTCTCCACATCGTGTCCGATAGGGGCGTCCAGTTCACCTCTAAGCTCTGGAGAGCACTCTGTAAAATGGTAAAAATTGAACTAGATTTTTCTTCTGCATACCATCCCCAGTCCAATGGGCAGGTGGAGAGGATCAATCAAATCCTGGCTGGATACCTGCGTCACTTCATCAACACTCATCATAATGACTGGGTAGAGTTACTGCCCTGGGCGGAATTCTCCTACAACAACCAAGTAAGTGAATCTTCTGGAAAATCTCCCTTTCAGATTGTGTTTGGACTCCAACCCGGAATTCCTCTTCCTATCTCTGGATCGTCTGATGTTGCGGCAGTCGATACCTTGTCTAAAGATTTCTCGAACATTTGGAGAGATACCAGGTCTGCTCTGGGAGAAAGCCTCTCAACGTATGAAAAGGCATGCAGACAAAAGACGTTTGGAGGCTCCCATCTTTCGTCCCGGAGACAAGGTATGGCTCTCCCCCAAGTACATCCGTTTAAAGTTACCATCGTACAAATTGGGTCCCCGTTTCATTGGTCCCTTTGAAGTCTTGAGACAAATCAACCCGGTCTCTTACAAACTGAAATTGCCTAATTCTCTACGTGTGCCTAACTCCTTTCATGTTTCCCTCCTCAAACCAGTAGTGTTGAGCTCCTTCTTTAAGGACCCGGGTACCACTCCAGATCCGGTTTCTGAGGATGATGTTTTTGAGGTAAAACATATCTTGGCCTCTAAGAAAGTAAGAGGTAGGATCTATTACCTGGTGGACTGGAGGGGTTTTGGTCCTGAGGAGAGGTCTTGGGAGCCTAAAGAGAACATCCAGGCTCCTCTTCTTCTTAAAAGATTTCACGCAGGCTTGAAAAAGAGGGGGGGTAAAGAGGGGGATACTGTTACACTCGGTCCCCGTGCTGGCTCTGCACTCCATCCTGGTCACTCACCTCCTGCTCCTCTAGCTGTCCCTCTGCAGCAGTCTGTGCGCAGGCTGAAGTCTCCTGCTCCGTCTGCTCCTCAGCGTCCGGCGTCCTCCCCCAGTTCCTGGCACGCTGCCAGCAGGCCTCCAGGAAGATTGCTTAGGACGCGAGGCCACGCCCACCGTCTCTCTTAAAGGGGCAGCGTGCATTTTTTGAAATAATCAATTAACCAATGGCAGCGCACTCAGTACTATATCTGGTCACTCCACCATAAGGGGAGTGCCGGAGCAACGTGTTCTATCATTGCTACATCCGGTTCTGTCCTTGATCTGTCTGCGCTGCGTCTGCAGTCTCTGTGCTTCGCTTATACTATTTGTCTCCACAGATCATTGCTAACCCGTATCTGGCTAACTTGGACAATCTCGGTTATTACTGGCGCAAGTGTCATCCCGTTCCGCCATCAGTCATCCGTATCCGTGGACTGTGACAAGGTCACTGGAGCCTGCCTGCTACCATCCACTCTGGACCAGGACCTTCCTCATCCCCATCAAACCCTCCACGGTTTCTGTTATATACCTGTTACCCTTTTGGTCCCTCTGGGACAGCTGCCACATGTCCGGGGTCTAACTGGAGGTAGCACCTGTGTCCTCCGGGTATTCCATTCTGGTCCTGTTCGAGGGGGCCTTACTACGGGTACCCGGGGCTCACTAGTCACGCCCCCTTCGGAGCCCCCCGGACCGCGGTCTCGAAGTTCCACATTAAAAAAAAAGACGAATGTGAACTTCACCATCTCTGCCTCCGCTTCCATTCGTTACAACTGGAAAGATCCTTCACTCGATTGAAGTTGGCTCTTACGGGGGATGAAGTTCTGGCCTACCCAGACTATCATCAACCATTCATCCTCTATACTGATGCCAGCAACGTGGAACTGGGAGCAGTGCTGTCGCAGGTACAGAAAGCAAAGAAAGAGTGATCTCCTACGCTAGCAGGAAACTTCTCCCCACTGAAAGGAACCCTGACAGCTACAGCACCTTCAAGCTGGAGTTCAAGCTGGCCTACCCAGACTATCATCAACCATTCATCCTCTATACTGATGCCAGCAACGTGGAACTGGGAGCAGTGCTGTCGCAGGTACAGAAAGCAAAGAAAGAGTGATCTCCTACGCCAGCAGGAAACTTCTCCCCACTGAAAGGAACCCTGACAGCTACAGCACCTTCAAGCTGGAGTTCCTCGCTATCGTCTGAGCTGTGACTGAGGGGTTCAAACACTACCTAGCTGCGGCAAAGTTCACTATCTTCACGGACAACAATCAGCTGACTCACTTGGAAACCGCAAAGCTAGGTGCACTGGAGCAGCGATGGATGGCCCAGCTGTCCAACTACGAGTTCACCATCAAGTACCAAGTGGGACATAAGAATGCCAATGCTGATGCGCTGTCCAGAATGCCCAACTTACCAGATGGGGAGAAGATCTGGACGCACTCGAAGAAATCGAGTTACCAGCTTTCCACCGTCCAATTGCGACCCAACGCGCCCAAGGGGTGAAAAACAAGCGCTACATCACGAAAGAGGCCACATTAAACCCATTGCCTCACCATGAGTGGGCAGAGACACAGGTTAGTGACCCAGCAGTCCGCCTGGTAAAGGAGCTACTGACTCAAGCTGACTCGAGTCCTGGTCCAGATGCTTAACAAGAAACCCAACAGTTGTGGAAGGAAAAGGGCAGGCTGTTCATCTATGAGGGAAAGCCGTGTCGGAGGAGTGTCAACGCCTGAACTCATGATCTGGTCTGGCAGGTGGTAGTCCCGAGGCGAGATTTGTCAATGGTCCTGGAAGCATACCACAATGGAGCAGGACACTTCGGATGGAAGAAGTTAGAGGCCCTACTTCACGAGAGGTTCTACTGGGTTGGTTTGAGGAAGGCCATTGAAGATTGGTGCCGAGAATGTGGACCATGCAACTTGCGAAGGAAAGATCGTAACAGCCAGCGAGCCCCGTTGAAGCCAATAATCACAAAACAGCCGCTTGAATTGGTAGCCTTGGACCACGTGAAGCTGACCAAAGCCATTCAGGCTATGTCTATGCCCTAACCATCGTTGACCATTACTCAAGGTTCCTGGTAGTTGTGCCTGTAAAGGACCAAACAGCAAAGACAGCAGCCAAAGCATTTCAACAACACTTTTGTTGGCAACACGGTTACCCTGAACGAGTGCTCACCGACCAAGGCCTAGCCTTTGAAGCAGAAGTGTTCCAGGAGTTCTGTAACATGTACGGCTGCAAGAGAATCAGGACAATGCCGTACCATCCACAGACAAATTGCATGTGTGAGAAGATGAACCAAGTGGTAATTGACCTCTTGACGACCTTGACCCTGGAAGAGAGAAAACTGTGGCCAGAAAAGTTGCCAGATCTGGTGGATCTCTACAACCACATTCGGGTGAATTCCACCAACTGTACTCCAGCCTACTTGATGAGAGCAAGACCTGGCAAATTGCCCATTGACTTGGACATGGGAGTCCTGACACCTGAGGTGACATCATCAGATGCAGACTGGGATACAGAGCGGCAGCAACAGTATCGCAAAGTGCAAGAATGCGTAGAGAAGAGTTTGTCTCAAGCAAGACAGAAGCAAGAAAGAAACTACAATCAGCACGCGCCTGCAGTTCCCTTGTCGCCTGGAGAACAGGTACTCAAAAGGAAAAGACGACTCTACAAACTTGACAATCAGTGGGAAGCTGAACCATACACTGCTATGCCTTCAGATTTTGACAATATCAAGTTGTGCCTTATCAGCAGGGATGGAGGAGAAAACTCCGCAGCAGTGTCAAGGGATCACCTAAAACCGTGCCCTGACCAACTAAAGGAAAGGATTGAAGGCAAAGACATTCCTCAGTCAGTGGAAAAAGAAGAAAAGGTCCGAACTGTACTTGGCGAGTTCCCTTCGAATTGGAAAAGAGTAAACCAAGCCATAGTCGTGCCCATCTTAACCTTTCCCCAACTAGTAGTGCCAGAAAGAGAAGTGATTGAAGATCAGCCTGAAGATCCGCAAGCTCAAGTGACAGAAGCCACATCTGCAAAGGAACGCGAAAATCTGCCCCTGCTAACGGTGAATCTGTCAGTCCCACAGTGAGTCTAAGAAATCGCAGGTTACTGCCCAGCTTACCAATACACACACTAGACCAGGCTAGATCACTACAGAAACCTGTACTGCGTAAATCAACCCATAGTACTAGAGGTCAGTTCCCAGCCAGGTATAAAGACTAAAGTGCTACTGTACTAGTAATGTAAATAAGTTAAAAATGTTTATAATTGCAACCATTAAGCATATGTGCCTACAGAGACTACGGTACAGTCATGGACAAAAGTTTTCAGATTGACACAAATATTAATTTTTACAAAGTCTACTGCTTCACTTTTTCTAATGGCAATTTGCATATACTCCAGAATGTTATAAAGAGTGATGAGCTTAACAGCAATTACTTGCAAAGTCAATATTTGGCTAGAAAATGAACTTTATCCCCCAAAACACATTTCAACATCATTGCAACCCTGCCTTAAAAGGACCAGCTAATCTCTTTTCAGTGATTGCTCCATTAACACAGGTGTGGGTGTTGATGAGGACATGGCTGGAGATCAATCTGTCATGATTAAGTAAGAATGACACCACTGGACACTTTAAAAGGAGGCTGGTGCTTGGCATCATTGTTTCTCTTCTGTTAACCATGGTTATCTCTAAAGAAACACGTGCAGTCATCATTGCAATGCACAAAAATGGCCTAACAGGGAAGAGTATCGCAGCTAGAAAGATTGCACCTCAGTCAACAATCTATCGCATCATCAAGAACTTCAAGGAGAGAGGTTCCATTGTTGCCAAAAAGGCTCCAGGGCGCCCAAGAAAGACCAGCAAGCGCCAGGACCGTCTCTTAAAAGTGTTTCAGCTGCGGGATCGGGCAACCAGCAGTGCAGAGCTTGCTCAGGAATGGCAGCAGGCAGGTGTGAGTGCATCTGCACGCACTGTGAGGCGGAGACTCTTTGAGCAAGGCCTGGTCTCAAGGAGGGCAGCAAAGAAGCCACTTCTCTCCAGAAAAAACATCATGGACAGACTGATATTCTGCAAAAGGTACAGGCAGTGGACTGCTGAGGACTGGGGTAAAGTTATTTTCTCTGATGAATCCCCTTTTCGATTGTTTGGGACATCAGGAAAACGCCTCATTCGGAGAAGACAAGGTGAGCGCTACCACCAGTCTTGTCTCATGCCAACTGTTAAGCATCCTGAAACCATTCATGTGTGGGGTTGCTTCTCAGCCAAGGGAATCGGCTCTCTCACAGTCTTGCCTAAAAACACAGCCATGAATAAAGAATGGTACCAGAATGTCCTCCAAGAGCAACTTCTCCCAACCCTCCAAAAGCAGTTTGGTGATCAACAATGCCTTTTCCAGCATGATGGAGCACCTTGCCATAAAGCAAAGGTGATAACTAAATGGCTCAGGGAACAAAACATAGAGATTTTGGGTCCATGGCCTGGAAACTCCCCAGATCTTAATCCCATTGAGAACTTGTGGTCAATCATCAAGAGACAGGTGGACAAACAAAAACCTAAAAATTCTGACAAAATGAAAGCATTGATTGTGCAAGAATGGACTGCTATCAGTCAGGATTTGGTCCAGAAGTTGATTGAGAGCATGCCAGGGAGAATTGCAGAGGTCCTGAAGAAGAAGGGTCAACACTGCAAATATTGACTTGCTGCATTAACTCATTCTAACTGTCAATATAAGCTTTTGTTACTCATATGTTTGCAAATATTATATTTCTGTCTGTGATAAAAACATCTGTCAAACACACATAAAAACCAGAGGGCAGCAGATCATGTGAAAATATAATATTTGTGTCATTCTCAAAACTTTTGGCCATGACTGTATGAACTTTTCACCATTCTCATTTCCTTGATTAAATGGACGATTGGGTCACTGGATTCGTAGTGACCAGGACAATGCTTGTAAATAGTTAGCATTAATGGCTACAGAACAAAAACCATCTGGCATGGCCGAAGATGTGGTCCAAAAGGGAGACCAGCCATGCCTTGTAGCCCGCCCAAGGCCTTGAGGGTTTGAGACGGGTCCCTCATATTGTACTTTGTAGGGTGAAAAGGACACCTCATTTCAGACTTCACCAAAAATTTATATATTTGTTGTTAAAATTCTGTAAATAGTTATATGTTTTCTTTTATGTTTCCTCAGTCCGGGAGTACTAGGGAGGAATGTGGCACTCCAGGAGTTCAGTTTCCACAGTGACCTTGTCTCCCTCCAGGAGGGAGTGATGTCATGCCTGAAAGCAAGGAAGGATCCCTTTAACAGGTAACACACAGCATACAACACTTTTCTTACTCCAGACCAGAAGGGGGAGCTCTAACACCTGATTTCAGGGGAGCTTCCCTGGAATATTCTGGTTGGGGGAGGAGTTAGTTAGTTAGTGCCTGAGAAGTGTGGAGGAAAGACTTGTAGCTAGGAGCTGGGGGACAGGAGCTAAAGCTGAGCTCACCCCTAGAGCTGAGCGCCAGAAACCGAACCCCGGAGTCCGAGGCTGAGTGGGTAAACTAAAGCCCCAGCAGCAGAATCCAGAGGGCAGGAGACAGCAGGTTCTCAGCCCCAACTAAGACTCGACTACACAGCAGCAGCACATGTGAGCCGGAAACTCCATATTGGAGCGATCCCTGAAGCAGGCTACAGTTGTCTGATATGCAAGTAGAGTGCTACTTAAGCCACAGAGAGAGAGGAACTTTAACAGAGTTTACAACAGCAAGTACCTCAGAGAATAGCGCTAGAAAGGAGACCTCACATCCCACCTGAATGAGGAGATTCCAAATTGCTTCCTGGCTGACCGACTCCAGCACCAACTGTAACCTGATCCATGGACACTTTGCCTGCAAAACTGTGAGAAAAGATTTGGAAACTCCATCTGACTGCGTCCTCTCAAGTTCTTCCTGCAAAACTCACTCAGCACTGCTACATCCCTTGCTAAATACTACATCCTTACCACCATCTACCTCACAACATCTCCCTGCCCTGGAACAACAAGCTTCACCTGTGGGAAACCTTACCAACTCTGCTGCATCACACCATCCATCCCAGAGGATCTGCACTACAGCGCTGGTCACCTCTAACCAGAAACCACAGGTGGCGTCACGAACACTTTACTACAAACTCTATCATTCCTTGTAAATATTCCCCTTTATTGGGCGCCCAGGGCCACAGACCGAGTTACTGCTGCTGTGACACAACCCTTTAAGACACCGGCCCGGTACCGAGGCGATCCACATGCACGAGTATAGCATTCTAATTAATATTTTTTAACTAGCTAAATGTGAAACAGCCTGCTGTATCCCACCTTGTCATTTAGTGCTGTGGTGATATGAAACTGTCTGCAGACCTAAGGCACATTAAAAAATATATATAATTTTTCAGTTGCAAAAAGTTAGACAACCCCCTGTATCACACTTTGTCATTTTGTTAGTGTAAGCATGTGCTGAGATGTAGTATGCAGGGATTGCAGAGCAGTACGGTATAACAATATTTAATTTAACAGTAAAGATGAAAGTACAGTAATCTCCTCGCAGGGAGCTAATAAACAGTAAACAAGAATCAATAGAATAACAAGGATAAATGGAATAGTCAGAATGAGTGCGACAGTCTGAGATTCAAACAACACTTATCGTGGCTCCTGCTGGTGCTCCTTAGTCCACAGTCTGATGGGGGTAATATTGCCGGCAATGGCCGGTGTACAGTCCTCCAATGGGGTCCAAGATTAGTGATCCGTCTTCTGGCGGCAGAGGGTGGTCTCTGGTTTTACTCGCTGAGCCCCTAGTCCATAAGACTGCACAGCCAAATGAAGCTGCAGGAGTCTCTGTACCAAGCGTGGCCTGATATACGCTAGAAAGCAAAGGGAACTGCACCTCAGTGTCCTGTAGCCGGCCCACACTGCTCCGTTCGAGCCTTGCCCGATGTTTATCCAGGCGCACAGCGCTTTCCTCAGTCACAGTCCCACTAGAGCGTGCTGGTAAGTCTGGATGCTGCCCGTCTCGGCTCTGCTGCGCTGGGTGCGGAGCGCGCTGCTCACCATGCTGCACTCTCTCTGATGGCGAGAAACTGCCCCCTGCTTTGCGCGCTTTCAGCTCTGTGTTCCCCTTAAACACGCCCCCTCTTTCCGGGTCATGGGTTTGTCTGGTCCCCTATTCCTTCCCTCAGGCAACATGGGACGCAGTCTCGACAGATACGGACCTGGCTCAATACAGGTACCCATAGCCCGGTCTTCCTCCTTACATTAGGTTGAAATTAACCACAGATGGGTGAGCCTGAAGAGCTGTTCACATATTCTATGCCATGGTCATCAGAAGTGTACTCAAAAGCTTCACAGAGTCAAGATGAGGAAATCTGCACCGATGCCCAACATTTTTTTAGCTTGGATCCAGGGCAGGAAGGAATAGGGCCCGAATAGCATCGTGACCCTCGTCATTAGATGTTAACCCCTGGGGGGAGGTGATCCTGATGAGACTCAGATATCTGAGGCTCATGTGGACTGTACTGTGCTGTCAGGGCAGGAAGAGGAGGAGGGTGACTCCAAGGGCGAGGAATGTGATAACACACAGGATGATGATGATGAGGTGTTAGATCCCAGTTGGCATGAGCATAGAGGCACACAACTGAGTAGGTCTTCTGAGGAGGAAGATGAGGAGGTTATGTTGCGTCGTACATCGCAGACACATAGTGATGCAGCCACGACGAGCAATGCATCCTCAGCCACAACTGTGGCTGTGACCAACAGTATCCGTGGGTATGCATCTTGCAGGGGTGTCAAGGGTTGCCTTTTTTGACACTGCAAAGGATGAGTCAACTCAAGTAATCTGCCAACTTTGCGAAAAAAAGTATGAACCTTCACTGTTAGGCGTCAGCTGGATTTGAACCTGGATCTGAGGCATCAGTGGTCCCCCATCCAGGGCAGATGCTGCTTAGTTTCACCATTGATCCCAATGCCTAGCCAGTCTGAGAGTATAAGCTGTCTCCAGGGTCTTTGTTAATAGTAGCCTTAAGCTTAGGTTACAGAAGGAGACAGGACTATTATAGCCTAAGTCCAGAAATGCCTGCACTGAGCATGTCCGTGACATGGCGAACCATGATTGGTGGTTAATGTCAGCTGATCCTCTGACCTGGCATCGCCTGATTGGTCACGTATGATGTCATCGGTGATGTGATTGACGAGATGGCTGGGCGGAGCTTAGCCCTTAAATAGCTTGTCTGTCCGCGGCGCGGTGCGGTTAGATCATACTAAAATAGGCAGTGCTCATGTGTGGACGTACCAGAATCTGGGCTCCACGTGCTCTCTAGCTTTGCTCTCCGGGACCTGCCCATGCCAGAGTTCGCTCGGCTAATTATCATAGGTCCTTCAGGCAGGTTTAGCTTATGCCAGGCAGATAGTCAATGTGACGCAGTCTTGCTAAGAATATAGGTTAGCTATACACCCTGAGCAGACTGCGGGGTGCGTAACCTGTAGCCAATGTGGCGCAGTCTTGTTACGAATATAGGGTAGCCATACACCCTGAGCAGACTGCGGGGCACGTAATCTGGACATTGCCTGCCAAGCTGAACAGAGTTGCTCAGTCCGGTCTCACGCCAGCTGGTAGCACGCACGCCTGGCGCTAGTCGCACGCACTTCCTAGAGACTGGCACGTAGCTTCTGTGCAGTCAACAGGGCCATGTCTATTATAGCTTGCAGCACATAGTGCAAACCTAATATCTGGCAAGTGGCTTCTGCGCCATTAACAGGCCTACATCTACGCCAGTCGATAGCACATCTCCCGTGATGTTAACGGAGATAGTGCCAATTCTACATCTCCCCTAGTGTGAAGTAACACAGGTGAGATCTAATTTAATCCTTTAGTTGTCAGTTGTTACCCTGTTACCCAAAGGGTGTTCGGCAGCAGTGACATAAACTGCATCGCGGACCCCGGGTTCGGTTGCAATCCATTATATATTAAAGTTGTTGCAACCGAGCTAATAACATTCACATGCGCACTCAACATGTGTTACTGTGGGAATCGCACTGTGCAAAAATGCGGACCAGCAGACCTCAACAACCATCAGCCACCCCATCAATCTCATCTGCTGCTTCTTCCTCCTCCTCCTCTGTTACGGTGCCAACTATTGAGACGCAGGTCTTCGACCACAGAACCTCGGGTTCGTTACCTGCTTCAGTCATGCTGACTGAGAGTGTAAGGAGGTGGCTGGGACCCTCAATTGCCTCCTCTCTCCTACACACTGGGCCCCTACGGCACCTCAATGGTTACCTTATGTTTTACACTGTTCTGCTGTGTATTGGTGTTGTTCTGTCATGCATTAAGATGTACAATGTAATGTGTTGTATATGCTATGTAACTGCCTTGAATATAATTAGCTCAGGGACAGAAGGAGTTAAGGGGCCCGGTCTAGCCGATTTCCTGTCTCTAGTGCCCGGGCAGGCTTGCCCAGGGCAAGACGCTCTGCACGGCCAGGAACGGAGGGTGCCCCGATTCAGCGAATGGGAGCCGCTATAGACTATCGTGCAGTGCAGACGGGCATTGGTTCTGCGGGAGCGACTGCAGATGGACTGTGATTCCTAAATCCGGACGGCAGCCTTTGATGCTGGATAACTTTGTGAAGATGCATGGAAAGCGCAGGAAGCATTGTTTTATTTACCTCATGTTACCTCATGTTCATTAAAAGTTTCAAACATTGGAACGCTGGAGGATGCATTCCCAGCGCTGAGAGTGAACATGTGATCGATGTAAATGACTGTGCCGCAGGGCTGGGACTTTATCTGTCTTTTTATGTGCAAGGGGCCGGGGTGCTCACTGACTATGACTTAGTGGACTCGCCCACAACTACCACCCCGTGCCGCAATGTTACATTTGGCGTAGTTGGCAGGATCGAACCCAGCAGCCCTGCCGTTACAAGACTGATTGAGAATACTCCAGGATTTCTAGACACTCGTTCTGAAGGAGCAACTGCAGATGGACTGTGGTTCCCAAAATCTGGTCAGCAGCCGTTGATGCTGGATAACTTTGTGAAGATGCACGGAAAGCGCAGGAAGCATTGTTTTATCTACCTCATGTTGATTAAATGTTTCAAATGTTGAAACGCTATTGTGGCTTGTGGTGCATTCGGAGGATGCATTCCCCGTGCTGAGAGTGACCTTGTGATGCAGGTAAATGACTGTGCCGCAGAGATGGGACTTTATCTGTCTTTTTATGTGCAAAGGGCCGGGGTGCTCACTGACTATGGCTTAGTGGACTCGCCCACAACTATCACCCCGTGCAACCTTGTTACAAGAGCCCGCCATCAGCTATAACGAAAGCGGACATGCCTGCTGATTTTGACTCATCTCATCGTAACATCTCCGCCTGCACCTCTCTCTCATGGTCCAGCAGTTTGTCCAGTTCACCATACTCCGCCCTCTTTCAGCATTGCAGCTATCACAATTCCGCAATTATGGTCACATAAAAATTGTTTACTCCTACGCATGACAAAATTAAGAGGTTGAACTCCACCATCTTCAATCTGTTGGCCACGGAAATTCTGCCTTTCCGCCTGGCAGATATAGACGGTTTCCGAAAGCTGATGGCAGTCGCAGGACTGGGGGGCTTTGGCTGGTCTCCGTTCGTTTTTTGTATTTGTTCTTTTGCTCAGTTCTTGTGATATTTTACTGCTGGGTTGCTACGTGTCCACACCAGAGAACTGATATAGGTGGTCGAGACCGTGTGGTCTCAGTATATTTGGATTCAGAAGTGTTGGAGTTTTTCCTAGGGTTTTTTTGGGTTGCAGACAGTATTCTCTCCTTTGCTGTTCTATCTAGACAGTTTTGGGCCCCAGCATTTGCTCAATCTATTTTCTGTCTGTGTTCGTATTTTCATCTTGTCTAACCGCCATTATATGTCTGGGGGCTTCCTATTCTTTTGGGGTCTACTCCGGGCAGTTAGCTTTCCTCTTTCCATCTTCAGGGATAGCTATCTCTCCGGCTGTGACGAGGCATCTAGGGCACCGTAGGAACGTCCCACGGCTACTTCTAGTTGTGAGGTTAGTTTAGGGGTCTGCAACCTATTAGTTTCCAACCTCTCTGGTGTTCGGCTGCCTATGCGGTTTTTTGCTCCTGCCTCCTCAGCTACCTATACATAACAGAATAACCGGCCATACTGAAAATTCTATGGTACTCAATAGAAGGGAAAAATAGTAAAGAAAAAAAAAAGTTGTCAGAGTTGTCAGAAATTTATTTTTCCTGTTTGTTGAATTTTTTTCCCTCTTTTTCTCTGGGGGCTGAGGAGGAATTTTTTTTTTCTCTCCTCAGTGGAGGTCAAGTATTTGTCCGATCGTGTGGAGCAGCTTGCTGCTGAAGTTCGGAGTATTGCTATCTATCTTGCTGGGTTGCCTGCTGTGGAACCTAGGATCCCTCTGCCGGATTTATTTTTGGGGGATCGGTCTAAGTTTTTGAATTTTAAAAATAACTGTAAGTTTGAAGCATATCCTCAGGGAACACAACGCAGCAGGTTCAAATTGTCATCTCCCTGTTGCGCGGTGACCCTCAGGATTGGGCCTTTTCCCTGACACCTGGGGATTCTGTTTTGAATGATGTTGATGTGTTTTTTCAGGCTCGGGGGTTATTGTACGATGAACCTAATGTTACTGATCAAGCTGAAAAAACCTTGTTGGCATTGAATCAGGGTCATGAAGCCGCTGAGCTGTATTGCCAGAAATTCAGAAAGTGGGCAGTCCTTACTAAATGGGATGATGATGCTCTGGTAGCTCTTTTTCGGAAGGGTCTGGCAGAGACTGTAAAGGTTGTTATGGTGGGATTCCCTGTCCCCTCTGGTCTCAATGACTCTATGTCATTAGCTATTCAAGTTGACAGCGAGCGTAGAAATATGCGTGAGATTGTGATGCCTTGCGGGCCAGCCCTGAGCCCATGCAGTGTGATGGAGTGACTTCTGGGGCACAGTGTCATGAATTTTGTAAGCGTAATAAGTTGTGCTACTATTGTGGTGACGCTTCTCATGCTATTTCCGTCTGCTCCAAGCGGGCAAGACGTTTTGCGCGCTCAGTTATTTTGGGTGGTGTTCAGACTAAATATCTGTTGACTGTTACCTTGATTTGCTCCATGTCCACATTTTCAGCTCAGGCTTTTGTTGATTCAGGGGCAGCTATAAACCTGATGGATTTTGATTTTGCCAAACGTTGTGGTTTTCCTATGATGCCCCTGCGGAAGTCTGTTCCTTTGCTGGGCATTGATTCTACCCCTTTGGCGGAGAATAAACCCCAGTCTTCTATCCAGGTGATAATGCAGGTTGAACCGGACCACCAAGAGAATTGCAAATTTTTGGTGTTACATAATTTACATGACATTGTTGTACTGGGGTTTCCTTGGTTACAAACTCACAATCCTGTTTTGGATTGGAAATCTGTGTCTGTGACCAGTTGGGGTTGTCAAAGTGTTCGTGCTGACACTCCTGTTTTTTCTGCCCTCCCCAGTCTCAAGATGTTTTTTCTGCCTTCCCCCAGTCTCAAGATGTTCCTGACTATTTGACTGATTTTTCTGATGTGTTTAGTCAGAGTAAGTCTGCATCTTTACCTCCTCATAGGAGTTATGATTGCGCTATTTACTTAGTACCCGGTTGTAAATTTCCAAAGGGTCGGCTCTTTAATTTATCTGTACCTGAGCATGAGGCTTTGCAATCTTATATCAAAGAGTCTTTAGAGAAGGGTCATATCAGACCATCCTCTTCACCCTTGGGCGCCGGCTTTTTCTTTGTGGCCAAGAAGGATGGCTCATTGAGGCCGTGTATTGATTATCGTCTCCTGAATAAGATCACTGTTAAATATCAATATCCGTTACCCTTGATTTCTGACCTATTTTCCAGAGTGAAGGGTGCTTGTTGGTTTACCAAGCTTGACCTCAGGGGGGCGTATAATCTTATTCGCATCAAGCACGGAGATGAATGGAAGACGGCGTTTAATACCCCAGAGGGGCATTTTGAGTACCCAGTGATGTCTTTTGGGCTCACTAATGCCCCTTCCGTCTTCCAATCCTTTATGAACGATATTTTCTGGGATTTCGTGGATAAATTTCTGATTGTTTATTTGGACGATATCTTGATTTTTTCTAATGACTGGGATTCTCATGTGGAACATGTTCGGACTGTATTCCGGATTTTGAGAGAAAACGCATTGTATGTGAAGGGATCAAAATGTCTTTTTGGCGTACAGAAGGTTTCATTTCTTGGATTCATTTGGTCTCCATCTGCTATTGAAATGGACCCGCTCAAAGTTCAGGCCATTTGTGATTGGGTTCAACCCACTACATTGAAGGCTCTTCAGAGATTTTTGGGTTTTGCTAATTTTTATCGTAAATTTATAGCTAATTTCTCTGGTATTGTGAAGCCACTGACTGATTTGACCAAGAAGGGTTCTGATGTAGTGAATTGGTCTCCTGAGGCAGTTTCTGCATTTCAGGAGCTTAAGCGGAGATTCACTTCTGCTCCTGTTCTGCGCCAACCTGATGTTTCTCTACCATTTCAGGTGGAGGTTGATGCTTCTGAGATTGGTGCAGGAGCCGTTTTGTCCCAAAGGGATCCGGAGACCTCTAAGATTAACGCTTGTGCCTTTTTCTCTCGAAAATTTTCCCCAGCGGAACGTAATTATGATGTTGGTAATCGGGAGTTATTGGCTATGAACTTGGCTTTTGAGGAGTGGAGACATTGGCTGGAAGGAGCCAAGCATCAGGTGGTGGTCCTTACGGATCATAAGAACCTGGTTTATCTTGAATCAGCCAAGCGACTTAATCCTAGACAGGCCAGGTGGGCCTTGTTTTTCACATGTTTTAGTTTTGTGGTCTCTTTTCTCCCGGGCACTAAGAATGTTAAGGCGGATGCCCTCTTGAGGAATTTCTTTCTGGATTCTCCTGAGGTAACTGAGCCTGCTGTTATTCTGAAGGAGGGTGTGGTTCTTTCCGCTATCTCGCCCAATTTGAGACTGGCTTTGGAGAAATTTCAGGAGGATAAACCTGAACGTTGCCCTGCTGGGAGATTGTTTGTCCCAGACCAGTGGAGGAAGAATGTGATGTCCGAGATTCATTGCTCCACGTTGGTCGGCCATCCTGGTATTTTTGGTACCAGAGATTTGGTGAGTCGGTCCTTTTGGTGGCCCACTTTGTCTCATGACGTCAGGGACTGTGTGCAGTCCTGTGTAACTTGTTCTCGGTCCAAACCTTGCTCTCGCTCTAGAGGTTTGTTAATGCCATTGCCTGTGCCCAAGAGGCCATGGACCCATATCTCTATGGATTTTATTTCCGACCTCCCTGTCTCTCAGAGAATGACCATTATTTGGGTAATCTGTGATAGGTTTTCCAAGATGATACATCTTGTGCCACTACTAGTGTTGAGCGATACTGCCCGATATCCCAAAATATCGGATCGGATTGGATCGGCCTGATACTCAGAAAGTATCGGGTATCGCCGATCTGATATCAGAAACCCAATGCAAGTCAATGGGACAGACATATCGTAATTAAAAAAACCTCTTTCTTTCCTTGTAAACACTAGATATACACACATAGAATACATATATATATATATATATATATATATATATATATATACAGTCAGGGCCAGAAATATTTGGACAGTGACACAATTTTCGCGAGTTGGGCTCTGCATGCCACCACATTGGATTTTAAATGAAACCTCTACAACAGAATTCAAATGCAGATTGTAACGTTTAATTTGAAGGGTTGTGTTAGAAAATGTAGGAATTGTACACATTTCTTTACAAACACTTCACATTTTAGGAGGTCAAAAGTAATTGGACAAATAAACATAACCCAAACAAAATATTTTTATTTTCAATATTTTGTGGCGAATCCTTTGGAGGCAATCACTGCCTTAAGTCTGGAACCCATGGACATCACCAAACGCTGGGTTTCCTCCTTCTTAATGCTTTGCCAGGCCTTTACAGCCGCAGCCTTCAGGTCTTGCTTGTTTGTGGGTCTTTCCCTCTTAAGTCTGGATTTGAGCAAGTGAAATGCATGCTCAATTGGGTTAAGATCTGGTGATTGACTTGACCATTGAAGAATGTTCCACTTTTTTGCACTCATGAACTCCTGTGTAGCTTTGGCTGTATGCTTGGGGTCATTATCCATCTGTACTATGAAGCGCCGTCCAATCAAGTTTGCAGCATTTGGCTGAACTGGGCTGAAAGTATATCCCGGTACACTTCAGAATTCATCCGGCTACTCTTGTCTGCTGTTATGTCATCAATAAACACAAGTGACCCAGTGCCATTGAAAGCCATGCATGCCCATGCCATCACGTTGCCTCTACCATGTTTTACAGAGGATGTGGTGTGCCTTGGATCATGTGCCGTTCCCTTTCTTCTACAAACTTTTGGCTTCCCATCATTCTGGTACAGGTTGATCTTTGTCTCATCTGTCCATAGAATACTTTTCCAGAACTGAGCTGGCTTCTGGAGGTTTTTTCAGCAAATTTAACTCTGGCCTGTCTATTTTTGGAATTGATGAATGGTTTGCATCTAGATGTGAACCCTTTGTATTTACTTTCATGGAGTCTTCTCTTTACTGTTGACTTAGAGACAGATACACCTACTTCACTGAGAGTGTTCTGGACTTCAGTTGATGTTGTGAACGGGTTCTTCTTCACCAAAGAAAGTATGCGGCGATCATCCACCACTGTTGTCTTCCGTGGGCTCCCAGGTCTTTTTGGATTGATGAGTTCACCAGTGCTTTCTTTCTTTCTCAGGATGTACCAAATTGTAGATTTTGCCACTTCTAATGTTGTAGCAATTTCTTGGATGGGTTTTTTTCTGTTCTTGCAGCTTAAGGATGGCTTGTTTCACCTGCATGGAGAGCTCCTGTGACCGCATGTTTCCTTCACAGCAAAACCTTCCAAATGCAAACACCAAACCTCAAATCAACTCCGGCCCTTTCATCTGCTTAATTGAGAATGACATAACAAAGGGATTGCCCACACCTGTCCATGAAATAGCCTTGGAGTCATTTGTCCAATTACTTTTGGTCCCTTTAAAAACAGGGTGGCACATGTTAAGGAGCTGAAACTCCTAAACCCTTCATCCAATTTTAATGTGGATACCCTCAAATGAAAGCTGAAAGTCTGAACTTCAACTGCATCTGATTTGTTTTGTTTCAAATTCATTGTGGTAATGTCTAGAACCAAAATTAGATAAATGTTGTCTCTGTCCAAATATTTATGGACCTAACTGTATATATATATATATATATATATATATATATATATATATATATATATATATATACAGTCATGGCCAAAAGTTTTGAGAATGACACAAATATTATATTTTCACATGATCTGCTGCCCTCTGGTTTTTATGTGTGTTTGACAGATGTTTTTATCACAGACAGAAATATAATAATTGCAAACAAATGAGTAATAAAAGCTTATATTGACAGTTAGCATGAGTTAATGCAGCAAGTCAATATTTGCAGTGTTGACCCTTCTTCTTCAGGACCTCTGCAATTCTCCCTGGCATGCTCTCAATCAACTTCTGGACCAAATCCTGACTGATAGCAGTCCATTCTTGCACAATCAATGCTTTCATTTTGTCAGAATTTTTAGGTTTTTGTTTGCCACCCGTCTCTTGATGATTGACCACAAGTTCTCAATGGGATTAAGATCTGGGGAGTTTCCAGGCCATGGACCCAAAATCTCTATGTTTTGTTCCCTGAGCCATTTAGTTATCACCTTTGCTTTATGGCAAGGTGCTCCATCATGCTGGAAAAGGCATTGTTGATCGCCAAACTGCTCTTGGAGGGTTGGGAGAAGTTGCTCTTGGAGGACATTCTGGTACCATTCTTTATTCATGGCTGTGTTTTTAGGCAAGACTGTGAGAGAGCCGATTCCCTTGGCTGAGAAGCAACCCCACACATGAATGGTTTCAGGATGCTTAACAGTTGGCATGAGACAAGACTGGTGGTAGCGCTCACCTTGTCTTCTCCGAATGAGGCGTTTTCCTGATGTCCCAAACAATCGAAAAGGGGATTCATCAGAGAAAATAACTTTACCCCAGTCCTCAGCAGTCCACTGCCTGTACCTTTTGCATAATATCAGTCTGTCCATGATGTTTTTTCTGGAGAGAAGTGGCTTCTTTGCTGCCCTCCTTGAGACCAGGCCTTGCTCCAAGAGTCTCTACCTCACAGTGCGTGCAGATGCACTCACACCTGCCTGCTGCCATTCCTGAGCAAGCTCTGCACTGCTGGTAGCCCGATCCCGCAGCTGAAACACTTTTAAGAGACGGTCCTGGCGCTTGCTGGTCTTTCTTGGGCGCCCTGGAGCCTTTTTGGCAACAATGGAACCTCTCTCCTTGAAGTTCTTGATGATGTGATAGATTGTTGACTGAGGTGCTATCTTTCTAGCTGCGATACTCTTCCCTGTTAGGCCATTTTTGTGCATTGCAATGATGGCTGCACGTGTTTCTTTAGAGATAACCATGGTTAACAGAAGAGAAACAATGATGCCAAGCACCAGCCTCCTTTTAAAGTGTCCAGTGGTGTCATTATTACTTAATCATGACAGATTGATCTCCAGCCATGTCCTCATCAACACCCACACCTGTGTTAATGGAGCAATCACTGAAAAGAGGCTAGCTGGTCCTTTTAAGGCAGGGCTGCAATGATGTTGAAATGTGTTTTGGGGGATAAAGTTCATTTTCTAGCCAAATATTGACTTTGCAAGTAATTGCTGTTAAGCTGATCACTCTTTATAACATTCTGGAGTATATGCAAATTGCCATTAGAAAAAGTGAAGCAGTAGACTTTGTAAAAATTAATATTTGTGTCATTCTCAAAACTTTTGGCCGTGACTGTATATATATATATATATATATATATATATATATATATATATATATACACATGTCATTGTGACATATATATACATATATTTATAGTTCATACACTTCTACATAGTAAAATAGCCTCTGATTCAATTGCCGGGCAATGCCGACTTTTGTGAAATTACAGAAGCACCCGACATGAAATGACACATGGTTTACAGAGTTAACCATGTCTTTTCATGTAGTTTGATATATGGTTTTCACTAACAATTACATGAGTGTATGTGTGCAAAATTTGACACATGTAAGGGTTAATTAAAGGTGTAAATTCGTTGTAAAAAAAAACGCATTTTTTTGCTTCGAATTTACACCTTTAATTAACCCCTACATGTGTCAAATTTTGCACACATACACTCATGTAATTGTTAGTGAAAACCATATATCAAACTACATAAAATGACATGGTTAACTCTATGTAAACCATGTGTCATTTCATGTCAGGTTCTGTAATTTCACAAAAGCCGGCAATTGAATTAGCGGCTATTATACTATGTAGAAATGTATGTACTATAAATATATATATATATATATATATATGTGTCACAAATTTAATGACATGTATATATATATATATATGTATATATATATATATATATATGAGGTGTAAAATTGTTGAAAAAAAATGCGTGTGCTCCCGCCCTATTTTCTCAACCAGACAGACAAAGCCAGCGAGTGGGGGCAGATAATAATAGCCCAGAGAGGTACCATTATTTTTGGCCCCCCCGGCTACTAACATCTGCCCCCAGACACCCCAGAAAAGGCAAATCTATAATTAGATTCGCCCTTTCTGGCACTTTGCCCGTCTATTCCCATTGCCCTGTAGCGGTGGCGAATGGGTTAATAAGGAGTTAAAGCGACCTTGCTGTTGAAAGGTGACTTTAAGCCAGGTTAATAATTGAGAGCTGTCAATTAGACAACTATCAATTATTAATCCTATTGTATGAAATAAAATAAAACACACTGTAATGTATGTAGTACAGTTCATATAGCGTCTTGTGCTTGGGTGCGATGAAAACACAGGAGTCACAGGTTTGATATAGAAAAGTCCTGTATTACTTCATACTAGTTGGCAGAAATAGTCACACAGTTTGCAGACACAGAAACAGGAGACACAGCAGGCCAGAGTAATCCAAGCTCAGCAATCACTCTCCAATACAGATTCAGGATCTTCTTCTCTGTTACCGTAAGTCCATGCAAACGTGGGTCTTTCAAAGAGCAGGGTTCAGAGTCCACAAGTGCTTCAGAGTTCCTCAGTAGGAATAGCTGGAGTACAAGGTCCAAGGCTTACAGGAGTCAAGTCACAGGTTCACTGCAGGCTAGATTCTGAAGCACTGATTGCTCAGCTGTGGCTGCTTAAGAAGCAAAGGAGAGAATCAGGGCGGGAACATGCAAGCTGGAAACTCCATTTTGACTGAGGGCAAGATAGCTGCAGCAAGACAGAAAGTAAAATGGCTGACGAACAAACTGAGTTTCAGGAATATATACATAGAACCTTACATTACTCCCCCCTTAAGGACAACCTCCGGATGACCTCAGACCAGGCTTGTGTGGGTACCTCTGATGAAACTGACGGAGCAAGCGAGGAGCATTAACGTTATTGACCGGTTCCCATGAGTTGTCCTCCACTGGGTAGCCCTGCCATTTAATCAGATATTGTAACTGATTTCTATACAACCTGGAATCTAAAATCCTTTCCACCACAAATTCTTCCTGACCATCGACTAGCACTGGGTCAGGGCAAGGAGAGGAACGTCCAGGAAACGTATTGGGTGTCGCAGCCTTTAGTAGGGATACATGAAAGACAGGGTGGATTCTCATAGTTCTGGGAAAGTTGAAGACGACAAGCAACGGCACTTATAATTTTACTGATTTTATAGGGTCCAATGTACTTATGTCCCAACTTAGACGATGGAATCCTTAACTTAAGATTTCTGGTTGACAGCCAGACCAAGTCTCCTACCTTGAAAGCTGGTGCAGGTTTACGAAATTTATCTGCTGCTTTCTTGTACATTTCTTGAGCCGATTCCAGATTTTCCTTTAGAAGATCCATATTCTTCTGTAAAGACGTGATTCTTTCAGCCACTGCTGGTAAAGGCGTTTCTATGGGAAATTGTGGTAGAATGTTAGGATGATAACCTAGATTAGAGTAAAAAGGAGACTGTTTAGTGGAGGCACTCTGAGAGTTGTTATACGAGAACTCAGCTAATGGAAGTAGATCCACCCAATCATCCTGTAGGTGGCAGATAAAGCAGCGGAGATACTGCTCCAGGGTTTGATTGGTTCGTTCGGTCTGTCCATTAGTCTGGGGATGAAAAGCAGAAGAAAGGTTTACTTTAATGTCCAATGCTGCACAGAAATTTTACCAAAACCTAGAAGTGAATTGCACCCCTCGATCCGAAATAACCTCATCCGGTACTCCATGTAAGCGAAACACATCTTTAATCATCAAATCTGATGTCTGTTTTGCAGTGGGTAAGCCGACACAAGGGATAAAATGAGCTGCCTTTGTTAGACGGTCAACCACCACTAGAATGGTGTTCTTCCCCTGAGAGGTTGGTAACTCCACAATGAAGTCCATAGAAATGGATCCCCACGGGCGGGACGGGGTGGGAAGAGGCTGTAACAGACCAGTTGGTGAGGAGCGAGGTGTTTTGCATCTTGCACAGACCTCACATGAAGTGACATAATTCAAAACATCCTTCCTGCAAGTGGGCCACCAAAAGAAACGAGAAAGAAATTCCTGTGTCTTTAGAATTCCTCTATGCCCAGCTATCTTGGAATCGTGAATGAGTTGCAATACTCTTAATCTGACTGTTTCAGGAATATACAGACGTTGTCCCTGAATCCACACACCATTCTTAAAGACAAGACTTACGTCCCTTGGGGGTTGTGCCAAAAAGGAATCCGCATGGTATGCTTCCTTGATGTCCTTAAGTAGGTCTTGATTATGAATTACTCCTAGGAATCTAGAGTCAGGAAGAATAGTCTTAGGAGGAGTAATTGGACGTGTCTCTGCTGAGTAAATCCTAGAGAGTGCATCAGCCTTTCCATTGCGCGATCCTGGTCTATAAGAGATGATAAAATTAAATTGGTTTAAGAAAAGATTCCAGCGAGCCTGGCGAGGAGTCAGGCACTTAGCCGACCTGATAAACTCAAGGTTACGATGGTCTGTCAGGACGACTATTTGCTGTGCAGCTCCCTGAAGAAGGTGTCTCCATTCTTTGAAGGCGGCAATAATGGCCAACAACTCTCTATTGCCCACATAGTAGTTCCTCTCAGCCGAAGACAACTGCTGGGAAAAGAAGGCACAGGGATGCAAGACATTCTTCTCACCTGTTCTCTGAGAGAGTATAGCTCCAACGGCACAGTCTGAAGCATCCACCTCTATTATGAAGGCAAGCTCGGGGTTGGGATGTACTAGGATAGGTGCAGTGGTAAATTTATCTTTTAGACGGGAAAATGCTTCCTGGGCTTGGGGAGTCCAGGAAAACCTAGACTCTTTCCGGGTAAGTTGAGTGATAGGTGACACTACCTCAGAGAAATTTCTAATGAAACGTCTATAGAAGTTGGCAAACCCGATGAAGCGCTGTACCTCCTTCACATTTCTAGGACTTGGCCAATCCTTGATGGCTTGGGTTTTGCTTCCATCCATACTAATTCCTTGTGTAGACAGTACATACCCCAGAAATTGAATTTCGGTCCTATGGAATTCACACTTTTCAAGTTTGATGTAAAGATGATTTTGTCTTAGACGTTCCAAGACCATTCTCACATGTCCATGATGTTCCTCTGTGGAGTTAGAAAAAATTAGAATATCATCCAAATAAATTACCACAAATGTATCTAGGAGATCCCTGAAGATGTCATTCACCAAGTGTTGGAAAGTGGCTGGGGCGGTACTCAGACCAAAAGGCATAACTAGATATTCAAAGTGTCCATAGCATGACCTGAATGCAGTCTTCCATTCATCCCCAGGTCTAATACGGACTAAGTTATAGGCCCCACGAAGATCTAGTTTAGAAAAAATTTTGGCATGTCGCACTCTCTCCAATAACTCAGGGATTAAAGGCAATGGATAACGGTTTCTAATAGTAACCTTATTGAGTTCCCTATAGTCTACGCATGGTCTCAGAGATCCATCTTTCTTCTTTACAAAGAAGATGGGTGCACCTGCAGGAGATGAAGAGGGGCGTATGAAGCCCTTGGCTAGATTTTCATCTATGTAATCCTTTAAAGCCTTTAGCTCGGGCCCCGCCAGGGGTAGATCTTACCAAAAGGTATCTCTGCTCCAGGCAATAATTCAATTGGACAATCATATGGACGGTGAGGAGGAAGCTGGTCAGCGTTCTTCTTGTCACATAAATCCACATAGTCCTGGTATACAGCTGGTAGTTCAGGGACTGACATGATTCCTTTAGGAACAGAGCAAGCTGAAACTTTTGGACTCATCTGTTTCTCTGGAAAGTGTAATTCCTTGGTCTCCCAGTTAATGGTAGGATTCTGAACCTGCAGCCATGGTAGCCCTAGAATAATGGGAAAGTGGGGAGAAGAGATAAGCATAAAGGACAGTTTCTCTTGATGATCTTTACCCATAAGAACCCTCAAAGGCTCTGTTTCCTGATCCACTGGTCCAGAGGTCAGCAGGGAGCCATCCACAGTTTCCATCTGTACTGGAGTAGCCTTCTTCACTGAACGTATTCCCTGTTTCAGAGCAAAGGAGACATCCATAAAATTTCCACTTGCCCCTGAGTCGATCATAGCAGAGCTAGACACCCAAGCTGAGTCAACCCAGAGTTTGATGGAAAGAAAGCAATGAGAATTGTTTTTCTTACAACTCAGCTGGGACACCGCTGAGGAAACTTGAAAAATGGCAGCGTTTACACAGTCAACGTCCTCAGAGGTAACGGAGTTTAAGTCCGAGAAATCAAGATCTGTTGCTGCAGATCTCTCTGGAGCCTGAGGCTCGGACCTGACAGATCCCCTCTCGCAACACTCACAATGAATGAGTGCTGCAGTAGTCTTACGAGAACGGCTGGGGCAGTTTATAATGAAGTGCCCTGACTTACCACAATAGAAACATAGATTCTCCTTAAAACGATGTTCCTTGCGTGCATCACTAACCCGTCGTTGTAAAGAGTCTACCTGCATGGGTTCAGGTTCAGGTTCCCGTGTAATCCTACTCAAAGGTTCCTTAGCTGGAGAGGAAGGTAGGAAAAGGTTAGTACGATTGCTTTCGAACCATCTCTCTTGCCTGCGTTCAGTCAGACGAGTATCAATACGGATGCAGTAGTTAATAAAGTCACCTAACGCAGTGGGAGGGTCGGCACGAGCAAGTTCATCCTTAATCAGTGGAGATAACCCCTTTCGAAAAATAGATTTTTTGGCGGAACTGTCCCAGGTGGTATCAAGGGCCCATCTCCTGAAATCCAAGGCATATTCAGCTACCGAGTGCTTACCTTGGCGCAAAGCTAACATGGCTGCTTCAGCTGTTGCACCTCGATTGGGGTCATCAAACACCTGCCCCATGGCTGAAATAAAATCATCAAGGTGATTCAAACAATCATCCTCAGTCTCAATCAGAGGGTTTGCCCACATTAAAGCCTTGTTGGTAAGCAACATAATTATAGTAAGCACCTTAGATCTTTCAGTGGGAAATTGTGAAGCATGTGCAGAAAAAAAAAGATTGCATTGATTAATAAATCCCCTGAATTTCTCACGTTCACCGCCAAAACGAAAAGGGGGCAACTTGGGAATCCCAGCACTCGGGGCTACGGCAGGAGCCTGGACTCGCCCCTCTAGAACCTCAATCCTGGCTCGCAAATCCTGGGTAGTCTGTCCAACCACTTGCAAATTGTGATTATTGAGGTCCTGTAGATTTGTAAAACGGGTCTTTATATTCTGCAAATCTGCAAGGATATTATCAGTCACTCCGCAAAGTTCCTTTATGCGGGCCTCCATTTTCCAGATCTTTTAAGACAGGATTACTGGAAGAAGAGGAGAGAAAAAAAACAATAGTGTTCACCTGTGGCAACACTGCAGAGAGAAAAAAAAAATTAAGGGAACTGCTCACCTGGAATGGTTGTGAGGAGTCACAACCACTATCATCACAGAAAGTTTCAAACAGACATCTGATATCCAGAGTTACAGCAGACAAAAAAGAGAAAAGAAAGGAAAGAAAAAAAAAAAACAATAGTGTTTACCTGTGGTAACACTGCAAAAAGAAAAAACTTAAGGGAATTGCTCACCTGGAATGGTTGTGAGAAGTCACAACCACTGTCATCACAGAAAGTACAACCGGACGTCTGATATCCACAGTACAGCAGACACAGCCTTCCAGACCCAGCAGACACTAACGTTTTGGCTTCAGAATCTTGTAATGTATGTAGTACAGTTCATATAGCGTCTTGTGCTTGGGTGCGATGAAAACACAGGAGTCACAGGTTTGATATAGAAAAGTCCTGTATTACTTCATACAAGTTGGCAGAAATAGTCACACAGTTTGCAGACACAGAAACAGGAGACACAGCAGGCCAGAGTAATCCAAGCTCAGCAATCACTCTCCAATACAGATTCAGGATCTTCTTCTCTGTTACCGTAAGTCCATGCAAACGTGGGTCTTTCAAAGAGCAGGGTTCAGAGTCCACAAGTGCTTCAGAGTTCCTCAGTAGGAATAGCTGGAGTACAAGGTCCAAGGCTTACAGGAGTCAAGTCACAGGTTCACTGCAGGCTAGATTCTGAAGCACTGATTGCTCAGCTGTGGCTGCTTAAGAAGCAAAGGAGAGAATCAGGGCGGGAACATGCAAGCTGGAAACTCCCTTTTGACTGAGGGCAAGATAGCTGCAGCAAGACAGAAAGTAAAATGGCTGACGAACAAACTGAGTTTCAGGAATATATACATAGAACCTTACACACACACACTTTAATTAAAAATAATTTTAATGAAATAAACACACAGTTTTTGACCATATTTTATTTTACTGCCATTCCTTGCGAAGCCCTTGTTCACCTGTAATAAAAATAAAATAATAAAGCAACATTATTCTTACCTATCCGATGTTCAGTCAGGTCCCTCGATGTAATCCTTCTGAAAGGGTTAATGTTTACTGCAGGGACCGCAGCTAATGCTGACAGTCTCACAGTAGACCCCCGACTGAATCATCTCCTCTCCTGGCTGACAGGAGAGGAAGTGGTTAGCATAATTGATTGCTTCCCACTTTCACTTCAGGTCATCCAGGGACACAGCACAGCATCAGTGACGTCAGAGGGAATCCCGGCTGACCTGAAGTGAACTGATTAACAAAAATAGGGGATCCCCTCGAAAAAAAAAAATGGCGTGGTGTCCCCCTTGTTTTTGTTGACCAGCCTGATAAAGCAGACTACTGAGGCCTGTTTTTTCAGGCTGTTAAGGAGCCAATATCCATGGACCTTGCAATCCTGATAATACCAGGCCACAGCAGTCTGCTTATCTTGGCTTGTTAACAAAAATAGGGGATCTCCTCGAAAAAAATAGCGTGGGGTCCCCCCCTATTTTTGTTAACCAGCCAGATGAAGCAGCTTGCTGAGGCCTGGTTTGTTTTTCAGGCTGGTAAGGATCCAATATCCATGAGCCTTCCAAGCCTGATAATACCAGGCCACAGCAGTCTGCTTATCTTGGCTGGTTAACAAAAATAGGGGATACCCTCGAAAAAAAATGGCGTAGGGGTCCCCCTATTTTTGTTAACCAGCCAAGTAAAAAGCAGACTGTTGTGGCCTGGTATTAAAAGACTGTCAAGGCCCATGGATTTTGGCTCTCAACAGACTAAAAATACCAGGCTGCAGCAGCCCCACAATTGGCGCATCCAAAGATGTGCCAATTGTGGCACTTTACCCGGCTCTTCACACTTTCCCTGTAGCGGTGGCAAGCAGGGTAATAAGGGGTTAATATCACCTTTGATTGAACGGTGACAATAAGCCCGGTGTCAGGAGTCGAACCCAGTACCTCTTGTCTACTGGCCAGCAGCTCTACCATCTGAGCTATTCTGCTGGCTGCAAAGTTCCTTGCTGAACCCAGATACCATTGACTGTTCTTCCTGATTGGCTACACCTAGTGCTCTCTTGATTGGGCCTCTGATTGCCAATTACACACCCTATATAAACCTGGCCCTGTGGGTGTGTCATTGCGAGATTATTGAGCTCCAAGCCTTTAGTCAAGCGTTTCCTGCTGATCCATTGCTACAAACACTGCTCTCCTGTGAACCGACCTCGGCCTGCCTTCTGACTACGCTCTCCGCCTGATCCATTGCTACAAACACTGCTCTCCTGTGAACCGACCTCGGCCTGCCTTCTGACTACGCTATCCGCCTGATCCATTGCTACAAACACTGCTTTCCTGTGTACCGACCTCCGGCTGCCACCTGACTACGCTACCTGCCTCTGCTTCCCCTAGTGTTTGCAGTAACATCGGCTCCAACCCAGACGGGATCTTGACAGAATAATCTCGCGCCAAAATGGAGTCCGCTGTGAACACCCTGAGGCGGCAAGTTACGGAGCTTCAAAGTTTTTGTACTGACTCTCAAGGAAAATATGCCAAGTTACAAACTGATTTCACGGCGATACAACAGGAAGTAATTGAACTACAAAAACAACTTCTGGACGTGCGCAATTCAGGGTCCGAATCAAACGCGCGGCTGCCGCTGCCTGCAAAGTTCAGTGGGGATCGCAAGCAGTACCGAGGATTCCTCAATCAATGCCGCATATACTTCCAGATGCAACCTGCTCCCTTTACCACTGAGAGGAAGAAAGTTTTTTTCATGATAAATCTCCTGACGGATGAAGCTCTTGCTTGGGCTTCACCTTATGTAGAAAAGGACTATGCCCTCCTTAATGACCTGGAAGCTTTCATCGCAGCTATGAATCAAGTTTTTGATGACCCAAACCGCTGTGCCACAGCAGAAACCAAATTACATAATTTGCGCCAAGGACGTCGCTCTATTGCGGAATATACATCGGAGTTCCGTCGCTGGGTGGCCGACACCACCTGGAATCCAGCGGCCCAGAGAAGTCAATTTCGACGAGGGTTATCAGAACCAGTGAAAGACGAGCTTGCCAGGGTTGAGACCCCTGACCAGTTGGAGGACTTTATTCAACTATGTATCCAGATTGACCAGAGACTTACTGAAAGGAGAAAGGAGAGACTGCGAGCACTTGGGAATAGCCCTGGCTTCTCATTTTCAGCATCGGACCACCAAGAAAAGACGCAAGGCGTGTCTGAACCGATGCAGATCGACGTCATCCGAAGACCACTCTCTGCACAGGAGAAGGAGAGGCGACGTGCAGAACATCTCTGCCTCTATTGTGGGGACCCTGGACACTATGCCATCAACTGTCCTAACAAAAGGACTATAGCCTTTACCAACAACAGGTCTGCCAGCAATATGGACCTTTCTCAGCAGTCGGATTCCATCTTGCAGACTATCTCATCAGTAACGCCAGAAATAGACAAAATACATTCTACATCATCTCATTTTGTAATCCCCATTCAGGTTGTAATGGGCACCCAAAAAATACAATGCTCTGCCCTGTTGGATTCGGGAGCAGGAGGAAATTTTATGGACTTAAAATTTACACGTGATAATAATATTTCCAGTAGGACCAAATCCACACCAATTGAAATGGAAACTGTGGATGGATCACCCTTGTCTTCTGGACCTGTCACGCATGAGACAATCGAACTGGAGATTTGTATCGAACCGGATCATCATGAAGCTGTCAGTTTCCACCTTATTTCATCTCCGAAATTTCCGGTTATTCTAGGGATCCCCTGGTTTTCAGTCCATAACCCTTCTATCAACTGGGCATCAAGGACCATCACCTTTCCATCTGACTACTGTAAGAATAATTGTTATAAGGAACCCCCTGTTCTCCAACAAGTCCAAATCTCTGAGATTTCGCATGAGAAGGAAGAGAAACTACCACCTCAATATCAGCAGTTCTCTGATGTCTGCAGTAAGAAGAAAGCAGATCAATTACCTCCTCACCGTCCTTACGACTGTCCCATTGAATTGCTGCCAGGAGCAACCATTCCATTTGGACGGATTTACAATCTTTCCGAACCTGAATTGAAGGTATTAAGAAAGTTCCTGGATGAAAATTTAGAGAAAGGCTTTATTCGACCTTCCACATCTCCAGCTGGGGCACCCCTGTTCTTTGTTGAAAAGAAAGACTCCACTCTGCGGCCATGTATTGACTACAGAGAGATGAATAATATCACTGTCAAGAATCGCTACCCGCTACCCTTGATTCCTGAACTATTTGAGAGACTCCGTTCTGCGAAAATCTTTACGAAGCTGGATCTTAGAGGGGCTTACAACCTCATACGGATTCGCCCAGGAGATGAGTGGAAGACAGCCTTCAGAACGAGATATGGACATTTTGAATCTCTGGTTATGACCTTTGGTCTTAGCAATGCCCCAGCCACCTTTCAACATTTTATTAATGATGTATTTCGAGATTTCTTGGACCAATTCGTTGTGGCTTATCTCGATGACATTCTTATATTTTCAGACACCTTGGAAGAGCATCGCAGGCACGTCCAGTTAGTCTTGGAACGACTACAGGAGAACCATCTTTACATTAAACTTGAAAAATGTGAGTTTGAACAAACCAGTATCCAATTTCTGGGATATATCATCTCCCCAGAAGGTCTGAGCATGGATCCCGGCAAAATCAATGCTGTAGTGGACTGGCCTGTTCCAAGAAATTTAAAAGACGTCCAGCGTTTCATAGGATTTGCAAATTTTTACCGAAAATTTATAAAGAACTTTTCACGGATCATTCTACCAATTACTACACTAACAAAAAAGACCAAAGCATTTTTCTGGTCTCCGGAGGCACAGGAGGCTTTTGACAAATTGAAAACTCTTTTTACGTCTGCTCCATTGTTAGTACACCCAAATCCTGAATTGCCATTTACTGTCGAAGTGGACGCCTCAGACTCTGCAGTGGGAGCCATTCTGTCTCAGCGAGTTGGGGACAAAATGCAACTTCACCCATGTGCGTTTCTTTCCCACACCATGTCATCTGCAGAAAAGAACTACGACATCGGTAATAAAGAACTGTTAGCCATTAAAGTTGCCTTCTCCGAATGGAGACATCTTTTGGAAGGTGCCAATCACCCTGTGACTGTCCTCACGGACCACAAGAATCTTGAATTCCTCCGTACAGCAAAAAGATTGTCTGCAAGACAAGCACGATGGGCCTTATTTTTCTCAAGATTCAATTTTATAATTTCTTACCGGCCTGGTTCAAGAAATGGCAAGGCTGACGCCCTGTCCAGGATGTGTTCGGAACCTCAGGAGAGGTCTAGTAATGACGATACAATTCTAGGCCCTAAAAATTTTTTGGGAATATTGCACTCTAGAGGACTATGTAATAGAATTAAAGATGGATATCAAGAGGACTCTTTCCTTAACCATCCTTCGGAAGACGTCGATCTTTCATTCAAAGAGGGGTTTTGGATGCAGAAACACAAAATATATGTACCTGAATCTTCTCGCCTTGAAGTCCTCAAAATTGTCCATGATTCTAAACTGGCAGGACATCCTGGAGTTGCAAAAACACAAGACTTACTACTTCGTTTCTTTTGGTGGCCTAATTGTAGGAAGGACGTGAGGAAATATGTTTCAACCTGTTTAACATGCGCACGAAACAAGACCCCACGATCGTCTCCTCTAGGACTCTTGCAACCACTTCCAGTTCCATCCAGGCCTTGGGGATCTATTTCCATGGATTTTATTGTGGAACTACCCCCTTCCAAACAGATGACCGTCATCCTTGTCATAGTGGACCGACTCACAAAAATGGCCCACTTTATTCCAACTGAAGGAATTCCTACTGCTGAAAAAACTGCAGAACTGATAATCAAAGAGGTATTCAGGTTACATGGAATTCCTGACAGCGTGGTGTCTGACAGAGGCGTTCAGTTTACGTCAAAATTTTGGAAGAGTTTCTGTACAGCCTTGGGAGTCACGGTGAATCTTTCTACCGCTTTCCATCCTCAGTCCAATGGCCAGACGGAGAGAACGAACCAGACTTTGGAGCAATACCTCCGTTGCTTCATTTCCTATCTTCAGGATGACTGGGTGGACTATTTACCAACAGCAGAGTTTGCCTACAACAACTCCATACATAGCGCTACATCTCAAACCCCATTTTTTGCTAATTATGGAGTACATCCAGTATTTATCCCTAATCTGCCAGTGAACACTCCCATTCCTGCTGTAAATGACAGGCTTGCAAAATTACAGGAATCCCAGAAGGAATTATCAGAGATATTACTCAAGACCCAGGAAGTATATAAGGAAGCAGCAGATAAACATCGGAGAGTGCCCCCTGCTCTTCAGGTTGGAGACAAAGTTTGGCTGTCCACTAAAAACCTTAAGACACATGTGCCATCCTCCAAATTGGGTCAGAAATTCATTGGACCTTTTCAAATTTCTGCAAAAATTAACCAGGTTGCTTTTCGTTTAAAACTTCCCAACAATCTAAAGATTCATCCAGTGTTTCACATATCCTTGCTCAAACCCTTCTGTGAAAACCCGTTTCCAGGAAGAATTCAGCCACCTCCTCCACCAGAAAGGATCCGTGGTGAAGAAGAATACATTGTGGATAAGATTCTGGACTCCCGAAAATTCAGAGGTAAACTGCAGTATCTGGTGCAGTGGAAGGGTTACGGACCAGAGGAAAATTCATGGGAACCAAGGGACAACGTCCATGCTCCTAGACTAACAAGAGCCTTTCATCAGAGGTACCCGGATAAGCCAGCTCCTGAGATGTCCAGAGGCCATCCTGGAAGGAGGGGAGTACTGTCAGGAGTCGAACCCAGTACCTCTTGTCTACTGGCCAGCAGCTCTACCATCTGAGCTATTCTGCTGGCTGCAAAGTTCCTTGCTGAACCCAGATACCATTGACTGTTCTTCCTGATTGGCTACACCTAGTGCTCTCTTGATTGGGCCTCTGATTGCCAATTACACACCCTATATAAACCTGGCCCTGTGGGTGTGTCATTGCGAGATTATTGAGCTCCAAGCCTTTAGTCAAGCGTTTCCTGCTGATCCATTGCTACAAACACTGCTCTCCTGTGAACCGACCTCGGCCTGCCTTCTGACTACGCTCTCCGCCTGATCCATTGCTACAAACACTGCTCTCCTGTGAACCGACCTCGGCCTGCCTTCTGACTACGCTATCCGCCTGATCCATTGCTACAAACACTGCTTTCCTGTGTACCGACCTCCGGCTGCCACCTGACTACGCTACCTGCCTCTGCTTCCCCTAGTGTTTGCAGTAACATCGGCTCCAACCCAGATGGGATCTTGACACCCGGTTAATAATGGAGAGGCGTCAATAATACACCGATGCATTATTAATCGTAGTTTGTACATTTTTAAAAAAATACACAGCCAGAAAAAAGTCTTTTAATGAAATAAAACACCACACAGTTTTCATTATTTTTATTGTACGCTCATCCTGCGACGCCATCGTTCTCCTGTAAAAAACAAAAATAACAAAACAACACAAATACTCCCTGTCCGACACAGTCCAAAATCACGAGTGTCCCACGACGAGTCCAGCTCTGCTACATCAGCATGCCAGGCTGAGCCTGACATCCACATAGAGCAGAGCTGCTTGCCTGAGGAGGTTCCCCGGCGGTGACGTCATCGGAGGTGACGTCATCGGACTGGTTTACGGCCAGCTGTCGCGAGAGTACAGCTGGCTGAGTTACCCAGTACCCAGCAGTCACTGCAGTTATCGCGAGAAGCTGCACGTGACTGCCAGGGAAAGGGTAATGGCCGGCCTGGATGGATGGATGGATGGACATGACCGCCGGGGATCTTCTGCCAGGTAAGTGCTGCTGACACCTGACAGACCCGACCGACACTGACAGTGACACTTTCGGGAAATTCCTGTGTCACATACTTCGTTCTGTGACACAGGAACTCCCCATAGACTTTAGAGGAAAACTCCAATTCCGGTATCCGATATGACAAAAATATCAGATTTCAGAATCGGAATTCCGATACAGCGAATATCGGCCGATACCCGATATTTGCAGTATCGGAATGCTCAACACTAGCCACTACCTACGTTGCCATCCTCCTCCAAGTTGGTGCCCTTGTTTTTTCAACAGGTGGTTCGGTTGCACGGCGTTCCAGAGAACATTGTGTCTGACAGAGGAGTCCAGTTTGTTTCTACATTTTGGAGGACATTTTGTTCCAAACTGGGAGTTCAGCTGTCTTTTTCCTCTGCGTTACACCCTCAGACCAATGGAAAAACTGAGAGAACAAACCAGACCTTGGAGACTTATTTGAGATGTTTTGTGTCTGCTGATCAAGATGACTAGGTCTCTTTTTTGCCTTTGGTTGAGTTTGCTTTGAATAGTTCTGCCACCTTGATGTCTCCATTTTTCTGCAATTTCGGGTTTCATCCTCGACTTTCTTCAGGGCAGGTGGAGGCTTCTGTCTGTCCTGGTGTTGACTCTATTGTGGAGAGAATGCAGCTGATTTGGGATCAAGTAGTGGATAAGCTGTCTCTTTCTCTCTCAGGAGAAGGCCCAGCTGTTTGCCAACCGGCATAGGACTGATGGTCCTCGATTTAAAGTGGGTGACTTGGTTTTGGTTGTCCTCAAAAAATATCCCTATGAGGGTCGCGTCTCCAAAATTTAAGCCAAGGTTCATTGGACCTTATAAGATCGTGGAGATTATTAATTCCGTTTGCTTCTTCCAGGAACATTCAAGATTCACAACATATTTCACAAATCTTTATTGAAGAGATTTGTCGAGCCAGTGGTTCCTATGGCTGCGCCTCCTGATCCTGTTTTGGTTGAGGGCAATTTGAAGTATGTGGTTGAGAAGATATTGGATTGGGTGTTTGTTTCTGACATTCATGCTGAAAGACTGATCTGTGCCTATCACCGAGCTCATCCTGGTGGCATACGTGAGGGTTCGGTGACCCCTCCTCAAGGGGGGGGTACTGTTGTGAACGTTTTGGAGACGACTTCGGAGCTGAAGCTCCCTCTGGTGGTTGCTGAGGGTATTGAACCTATGTTGAACACCAAGAGTCCTACACTTGCAGATAACAAGTGGTTGTCAGGTGGTACTGACTGGCCTGATATAAGTGAGCTGACCTCCCATGATCCTCGCTGGTGATCAATTGTTCTTCCTGGTCTAGGTTGGAATTCAGCTTGCTTTCCTGCTGTCTTCTGCTTGCTTTCAGATAAGTCTCTTTCAGTTTTTTTTACTGTGGTTTGAATTCCTTGCTTTTTGCTGCATTGCTTTTTGTCTTCAGCCGGGTCCCCTTTGGGGGGCTTTGGCTGGTCTCCGTTCGTTTTTTGTATTTGTTCTTTTGCTCAGTTCTTGTGATATTTTACTGCTAGGTTGCTACGTGTCCACACCAGAGATCTGATATAGGTGGTCGAGACCGTGTGGTCTCAGTATATTTGGATTCAGAAGTGTTGGAGTTTTTCCTAGGGTTTTTTGGGTTACAGACAGTATTCTCTCCTTTGCTGTCCTATCTAGACAGTTTTGGGCCCCAGCGTTTGCTCAATCTATTTTCTGTCTTTGTTCGTATTTTCATCTTGTCTAACCGCCATTATATGTCTGGGGGCTTCCTATTCTTTTGGTGTCTACTCCGGGGCAGTTAGCTTTCCTCTTTCCATCTTCAGGGATAGCGATCTCTCCGGCTGTGATGAGGCATCTAGGGCACCGTAGGAACGTCCCACGGCTACTTCTAGTTGTGCGGTTAGTTTAGGGGTCTGCAACCTATTAGTTTCCAACCTCTCTGGTGTTCGGCTGCCTATTCGGTTTTTTGCTCCTGCCTCCTCAGCTACCTATATATAACAGGTGTAGTGGAAGACCTATCGGTCCCTATTATACAATTTCTACTGTGGTGAAATTTATGCCATTTTTTTGGTGTCTGCCAGTAATTTTTGGAAATATGAACACTCCTAGTTGGGTGTCCATTTGCTGGATTGGGTGTAGTGGAAGACCTGGCGGTCCCTATTAAACAATCTATACTGTGGTGAAATTGTTGCCACTTTGATATTGGCTGCCAATAATTTTTGGAAATGTGTACACTCCTGGTTGGGTCTCCTTCATGTGTGTTGCCTGTAGCAGTAGGCTCCGAGACCGTCAGGCCTCCTCTTCCTTGGACTCAACTACCCGTGTTACTATCCTTAAATTTTTACGACAATGGTAGTCTGCAAAACTGATATTTGTGCCACCTGAGTGTTTCTCAGCATGAATGCTGGTAGCGGTGTTGCATGTGGTATCAGGGCTCCCAGCAAAGGAGGCCTACACCGATACCTCACTCACCTCATCTTACTGTGACTTTCAATTGTAAGCTGTAAATGCTGTCCCAGACATCGATACCTCATGCCAGGCTGATTGCTACAGTGCCATGCTACAATTTGTACTGTGGGTGAATTGAGGCCACTTTGCTGAAGTCTGTCCCTCATTTGATGTGTTTTGGCAGCATTTGGGGCCATTACAAGGTGTTGTGCATGCGTTTGTTTTTGCCTCCCATTGACCTGAATGGCGTTTGGTTGTGTTTGGTGAATATTCGATGAATTAATCTGCGAATATTGCAAATTCGGCTATCGTAATCCGAACCGAACATTGAAATATTCGCTCATCTGTAATTATAATACCTTTTTTAGTCCATATTACTAATGTTTGAAGATATATTCTGATGTCATTTATTGTCTACAGACTGAAGAACAGCAGTGAAGGGAGAACATTTCTCCCTGCTCCACCACAGAGTTTAACTCTATTTGCTGTATTGGGGCCCATGGCAACTGCTCCCTCTGACAACCCCGGTAGCTACGCTACTAGATCTAGGGGTACGTTGAGATATAGTTTTTAGATTTTTAAGTTTTTACAGATATGTGAATTTATAATGTGGTGATATATGTAAGTTGTGCAGAGTACATCAGGGATTCAAAGTGGTGCAAAAAATATGAGTAAATAAAAAAATAAATGTAGTAATCTATGGATGTGTGGTACACTTTAAAACAATATTTTATGCATAGGTCAAGCTTTTGGGTGCAGGTCTCGCATTGCCCAGTTTTATGCTTTCTTATTCATCTTTTGTAACATACGCTGCACTTTTTGAAGACCTTCCTTTCCTGGTAGTATGAGGGACCTCATTGGGAAATGTTGCCCTAGTACAATACGGGCACCTTCAGTTCCAGAACTGGGACCCTACCCTTTCTGACTTCCAAATACTAGGGCCTTGATCACTACCTCCTGAAACAGAAGGAATGTGCCAATCTGGCATGCACATCATGAGAGCACATAAGCATTATACATTGCCATTTGTTCAATATGTATGAACAGCTTTTTGTACCACACTTTTGTTTTCCGCATCGTACTACAAGGTTGGAGGAATTGATCAGCGAGATCAACTCCACCCATGTACTTACTTGTAAAATAAATAAATTGTCAAAATATTGACATCCTTGTCCTTTTACTTGAAGTAGCAGGCGTAAATCTATAGTACTACAGTAATTTTCCACTAAACTTTTAAATTAAATAAGATGTACTAGGCCGCTGTGAGTAAAGGAAAAGTCCCCTGTTTTGCTGGGGATTTCAGATGTATGCCCTGATGAGGACACAGAACGCAATGTGAAAGCACCCTTAGATGTCAATACCATAGAAATCTCAGTTTTTGTCCAACAAGTGTATGTAAATGCTGCCAGAACACATTCCTTAATTTAATTTTTCGCTAAGGACTTCCAGGAAAATTAAAATGTACTTACCAAATTTTTTGTTTCCTGTAGGCTAAAAGGCTGCATAATATATTTTACCCCAAAAATGTTATTGTTTTATTAAAACATGTGAAATCATTGTTTCCAGGGATTCCTATACAAAGTCTAAATGCCAATTAAAGTTGCTAATTATTAACCTTGTATTCCTCTGTACAATTCTATCCAGCAAGAGGGAAACAACTGGAGCCAGTGTCCAAAATTGATTAATTTAAACCTGAAATTTAGTTATTTGAGTTAAAAACATATAACCAGTGAGATTCTGCTGTTCTGCTGCCTGCAACATCCTCCAGCATACATGGGGAAAATAAGTATTTGATCCCTTGCTGATTCTCTGCATTGCTCCCGAGCCTATGCATTTTTATCCATGAAATAAAGAATTCCACTTTTGGCAACGGTGAGTGCCTTCCTTTTTTCTTTCACTGTGCAAATGGACTCTATATTTACACAGGATTGAGCACCCGTTCCCTGGTGTGTGTGGTGTGAATATAGTGTGTGAATGATCTCTGCAGATTTGTTTAAGAGACCACGGTGGTGCTGCAGTGCCGAATCTGTTTTTCTCTGTTTTTGGATTTTATAAGTTTGCCCACTGACAAAGACATGAACAGTCTATAATTTTAAGGGTAGGCTAATTTTAACATTGAGAAATAGAAAAACAAAAACAAAATCCCGAAAATCTCATTGTATAAATTATATAAATTTATTTGATTTTCCAGTGAGAAATAAGTATTTGATCCCTCTGGAAAACAAGACTTAATACTTGGTGGCAAAACCCTTGTTGGCAAGCACAGCAGTCAGACATTTTTTGTAATTGATGATGAGATTTGCGCACATGTAAGGAGGAATTTTGGTCCATTCCTCTCTGCAGATCATCACTAAATCATTAAGATTTTGATGCTGTCGCTTGGCAACTCGGAATTTCAACTCCCTCCATAAGTTTTCTATGGGATTAAGGTCTGGAGACTGGCTAGACCACTCCATGACCTTAATGTGCTTCTTTTTGAGCCACTCCTTTGTTGCCTTGGCTGTATGTTTTGGGTCATTGTCTTGCTGGAAGACCCAGTCATGACCCATTTTTAATGTCCTGGCGGAGGGAAGGAGGTTGTCACTCAGGATTTTACGGTACATGGCTCCATCTATTTTACCACTGATGCGGTGAAGTAGTCCTGTGCCCTTAGCAGAGAAACACCCTTAAAAAAATTAAGGTTTCCACCTTCATGCTTGACAGTGGGGACGGTGTTCATTGGGTCATAGGCAGCATTTCTCTTCCTCCAAACACGGCGAGTTGAGTTAATGCCAAACAGATTAATTTTTGTCTCATCTGACCACAGCACCTTCTTCCAATTACTCACAGAATCATCCATGTGTTCATTGGCAAACTTCAGACGGGCCTGCACATGTGCCTTCTTGAGCAGGGGGACCTTGCTGGCACTGCAGGATTTTAAGCAGCGTAATGTGCTACCAATGGTTTTCTTGGTGACTGTGGTCACAGCTGCTTTTAGATCATTAACAAGTCCCCCTGTGGAGTTTTAGGTTGATCGCTCACCTTTTTTCATGATTAAGAATACCCCGCTATGTGAGATTTTGCATGGTGTCACAGATCGATGTCAATTGACATTCATTTTGTATTTCTTCCATTTTCTTACTATTGCACCAACAGTTGTCTCCTTCTCACCCAGCATCTTATTAAGGCTGTGGTTCCACGATCCGGAACCACAGCGCTTTGGACGGAGCGGAAAGTCCGCTCCGCCCAAAGCCCCGCCCCCTAGTGAACGCGTGGTCAATCCGAATGTGTTCATAGAACACATCCGGAACACATCCAGAATAACCGCAGCGCTACACAGGCCTGTGTTATTTCCCTTGCGGCGACGCAGCGTCGCCGCAAGGGAATAGGACATGCTGCAGTCTAAAAAGACGCGCCGCATGTCCGTTAACGCAGGTCTGCCGCCTGCGTGTTTTTAAGCATAGTGGAGACTGGATTTCTTGAAATCCCCTCCACTATGCTGTAACATCTGGACGCTGCTTGTTTGACGCTGCGCCAGCGCACAGCGTCAAACACGCAGCAATTCCTGAGTGTTTCCTGACCGTGGAAACACACCCTTATGGTTTTGTAGCCCATTCCAGCTATGGTCTTGTCAATGACATCCTTATAAAGCTCTTTGGTCTTGCTCATGTTGTAGAGGTTAGAGTCTGACTGATTAATTGAGTCTGTGGACAGGGGTCATTTATAAAAGTGACTATGTAAGACAGCTGTCTTTAATGCAGGTAACGCGTTGATTAGGAGCATCTAACTAGTCTGTAGGAGCCATAACTCTTAATGGTTGTTAGGGGATCAAATACTTATTTCTCACTGCAAAATGCAAATAAATTTATATAATTTATACAGTGTGATTTTCTGGATTTTATTTTTGATATTTTATCTCTCAATCTTAAAATTAACCTACCCTTAAAATTATAGACTGTTCATGTCTTTGTCAGTGAGCAAACTTACAAAATCAGCAAGGGATCAAATACTTATTTCCCCCACTGTAACTGGTTTGCCAGTGGGTCAGTATTGGTGTGGGGTGACATTTCTTGGAGGGCCGCACAGTCCTCCATGTGCTAGCCAGAGGTATCTGACTGCCATTAGGCACCAGGATGAGATCCTCAGACCCATTCAGAGACCACACGCAGATGCACTGGCCCCAGGGTTCCTTCTGATGCATTACAATGCTAGGCCTCATGTGGCTGAAGTGTGTCAGCAGTTCCTGCATGATGAAGGCATTGATGCTATGGACTGGCCTGCCCGTTACTCAGACCTGAATCCACCTGAGCACATCTGGGACATCATGTCTCATTACATCCACCAACGTCACATTGCACCACAGACTGTGCAGGAGTTGACTGATACTATAATCCAGGTCTGGGAGGAGATCCCTCAGAAAAACATCTGCCACTTCATCAGGAGCATACCCAAGCATTGTAGGGAGGTCATACAGGCACGTTGAGGCAACACACACTACTGAGAATCCTTGTACTGAGGCATTTCCACTGAAGTTGGATCAGCCTGTAATTTGATTTCCCTCATTGATTTTGATCATCATTCCAAATCCAGACCTCAATGGGATATTAATTTTAATTTACAGTAATCATTTTTTTTTGTTTTATTGCTCTTAACGCATTCCACTAATGAATAAAGATTTGCAACTGGTATATTTCATTCAGTGAGATCAAGGATGTTCCCTTTATTTTTTTTAGCAGAATATAACATTTAATTAGAATGGGAGGCCTTAGTCTAAATCTTTCACCAGGGCCCACCAGACTAGAGTCACGCCACTAGGCACCCCCTTTTTCAAGTATTAAAGCTTGTAAATGCTTTTATAGCCAGCCAAGAGTCTTTCATTTTTTGTTTGAGGGATTTACATCCATTCTTCCTTAGAAAATTCTTCCAGTTCTGTGATTCCTGGGTCATCTTGCATGCACTGCTATTTTGAGGTCTAGCCCCAGATTTTCAATGACGTTGAGATCAAGGGACTGTGAGGGCCATTGTAAAACCTTCACCTTGGACCTTTTGAGGTAGTCTATTGTGGATTTTGATGTGTTTAGGATCATTATCCATTTGTAGAACCCATCTTCTCAACTTCAGCTTTTCTACAGATGCTGTTATGTTTTCATCAAGAATTTGTTGAAATTTCATTGAATCCATTCTTCCCTCAACTCGTGAAATGGTCCCCATGCCATTGGCTGCAACACAATCCCAAAGCATGATTGATCCACCCCAGAGGCGTAGCTAGGGTTTTGGTTCGGGGGGGCAAAACTTCTGAGTGGGCCCTAATGTCAGCGTTGTTGCTGAAAATTATCTCTATATAAAGACTAACATTGATATTACCGCCATATGGTGAGTGGTAAATACCAGTCCTACGGAACATATAAGAGATTACAGCACAGTTATAAATGGTGACTTACAGCTGACATTCTTTCTTATGGAATTGTTCACTTCTCATGTCTTTTCCTTCTGACTCAGACCAACATGACAACTTCTCCAGCCAGGACTCAGCTGAAGAGATTACAACAAAGACACATTTCACTTCTCATATTTTCAGCACTGTCACAATGGGGCTATTCCCAACCTGCATAAACACCTCATCTTGCTGATACCCCAATACTGAGCCGCTGCTGCCGTATCTGTCTCTATTACAGCACCTACTGTGTGGTACTGTGTGCCTCTAGATGGTAAAATAAATTTCTAGAATATAGTAATGCCTCAGAAAACAGTGCCCACATTTTTTAACTTAGAAAGTAATAATGCCCTGCGTGCCCCTTTGACAGTCTGTCATGTGTGCATTGCCACGAAGATCGTCGCGGTTGCACATTTTGACTTCTCACAGCTGAGCTGCTGTTTCTTTGTGTTTGGCAGCTAGGGAGTTAATTCTGTCTGTGCTCGGTGCTGGGACTGGGTGCAGTTTCTCCCGGCTGCAATTGATTATTTGTTGATTGGTTTCCTTTAAATTCCTGGTTGTCTGCTTGGGCAGTTGCCAGTGAAACCTTCATGCAGACCACAGATAGGAATGAATCTGTATAGACTTTAGTTGTGAGCTCCTTAGTGGTTCTAGGCTCAACTTGGTTGGAGTTTATTTCCCAGACCATTTGTGTTCCTTTGGTGTTTGAGTGTGTATGCAGGCGAGTGTTATCCTGTCTGTCTTATATGTCTAATCTGTGTATTTAGCGAAGATCAGCCCATATCCCTTTGGTGGTAGTCAGGATCCTTCTTAGGACTGATTACAGGGTTCAGGGTCTGATAGGAGACAGGGTTAGGTTGGAGACTTGGACCTCTGAACCATTATCAGTACCTCCAAGGTGAGGGATTAGTTAGGACCCCAGTTTAGGGTCAGGTTAGATCCCGGTCCACCTCTTTCCTGTTTCAGCTCATCAAGTCCTCAAGATTAACCCTGAGTTCAGCAGATATCGTGTCAGGTAAATCTATTCTATACTTACATGCTGATGTTGCTATACTAGTTGTTGTATAGAGTGTTGTTCCTGTATTAATAGTTTACTGACATTGTATACATATCATTAGACAGCGTGACATTTTCACTGGCCATAAAAATTATCTCCAGCTACCATGGATCCAGTAGCCCAGCTGGCTCTGCAGTTGCAGGGATTATCCATGGAGCTGACGGACATTAAGTCCAAAGTTTTGTCTCCCCTGGAGCAAACCAGAGTTGAACCTAAGGTTGCTCTCCCGGACAGGTTCACTGGTGGGCGAGACAAATTTTTCACCTTCCGGGAGGCATGTAAATTGTATTTTCGGCTTCGGCCTCGATCATCAGGGAGTGAGGAGCAGAGCGTGGGAATTGTTATCTCACTTCTGCAAGGGGACCCTCAATCCTGGGCATTTTCCCTTCCTCCGGGATCCCCGGCTCTACTGTCTGTAGATCAATTTTTTACTGCCCTGGGATTGGTATATGATGACCCAGATCGGGTCTCTCTTGCTGAGCCAAAATTACGTAAGATACAGCAGGGAGATCGTCTGGCAGAGGAATTTGCTTCTGAGTTTCGTAGATGGGCCACAGATACTCAGTGGAATGACCCAGCTCTTAGGAGCCAGTTTTGTCATGGGCTTTCTGATAAATTAAATGACGTTTTGGCTCAGTATGAGTCTCCTCCTTCTCTGGAGGCTGCTATGGCCTTAGCTATCCGTACTGATAGACGGCTTCGGGAGAGGGGTGAGGTAACCCCACTCCCTGTTGTTTCTCCACCTACCACTAAAGTCCCTTATGTTGAGGTTCCCCTTGTCTGTTCGGATGAGCCTATGCAGTTGGGAGGGACATCATTTCGTAGGAGGGGATTGGCGGTACGCCGCAGGACTAGAAGATGTTTTTTCTGCGGGAAAGAGGGACATTTTGTTGGAGAATGTCCATCCCGTGCCTTGTTGAGCCAAAAGTCGCCGGAAAACTGTTAATCCCAGGTTGTGTGGTGGACGACAACCTGGGAGTATGTATTTCATCCGCCAGTTCTTCTCAGTTCCTTGTACCAGTGGAGGTGGTAGTTGGTACGAGAGTGGAGAGATTGTCTGTTCTTCTTGATAGTGGTTCCGGGGCTAATCTGGTTGACGCTCAGTTTGCTCAGGCTCAAGGTATGCATCTGAGTGTATTGGTCAAACCGATCCCTATATTCTCCATTGACGCCAGGCCTCTCGGCCAAGGTAGCTTTGTTCATGAGGTTCATAACATTGACCTTTGGGTAGGGGCAATACATAGGGAACAATTATCTTGTTATGTGTTGGAGGGTCTACCTACTCCCATTGTGTTGGGACTTCCTTGGTTGGTTAAACATAACCCTGTGATTAATTGGCAGTCCAGAGAAATAAGCCAATGGGGTGAGTTTTGCAAAAGCAACTGCATGAACACAGTCATCAGTGCGGTCGTGCCTAGTACATTGCCTCCTTTTTTGGAGGATTTTGGGGATGTTTTCTCTGAGGAGGGGTGTCAGGAGTTGCCTCCTCATCGCGTGTATGACTGCTCTATTAATCTCCTTCCTGATGCTAAGTTGCCTAAAGCTAGGTTGTATAATCTTTCTGGTCCTGAGAGGCAGGCTATGAAAGATTATATTTCTGAAAGTCTGGCCAAAGGGCATATTAGAGCTTCATCTTCCCCAGTAGCCGCGGGGTTCTTCTTTGTGAAGAAGAAAGATGAAGGCCTACGCCCTTGCTTGGATTTCCGCGAACTTAATCGGATTACTGTTCGAGATCCGTATCCACTCCCTCTTATTCCTGATCTCTTCAATCAAATTGTTGGCGCCAAATGGTTTTCTAAATTGGATCTCAGGGGGGCGTATAATCTGATTAGGATAAAAGAGGGGGATGAGTGGAAAACGGCGTTTAACACGCCGGAGGGACATTATGAGAACCTAGTCATGCCTTTTGGTCTGACTACTGCACCAGCAGTATTCCAACATTTTGTTAATGACATTTTTCGTCACCTTGTGGGGCTGTTTGTGGTTGTATATTTGGACAACATTTTAATTTACTCGCCAGATCTTGTGTCTCATCAGGAGCATGTGAGACAGGTGTTGCAGATCTTGCGAGACAATAAATTATACGCCAAACTGGAGAAGTGTGTATTTGCCGTACAGGAACTTCAGTTTTGGGTTTTTTGGTGTCAGCCTCCGGTTTCCGTATGGACCCTGAAAAGGTGAGATCAGTGCTTGAATGGGATCAGCCAGGGGATCTTAAGGCTCTGCAGCGTTTTTTGGGGTTTGCTAACTACTACCGGAAATTTATTTGTAATTTCTCATCTGTCGTCAAACCTCTCACTGACATGACAAGAAAAGGGACGGATTTTTCTAAATGGTCGGACAAAGCTTGCCAAGCCTTTTCCTCTTTGAAGAAATGTTTTGCTTCGGCACCCGTTCTCATCCAACCAGATGCATCTCAGCCGTTCATTGTGGAGGTGGATGCGTCTGACGTAGGGGTGGGTGCTATATTGTCCCAGGGTCCGTCCCCTGGTAAATGGCATCCGTTCGCTTTCTTTTCTAAGAAATTGTCGTCCGCCGAAAGGAATTATGATATCGGCAATAGGGAACTTTTGGCCATTAAGTTAGCTTTTGAAGAATGGCGTCACTTTTTGGAGGGGGCAGTCCACCCGGTTACCGTTATTACTGATCACAAGAACCTGTTGTATTTGGAATCCGCTAAGCGTCTGAATTCCAGACAAGCTCGATGGTCGTTGTTTTTTACCAGGTTTAATTTTGTCGTCACTTATCGCCCGGGGTCTAAGAATGTAAAGGCTGATGCCTTGTCTCGCAGTTTCCCAGGGGCCGGGAAAACGGATGACCCGAGTCCTATCCTTCAGGAGGGGGTGGTAGTGTCGGCTGTATTTTCTGAGCTTGAGGAGGAGGTGTTAGAGGCTCAGGGGGACGCCCCTGCAGGACCTCCAGGGAGACTGTTTGTCCCAAATCTGTTGAGACAAAAGGTTATTGAGGCACATCATAATTCTGCTCTAGCAGGACATCCAGGGAGTAAGGCTACTTTAGATCTCCTTTCTCGCCGGTTTTGGTGGCCTAATGCTAATAAAGATGTTATAACTTTTGTCGCGTCATGTGGGGTGTGTGCTCGCTCTAAAACCCCTCATACCCGTCCGTCTGGGACCCTTTTACCCTTGAAACTTCCGGAGCGTCCATGGACTCATTTATCTATGGACTTCATTACGGACCTTCCTCCGTCGTCAGGGAATACTGTCATACTGGTGGTTGTTGACAGGTTCAGTAAGATGGCACATTTCGTTGCTCTTCCTGCACTCCCTAATGCTAAAACTCTGGCGCAGGTGTTCATTAGGGAGATCGTTAGACTTCATGGGTTGCCTTCGGATGTGGTGTCAGATAGGGGGTCTCAGTTTGTGTCCAAATTTTGGAGGGCATTTTGTTTACGTCGGGGGATGCAATTGTCATTTTCCTCGGCTTTTCATCCGCAGACCAATGGTCAGACAGAGCGTCTGAATCAGAGCTTAGAGACATATCTCCGGTGTTTTGTCTCAGAGAACCAAGAGGACTGGTCTTCTTTCTTGCCTCTGGCAGAGTTCGCTCTTAACAACAGGCGGAGCGAGTCCACTGGTAAGTCCCCGTTTTTTGGGGCATATGGTTTTCATCCCCAGTTTTGTACTTTCAATGGGGGGGGCCCTTCTGGGGTTCCCGAGGAGGAGCGTTTCTCGTCGTCACTTGCTTCTGTGTGGAGAGGTGTATTGTATAATCTGAGTGCGATGGGGAACCGTTACAAACGTATGGCTGATAGGAGGAGAGTTTCTGGTCCAGATCTGAATGTGAACGATCTGGTATGGTTGTCTACCAAGAATATAAAACTTAAAGTGCCCTCCTGGAAACTGGGTCCCAGATTCATCGGGCCGTACAGGATCAGTTCCATAATTAATCCTGTGGCATTTCGTCTGGACCTCCCTCCTACGTTTAAAATTCATAATGTGTTCCACAAGTCATTACTTAAAAGGTATGTGGCACCAGTCATACCGTCACCTCTACCTCCTCCTCCTGTTTTGGTCAATGGTAACTTGGAATTTCAAGTATCAAAGATCATTGACTCACGTCTGAATCGCCGGTCCCTTCAGTACTTGGTGCATTGGAAGGGGTATGGTCCAGAGGAGAGGACGTGGGTCCCTGCGTCTGATGTTAACGCAGATCGTTTGGTTCGGACCTTCCACAGAACTCACCCGGGCAGGCATGGCCCTGAGGGTCCGGAGGCCCCTCGTAGAAGGGGGGTACTGTCATGTGTGCATTGCCTCGAAGATCGTCGCGGTTGCACATTTTGACTTCTCACAGCTGAGCTGCTGTTTCTTTGTGTTTGGCAGCTAGGGAGTTAATTCTGTCTGTGCTCGGTGCTGGGACTGGGTGCAGTTTCTCCCGGCTGCAATTGATTATTTGTTGATTGGTTTCCTTTAAATTCCTGGTTGTCTGCTTGGGGAGTTGCCAGTGAAACCTTCATGCAGACCACAGATAGGAATGAATCTGTATAGACTTTAGTTGTGAGCTCCTTAGTGGTTCTAGGCTCAACTTGGTTGGAGTTTATTTCCCAGACCATTTGTGTTCCTTTGGTGTTTGAGTGTGTATGCAGGCAAGTGTTATCCTGTCTGTCTTATATGTCTAATCTGTGTATTTAGCTAAGATCAGCCCATATCCCTTTGGTGGTAGTCAGGATCCTTCTTAGGACTGATTATAGGGTTCAGGGTCTGATAGGAGACAGGGTTAGGTTGGAGACTTGGACCTCTGAACTATTATCAGTACCTCCAAGGTGAGGGATTAGTTAGGACCCCAGTTTAGGGTCAGGTTAGATCCCGGTCCACCTCTTTCCTGTTTCAGCTCATCAAGTCCTCAAGATTAACCCTGAGTTCAGCAGATATCGTGTCAGGTAAATCTATTCTATACTTACATGCTGATGTTGCTATACTAGTTGTTGTATAGAGTGTTGTTCCTGTATTAATAGTTTACTGACATTGTATACATATCATTAGACAGCGTGACACAGTCACAATAACCGGAGTTCCCCATAACAATAAGTGCCCACTTTACATTTAATAATGTCCTGAGTCTGCCCCTGTACAGCTCCCCTATAGAGAGTATAATGACCTCTCACTGTATAGTACCATCCACACAGTATACTGACCGCTTAGTAGCCCCAAACTGTTTAATTGCTCCAACACTGCATGATAGCCCCCTCACTGTAATCTTCACACTCTATGGAGTGCCTCTATAGATAGCCTCCATATAGTATAATGCACCAGATAGTTCTCAATATAGTATAATGCACGCCTCATAGGCCTGCATATAATATAATGTACTCCCCAAAGGCCTCCATATAGTATAATTCACTCCCTTTAGGCCTCCATATAGCATAATGTACTCCCCATAGGCCTCCATATAGTATAATGCACTTAGCGACCATGTGGCAGAGCAGGGAGATCGTAACTGTACCGGCGTGCCGATACAGTTACAGTAGCGTAGCTCTGGGTGGGCCTCCTCTGAGCGCGGGGCCCAGGATAGGTATGCTACCGATTCACCCCCATGTTGAATGGTTGGAAAGATATTCTTTTCCTTAAATTCTGTGCCCTTTTATTTACACACATACCTTTGCTCATTGTGGCCAAAGAGTTCTATTTTAAACTCAAAGGTCCACAGGACTTGTTTCCAAAATTCATCAGGCTTGTTTAGATGTTCTCTTGCATACTTCTGAAGCTGAATTTTATAGTGAGGCACAAGTAATATTTATACCTCCTCTTTGTGGAATCTCACTGGATACATGTTTTTAACTTAAAGAAGTAAATTCCAGATTTTAATTCATTCAATTTGGACACTTTCTTCAGTTGTTTCCTTCTGCTTATCAGGTGCAGGTGACCTGAATATTCCTCTTTCTCTTTGGGATTGAGTAAAGCCTAACTTGTCTATGCTGTTTCTGGATTACAGAAAAAGCAAATCTGCAAATAATAAATTAAATAATTATTCATTTCTTAGTGACCTTCCATTTTAATACTATTGTAAAACCATGTATAATCAAAAAAATGATCCGAAAAATATTTTTGTGCCTGTGCAATAATCAATAACCAAAAAAAAAAAAAGAACTGCTAAACTATGAAACATTGAAAGCAGTAAACTAGCACAATTGTAGAAATTTAATAATTAATTTTATTATATAATATCAAAAAATTCAACAATTACACAAATAAAAAAAAAATTGTAAAACCATGCTCAGACTGGCCAACAGAGGAACATATAAATTCTCTGGTGGACCCCTGTGCAGGAATGAGCACCTCCAGGGCAAAGAACGGCATCAGAAATGTATCCAGCCACAGCAGAATGGCAATATAGCCAAAAACTGCACTGACATGCTCTTTCTCATAAAACACATAGTGTGGTATAATGACTAATGTGGCACCTAGGGGCGCTGTATAAGTTGCTCAAATTATGCATGGAGGCATGAGATGGATGGGAAACCAGTCCCTGGTATAGTGATAAATGGAAAGTATGTGTCGCAGAGCTATTCTGTGCTGTAGGTCAGTAATATTGTTCTGGGACTCGTAGTCCCATAAGAGTTCTGATTATTGTTAAGGGTGAACCTACAGGGTTAGCTTGTGAGCTGGGTGGGACATGCTAACCACACATACACCGCCCACTGGTGGTGGGAGAATGAATGTTACATACTGGTGATTGTATGTGTTGTGAAGGACCTGTGATGATGGGTCATGAACAGGTGACCAGACCATGTGCTTCATGCCTTGGCTTGGGGAGTGGCTACAGGTATGAAAGACAGTGTTCGGCACATGGTGAGGAGATTGTGTTGAAGACTGGGGAGTCTCTGGAAGTCTGGCTGAGACAGTGGAGAGTGTGTCCTGCATAGGGCTGCCTGGAAGGTTCCTGGAAGGTCTGTCAGTGTTGGAAGATCCTGGGGTTGGATCGGATTCCTGGAAGCACGTGGTGAGACTTGGAACTTTTTAGCGGGGGTCCTGAATAGCACCTGGACAGGACATATGGGTGTGCAGAGCCTGTGACGGTCCCACACTGAGAACCATGCGGTTCTGTTGAGGAGTTTGGCTGGAGTCAGCCTGGAAAAGTGACTTTCTGTTACAGTGTGTCAGTGAGCACCGGAAGCGAGTCCAGATCACCCGGGAATGGCACCTGGCGGTCCCTGCTGGCCTGCAGCCGCTTAGTCAAGCCCGTCCCATGCAAGGGTGAGTCTGGGAACAGTGATATTGAAAGCTGGAATGCATTTATGTTTTGTGATGTTTTGTTACCTGGTGTTAAAGAGACAGTAAAACATTGATTTTTGGACTTAAAGCCTGTGTATTGCCTCGTTACTGCGTGCCCGGCCCTTGCCTACCAGAGCGGATCCCTACAATAGCCATTAACAATGGATGTGAAAACTGCTAAATTTTGTGGAAAACCTGCATCAAAGTCATCTTTTTATTTAAATATAGAATCAAGGATGTGTCAGCTGGGAATTTGTGAATGAGGATGAGGTAGTAGTTGCATGTAATGAGGGCTCCCAGAATCACTGTTACTGGTGGGCACCCGACACCTGAGTCCAACACTGCGTACAACCATCTGAGTAAATGTCATGGCATCAAACAGCATAGGTTTTTTTTAATGATTACTAATTAATTACCTAATCCATTGATAATTATTAATAATAATTTATACATACCATTGTCAAATACACCTCTTCTTGAAGACCACCAAAAACCATTCTTAACTCCTGTGGGAAGAAAAAAATAATCAGTACAGTTGCAATCAAAACTATTCAATCCCCATAGTAAATTAGGTGTATGAGCAATATTTACAACCTTTCTTCTGTTTGCAATAAACCAATGCAACAAGAAAAATGCAAATAACAACACAACTAATAAGAAATTCAGCACAAAACACTACTGTTAATGATTACTGAAGTCCAGGCTCGGCATAGGGGAAGGCAAACTAGGCATTTGCCTAGGGCCCCCACTCCCCCAGCCAGTGGCTTTCCATTAATAGCAGCACACCATGCGGGTCGCTATGGGACCCGTGAGTCAGGGGTGCCCAGTGCCAGTGGAGGCTGCATTATACTCTATGGGGGCTGCATTATACTCTATGGAGGCTGCATTATACTATACATACTCTATGGGGGCTTCATTATATTCTATGAGACTGAATTATACTCTGTGGGACTGCATTATGCTGTAAGTACTCTATGGGGCTGATTATAAGCTATGGGGCTGCATTATACTATATGTACTCTATAAGGACGGCATTATACTCTATGTGGGCTGCATTATACTCTTTGGGGCTACATTATACTCTATGATGCTGCATTATACTCTTTGGGGCTGTATTATACTCTATGGGGCCGCATTATACTATATGTAATCTATGGCGATGCATTGTACTCTGTGGGGGCTGCATTATACTCTATGGGGTTGCATTGTACTCTATGGGACTGCATTGTACTATATGTAATATGTGGAGCTGCATTATACTCTATGGGGTCACATTATACTATATGCAATTTATGGGGCTGCATTATACTCTATGGGGGCTGCATTATACTATTTGGGGTTGCATTGTACTCTATGGGGCTGCATTATACTCTATAAGGCTGCGCTATACTCTTTGGGGCTGCATTATACTCTGAGGGCTGAATTATACTCTATGCCGGCTGCATTATACTCTATGAGGGCTGCATTATACTCTATGGGGCTGCATTATACTATATGTACTCTATGACACTTTATTATACTCTATGGGGCTGCATTATACTATATGTACTCTATGAGGCTGTATTATACTATATGTACTCGGAAGAAGCTTATCTGCAAAATGGCGCTCTTCGGGTACAGGGTCAGACGCAGCGAGCCATCTAGCCGCACTATACCCATACCAGGTAAAAAAAAACTTTATGTAATGCCTATATATGGGTTTCTCCTTTTTGTTGATTTACTGGATATGGTTTGAGAAATGTACTGCAGTATGACATGTGAATACACCACTTAACAATATATCCTATCTATTGGGCTCCCAACCTTTTCCTGTGACTCTTCTAACTTTGCACTGGCAAAATATAGCTTCCTCAAGCAATCACTTTGGTGTCCATTGGGCCGTATATTGGTAGTCCTTAAATCTGAATAGGTTAAATCTGTATTTCCATCTTCTGTGATCTGCTTTGCATGTCATTCTTCTCAACCCCAGCTTACAGTGTAGGTGCCTGTGCCACTGACTAGCTGCTTTCCACCCTAAATTTGGAGGTTTCCCTTCCCTCTGTCTTTTTAACATGTTTCTTCTCTTTTAAATTTTGTATTCAATAAAAATATTTATTTTAATTTCACCCTCCTTTTCTTTTATCACTTCTTACTGTTATGGCACCTACCACAACAGTGTGTGTAATAATATGTACTCTATGAGGCTGCATTATATTCTATGGGGCCTGCATAATACTCTTTGGGGCTACATTATACTCTGTGCTGCTGCTTCATACTCTTTATGGCTGCATTATACCATTTCAGGCTGCATTTTACCATAAGGGGGCTGCACTATTTTATGGGGCTGCATTATACTCCATGGGGGCTGCATTATATTATATGTACTCTATGGGGGTCTGCATTATATTCTATGTGGGCTGCATTATACACTATAGGGCTGCATTATACTCTATGGGGACGCTGTTGTGAACACTTTGATCTGGCTTCTGAGTTTGGGCTCCCTCTGGTGGTTGCTGCTGGTAATGGAGCTGGGCTGGCTGACAGAAGTCAATCACCTGAAGAGGATGATTGGAGATCAGGTGTTAGACTGGGGAGATTTAAGTGAGCGGCCTTCCCTTAGTTGTTGCCGGTGATTTGGTTTTCTTCCTGAGCCTTTTGGAAGTCTGCTTGCCTCCTGCTTAGTCCTGCATCTTTCAGATAAGTTATTTGAAGTTACTAGAAGATAGATCACGGAGGAATAATGTGCGTGTCAGGGGCATACCGGAGGACATACCAGATAAGGATCTGGCTGACTTTTTGCTTAAATTTATGCAAACTGTACTCCCAACCTTGCTCCCCAGGGATTTACTGATTGACAGGATACATAGACTCCCCAAACCCCAGCATGTAGACCCATTCTTGCCCAGAGACTAGTGTTGAGCGATACGATACTGCAAATATCGGGTATCGGCCGATATTAGCTGTATCGGGCTTTCGATTACGAGTACCGAAATTTTCGTCATATCGGATACCAGAATCGGGATTGTCACTGTCACTGTCAGTGTCCGTCGGTCGGGTCTGTCAGGAGTCAGCGGCACTTACCTGGCAGAAGATCTCCGGCGGTCACGGGCTGGACTGCTTCATGGCCGCCATCATCTTTCCCCGCCGGTCACATGCAGTTTCTCGCGATAACTGCAGTGACTGCTGGGTAATCCCGGCCGTAAAGCAGTCAGTCCGATGACGTCACCGCCGGGGAAGCAGGTAATCAGCTGTGCTGCGTCGCGATGACAGGCTCTGCCTGTCATTGCGATGTAGCAGAGCTGGATCGTCGTGGGACTGTCGTTACTATGGACTGCGTCGGACAGGTGGTATACTGTTGGTTTGTTTTTTTTCTTTTTTTACAGGAGATCGATGGCGTCGCAGGAATGAGAGAGTAATAAAATTAATGAAAACTGTGTTGTCTCTTATTTCATTAAAAGACTTTTTTCTTGCTTTGTCTTTTTTTTATACATTTAATAACTTTGGGATTAATAATGGATCGGTGTCTTATTGACACCTCTCCATTATTAACCGGGCTTATTGTCACAGTGCAATCAACGGTGACATTAACCCCTTATTACCCCACTTGCCACCGCTACAGGGCAGTGGGAAGAGCGGGTAAAGTGCCACAATTGGCACATCTTTTGATGCGCCAAATGTGGGGCTGCTGTAGCCTGGTATTATCAGGCTGTTGAGGGCCAAAATCCATGGGCCTTGACAGTCTTAATACCAGGCCGCAGCAGTCTGCATTTTACTTGGCTGGTTAACAAAAATAGGGGGACCCCTACGCCGTTTTTTTTCGAGGGGATCCCTATTTTTGTTAACCAGCCAAGCTAAGCAGACTGCTGTGGCCTGGTATTATCAGGCTTGCAAGGTCCATGGATATTGGATCCTTACCAGCCTGAAAAACCAGGCCTCAGCGGTCTGCTTCATCTGGCTGGTTAACAAAAATAGGGGGGACCCCACGCCAATTTTTTTCGAGGGGATCCCCTATTTTTGTTAATCAGTTCCCTCTGACGTCACTGATTGTGTCCCTGGCTGACCTGAAGTGAAAGTGGAAAGCAATCAATTAAGCTTTCCACTTCCTCTCCTGTCAGCCAGGAGAGGAACTCATTCATTTGGGGGTTTACTGTGAGGCTGCAGCATTAGCTGCGGTCCCTGCAGTAAACATTAACCCTTTCTGAAGGATTACACCGTGGGACCTGACTGTGCATGGGATAGGTAAGAATAATTTTGCTTTTTTATTTTATTTTTATTACAGGAAATGGTTTTTGCAGTCAAATAAAAGATGGTCAAAAACATGTGTCTTTATTTCATTAAAATGATTTTTAATTAAAGTGTGTGTGTTTTATTTTTATTTCATGCAATAGGATTAATAATTGATAGTTGTCTAATTGACAGCTCTCAATTATTAACCTGGCTTAAGGTCACCTTTCAATTGCAATGTGGCTTTAACCCCATATTAACCCATTCGCCACCGCTACAGGGCAATGGGAATAGATGGGCAAAGTGCCAGAAAGGGCGAATCTAATTATAGATTTGTCTTTTCTGGGGTGTCTGGGGGCAGATGTTAGTAGCCAGGGGGGGCCAAAAATAATGGTCCCTCTCTGGGCTATTATTATCTGCCCCCATTCGCTGGCTTTGTCTGTCTGGTTGCGAAAATAGGGCGGGAGCCCACGCATTTTTTTTAAACAATTTTACACCTCATATATATATATATACATGTCATTGAATTTGTGACACATATATATATATTTATATTTATAGTTCATACACTTCTACATAGTATAATAGCCGCTAAGTCAATTGACGGCTTTTGTGAAAATGCAGAACCCGACATGAAATGACACTTGGTGTACATAGGGTTAACCATGTCTTTTCATGTCCTTTGCTATCTGATTTGCACAAACAATTACATCAGTCTATGTGTGCAAAATTTCACACCTGTAGGGGTTAATTAAAGGTGTAAATTCGTAGCAAAAAAGTCCGTTTTTTTTCAACGAATTTACACCTTTAATTAACCCCTACAGGTGTGAAATTTTGCACACATAGACTGATGTAATTGTTTGTGCAAATCAGATTGCAAATGACATGAAAAGACATGGTTAACCCTATGTACACCAAGTGTCATTTCATGTCGGGTGCTTCTGTCTTTTCACAGAAGCCGGCTTTACCCGGCAATTGAATCAGAGGATATTTTACTATGTAGAAGTGTATAAACTATACATATATGTATATATATATGTCACAATGACATGTATATATATATATATATATATATATATATATATATATGTATTCTATGTGTGTATATTTAGTGTTTACAAGGAAATAAAGGTTTTTTTTAGTTGCGATATTTTGTTCCTATAGACTTACATGGGACTTCCGGTATCGGAATCGGATATCGGCGATATTTAGTGATATCGGCGATACCATTCCGATCCGATATTTTTAGATATCGAGCAGTATCGCTCAACACTACCAGAGACACTTTGGCGTGCGTCCACTTCTATACTACCAAAGACGCCTTCATGCAGAGGATGAGGAATCCCCCTGAGCTCCCTACTGAATACCAAGGCTTACAGGTGTTCCCAGATTTATCAGCGTCCACGCTGGCAAAGAGGCGAGAATTCGCTCATGTTTGCAAAGCACTACATGATGTTCATATCCGATACAAATGGGGATTCAATCCTATCAGGCTGATAATATCTTATGAAGGTCGTAGTGTGGTCTGCCAATCTCCCAAACAGGCTGAGAACAACCTATCTGATTGGAAGATTTCCTTTATTCCCCGTCAAAACCCGATGGGAAAGAAAATTGTTCAGGACTGGATTCAAACATGAAGAGGAGGATGAGATGTTGTCCTTATGCAGGACTCTGCTGTGAGGGTGCTACGGATTTTGTCGCTTGCCCAGCACCCCGTTTAAGATAACTCCCAGCTATTTTCCATCTTTTTGGGAGTGAACCTTGGAACTGCCCTGAATTGGCAATTACCTGCGGTCTAAGACTGACCAGGAGTTTCACTGCCTGACTAGCCTGGTCTCTGGCCTAGTAGCTGCATGTCTTTGTGTTTAGAATTTTTTTTTTTTAGTCTTTTCTGTGTTTTGTTTCCCTTGTCTCCTGTTTCTCTTTAGGTGCACCTCCAAAATGGGTCCTTTTAATATGGTTACTGTGGCTTTCTATGTTGCCAACACACAAGCCCAGATGCAGGTGATATGGGTTTATGAAGATGTATGTGTGATAATAAGTTTTATAATGTATAATTATGAGTGTCACCATTATGTCTTTAAATGTTAGGGGGTTGAATTCCCCTGTAAGAGGTCCATCCTATGGAAAGAGGTGAAAAATCAGGTGCGGAGATTATCTGCCTGCAGGAGACGCATCTGATAGAAGCTGATAATTTTAGGCTGCGTCATCCACAATTCTCCAATATTTACTTTACTAATAATAGCACAAAAAAGGCTGGGGTGTGCATCATCTTTAAAAATACATTAGCCATCAAATGTATTCGGAAGGTAGCGGACCCTGCGGGCAGATTTCTGTCCCTCGTATGCACATTGAATGGCGAGTTGCACACTGTCACAGTCATCTACACCCCAAATCATTCACAACAGACATTTATCCGCAAAAACTACATAGAGTGGATGGTCTGGCACAGAGCGAAAAGATATTGTGGAGACTTTAATCTTCCATGGACAGGAATCTAGACTACTCACGAGGTGGCATTCGGCCTAAGAAGGAGTTGAAAGGCATAGCCAAAGAATACCATTTACACGATTTCTGGAGGTATTCCCACATGAGTGAAAAAAATAATACCTTCTATTCTTTCCATAGAAGGTACTATACTCGGATAGACCACATCCTGGTGGATACTACGGTTCTTCCTAGATGCGTCACCTTCAGCATAGGATTAATTACCTGGTCTGACCACGCTCCCATTGTGTTACAGCTAGCGTTAAAACTTCATGCGAACCCTGCTTTTCGGTGGCGTCTGAACCCGTCTCTTTTACTAAATGAGAGGGTGGCGGGTGGTATTGTAGAGCCCAGCTGCGCTTGGAATCTCATTTCCCAGAGGGATGCACTGAAGGTAATGACCACTAGAGGACCCAATATGCATACACACATCTTCACCAATCCTAGAGCCACCAGAGGGAGCCTTTTCAGAGTATACACTGTATAAGGATGGTGAAGACACTGGAGTGCAGACAGTCTAGTCAGAGGGCTGCAGCCTGCAGTGTCAACTCGTAGACTAGAGCGAGTTCAGTGTAGTTGGTGATTCTACACAGAAGTGAGAAGTTGCTAGTTCTCTTGGAGAGTGGAGAGTTAGCTCTAGGGGCGAGCACAGATCAGTGAGTCTGCAAAGCCAGGTGCAGGTCAGACGGTGAATCCTGATAGCCGCTTCAGACAGAGCTTAGAAAGAAAAGAGGGAAAGAGAACAGCAGTTGTTGAGAGAACCTGAAGACTGCAGCTTTGAGCTTAGTTCAACGTGTGGAGGCTAGTACAAGTGGAAAGATAGCCACTCCAGCCTAGTCAGAACTGAGTCAACTGAGTGCAGTTCAGTGAGCAAGCGTGCCGACGCTTTGAGAGCGGTGAAGAAAGAGAAGAAGCAGCAACCTACAGCCAGAGTGTGCTTATGTGAGGGTCAAGTAGGACGAAAAGCGAGTGGAAGATAAGAAGAGAGTAACGGAGGTTGAAATAGCATTGATAGCTTACCTCTACTTTGAATAACCGGACACCGGGTCCGAGCTTGCTAGAATCTACACGACTAGTAGGAGATACCGGAGACCCTGCGGGACTTCAAGTCGCAGGGGCCCACAAGTGTTGATACGTAACCGGGGTCAGGAAGACAGGAGTCTGGGCAGGATCCGCCATTAGAGACACTGTTCTATCCAAGAGAAGGCCCCACCACAAAGTCAGCCGGGCGAGTAAAGTTGAAGACAGAGTTAGGCCTCGTTTCATACAGGTCAGAGACTCACATTACAGGAGTAAGGAGGCCCTACACCTACTCAGTGGGAAGAACTGGATGTGCATCCTTCACCCTGCCAGCACGCCGGGATGTGCCTGCCATTCCATCAGTAAAGGTACAGAAAGAGACTTTTGTGTGTGTCTACCTTATTACTCCTGCTGCTGAACTCCTCTCCTCCATCCTGCACCCCTACACCCCATTTACCCTGAAAGGACCCAGCCTTACCTGTGGGAGGCTTAACACCTTGCTGCCCAATACCATCCCTTCAGCGGACCTATACAGCAGTGCTGGTCACCCTGACCAGGCACCACAGTGGCGTCACGAACATTTCTACAAACACTTTAATCCCCTGTAAATATCCCCTTTTCAGTGAGCGCCCAGGGCCATGGACCGAGCTGTGTCGCCGTGACATCCCCCATAGAAGTGAACGGGCTCGGTGCCGAGTACCCCACAGGCCCTGGCAGGCGACTCAGTATCTCTACTGAGTTGACTCACTACTTCCATGTTAACGATAATGGGGAAGTTTCAGATGAAACGCTATGGGCTACGCATAAAGTGGTTTTACGGGGATATCTCATACAACAAGCCTCCATACTGAAGCGTAATAGAGGGATATGGGATGACCTCTTAGCTAGACTTGACAAGTTGGAATCACTGAATAAACCCTCGCCCTCGCAGGTGGTGTCGGATGAGATACTGTATATGGGGTTCGTTTTCAGTTGCGGGAGGTTTTACTTTCTGGCTATGCCCGTAATTTACGTAAGCTTAAAACTCATTTTTACGCCGCTGGAGACAGGGCGGGAGCAATACTGGCACGTAGGGTACGTAAACGAGAGGCTAAATCTAGAATAGATGGTTTACAAGATCAGAAAGGGTGTCTGGTTAGGAACCCGACTGACATCACGGAGACATTTGTAAAGTACTACTCTCATTTATATAACTTACATTCTGACCCGCAGACTCCTCAACCCACGCAGGCTACAATTGATTCATATCTGCAATCAGTTAATTTACCACGTGTATCCCAAGAACAATTATTATTGTTAAACACCCCATTTACAGAAGAGGAGATCAAAAAAATTATTAAAAGCAGTAAGCTACACACCGCGCCTGGTCCGGATGGACTATCAAATGAATATTATCGCACTTTTCAGGACCTTCTGGCCCCATATCTATTGAGGTTGTTCCAAATTTGATGGCGTATTATAAGGCCTCAGTGGTGGCAGGGCTGCGGGATTTGTGGCAGCTAGATAAAGATCATAGATGGTTGCAAATCGAAAATTTTTATGCGACTAGAGGCTCCAACCGACTTATGTTAGAGGTTGAAGCCTTTGGGCCGCAGCCTAGTAACCTCCCTCTACCGACCATGTCTACTACACTGCTTTTTTGGAGACAGACGGTCCCGACTCTTATTAAAATCCCGTTTACTGAAGTGTCACTGAAGGGGCTAGAATTACATATCCCGTATATAGATTTACAGCCATGGGTACTGGCTGGTGTAAAATCACTTCATCAGCTGTGTGATGGCACAGGGTTAAAGCCGTTTGACCGTCTAGTTGCAAAACACCCAGATATTCGCCATAGATTCTATCAGTTTTTGCAATTAAGACATCTTATACACACTACACAACCGTCGTACTTCTTTAATTCTAACCTAGACCGTATAGTAAATGGCCTCTTCCTGGCGCTCGGACCTAGTTCTCGCAATGTATCTATCTTGTATAGAGCCCTCAATGATCCTTCCTGACCCAGAGGTTAAACTGCATTTCTTAAGACAATGGGGGGATGACTTGCAGGTCACTCTAGAGCCGGATGGGTGGCGGGAGGCGGTGTTAGAGGTTCGGAGAGTTTCGTCATGCTTAAACCATTTGGAACAATTGAAAAAAGTCCACTTACGCTGATACTATTACCCAGTTAAAGTTGCCCACTTTGGCCCTCAGTGCTCCCCATTGTGCTGGAGAGGCTGCGGTATGTTGGGGAGACTTAGCCACATGTGGTGGTCGTGCCTGAAATTACTAAATTTTTGGGCTAGCCTAAAGACGTGATAGCTGAGGTAACTGGAATCCAGATGGCCTTACAACCCAGTATGGTTTATGCTTATAGCCGCTAGACTGGCGGTGGCATCTAAATGGAGAGTGGCCAGCGCTTCGTCCATACAATTTGTGATTGACAGGATGAACCTTCATTGCCAATACAAAAGGGCTCTGGTATTATCTGCGTCATCTAAAAAGAAAAAGTCCCAGATTTGGGAACCGTGGCTTGCTAGCCGGCTCCCCTTCAATCCATCGTGATGGTGCTTGTGCTATCTCAACTCAGGGTCGAATATTCCCTGCCCGCAATGAACCCTGCTATGTTTCCAGCTTACAGTATATGCCACTTTGATATACAGGAACCTGCATTTTAGTAGGTCAGTTTTTGTTAGACCTCTGATCTAAATAATTTATAGTCGTATACTTAGGTGTACCTATACCCCTCCTTTTTTTTTTTCTTCCCCCCCTTATTCCTTACCTCCTACGTTTGTATGTCTGTTTTTTCTGATGTATTATTAATCTACTCTGCACTGTTTGCGGAATTGATGTGTTTTCCTATGTAACTATGTTAAATTTCAATAAACATGATTTTGGAAAAAAAAAAAAGGGTTATGCTTGGGATTAGGGTTGGGGGTTAGGGTTGGGATTAGGGGTGTGTTGGGGTTAGGGTTGGAATTAGGGTTATGGGTGTGTTGGGGTTAGGGTTGGAGTTAGAATTGAGGGGTTTCCACGGTTTAGGCACATCTGGGGGTCTCCAAACGTGACATGGTGCCACCATTGATTCCAGCCAATTTTGCATTCAAAAAGTCAAACGGTGATCCCTCCCTTCCAAGCCCCGAAGTGTGCCCAAACAATGGTTTACCCCAAGATATGGGGTATCAGCGTACTCAGGAAAAATTGAACTACAACTTTGGGGGTCTAATTTCTCCAGTTACCCTTGGGAAAAAAAATCAGGGCTAAATTTTTTTTTTGTGGAAAAAAAATGATTTTTTTTATTTTCACCGCTCTGTGTGTTAAGGGCCTGCGGAACGCACCTAATAGATATTAAGGAGAGGTGCGTTCGCAGCCCGGGGTCCACCGTGCAGGCAGAGCCTGCTGCTAGAAAGATGGTGCAAATAGGCAGTATGAGGGAACTCCGTTATCCCGCAGAGTCGCAGATGTAAACGCCATAGCACTATATGGCGATATAAGCGGACTCTATTAATTCACAGAGCCGCTGTGACGAAGACTGTGTCCTGTCAGATTCACAGGGGACACAGATGACTGCTAAGCGGATTGCAGTCTGTGGTCATGCAATCAGAACACAAGCAATAATCTCCTCACCGGAGTAGCCGGTAATCTAATGGCGTTTCCAGCCGAGCCCTGAACACATGCGTACAAAACTCCTCACCGGAGGTGCCGGTATTCTAGGGGCTTATTTCAACCGGACCTAACCACATGCATACATGACCACACTGGCACAAGCACGTAACAGATTTGATACTAGCGCATGGCCGAGCGGACATGCGCACCTTTGATAGTAGCAGCTACAGGACCTTCCAGAAAAGGACCAATGAGAAACTGTTCCAGAACACAAGCAGTTTCAGGACCTTCCTGGCGGACCAATGAGTCGTAACCGAGTATGTGACCCCTGATCTGCAATGGGAGATCTTGCCCTGGGTATGCTCAGATGGAGAAACGCAGGACTTAGTCCCAAGACTGCGTGCTCCAGCACTGGTTATAATAGAGGAACCAGAAGAGGCAGCACCAAGCCTCTGCACAGTATTAGACTGAGCGAGACACTGGGACCGACGTCTCCGCTGAGCAGGCTCCACTGCGGCCGAGATGGATGGGGGACCGCAGCCAGACTGGTTCGAGATTCCCCTTGCGCAGCAGCGGGAACTCGATCCCTAACACTGTGTTACAAACTTCTGTGAAGCACTTGGGGGTTCAAAGTGCTCATCACACATCTAGATAAGTTCCTTGGGGGGTCTTGTTTCCAAAATAGGGTCACTTGTGGCAGGTTTCTACTGTTTAGGCACATCATGGGCTCTGCAAATGTAACATGACGCCGCTGACCATTCCATCAAAGTCTGCATTTCAAAACGTCACTACTTCCCTTCCGAGCCCTGGCGTGTGCCCAAACAGTGGTTCCCCCCACATATGGGGTACCAAGTTGCTCAGGACAAACTGGACAACAACTTTTGGGGTCCAATTTCTCCTCTTACCCTTGGGAAAATAAAAAAATGCGGGCTAAAAAAAATCATTTTTTTGAGGGAAAAAAAAAGATTTTTTATTTTCACGGCTCTATGTTAAAAACTTCTGTGAAGCACTTGGGGGTTCAAAGTGCTCAGCACTGTTTAGGCATCAGGGGTCTCCAAACGCGACATGACACCCGCAGTCCATTCCATCAAAGTCTGCATTGCAAAACGTCACTACTTCTCTTCCGAGCCCCGACATGTGCTCACACAGTAGTTTTCTCCCACATATGGGGTATCAGCGTACTCAGGACAAATTGGACAACAACTTTTGGGGTCCAATTTCTCCTGTTACCCTTTGAAAAATAAAAAAATTGGGGACTTAAAGATCATGTTTGTGGAAAAAATATAGTTTTTTTATTTTCACGCTCGGGAGTTATAAACTTTAGTGAGACACCTGGGGGTTCAAAGTTCTCACCACACATCTAGATAAGTTCCTTGAGGGGTCTAGTTTCCAAAATGGGGCCATTTGTGGGGGGTTTCCACTGTTTAGGCACATCAAGGGCTCTCAGGACAAATTGCACAATAACTTTTGTGGTCTTGTTACCCTTGGGAAAATAAAAAGTGGGGTGAAAAGACCATTTTTGTGGAAAAAATATGATTTTTTAATTTACGGCTCTACGTTATAAACTTGTGTGAAGTACTTGGGGGTTCAAAATGCTCACCACAGATCTAGATAAATTCCTTAGGGGTCTAGTTTCCAAAATTGGGTCACTTGTGGGGGTTTACACTGTTTAGGCACATCAGGGGCTCTGCAAACTGAACATGACACCCATCAAAGTCTGCATCCCAAAACATCATTACTTCCTTTCCGAGCCCTGCCGTGCTCCCAAACAGTATTTCTCCCCCACATATGGGGTATGAGCGTACTCAGCAACTTTTGGGGTCCAATTTCCTTGGGAAAAATCAAAAATTGGGGACTAAAAATCATTTTTGTGGATTTTTTTTTTTCACACCCAGGCATTGTAAACATTAGTGAAACACTTGGGGGTTCAAAGTGCTCACAACAGATCTCGATAAGTTCCTTAGGGGGTCTAGTTTCCAAAAAGGGGTAATTTGTGGTGGGTTTCCACTGTTTAGGCGCATCAGGGGCTCTCCAAACGCGACATGGCGTCCAATCTCAATTCCAGCCAATTTTGGTTTGAAAAAGTCAAACGGCGCTCCTTCCCTTCCGAGCCCTGCCGGGCACCCAGACAGAGGTTTTCCCCCACATATGAGGCATCGGTGTACTCAGGAGAAATAGCAAAACAACTTTATCTGTCCATTTTCTCCTTTTACTCTTATAAAAATAAAAAAATTGTTTGTAAAAGATCATTTTTGTGACTAAAAAGTTAAATGTTCAATTTTTCCTTCCACATTGCTTCAGCTCCTGTGAAGCACCTGAAGGGTTAATAAACTTCTTGAATGTGGTTTTGATCAGCTTGAGTGGTGCAGTTTTTAGAATGGTAAAAAAAAAAATAGAATGGTGTCACTTTTGGGTATTTTCAGACATATAGACCCATCAAACAGACTTCAAATGTGAGGTGGTCCCTAAAAAAAATGTTTTTTTAAATTTTGTTGTAAAAATTAGAAATCGATGGTCAACTTTTAACCCTTATAACTTCCTAACAAAAAAAAAATTGTTTCCAAAATTGTGCTGATGTAAAGTAGACATGTGGGAAATGTTATTTATTAACTATTTTGTGCCACATAATTTTCTGGTTTAACAGAATAAAAATTAAAAATTTGAAAATTGCAAAATTTTCGACAAATTTTTGATTTTTTTCACAAACGCAAAAATTATCAACCTACATTTACCACTAACATGAATCCCAATATGTCACGAAAATACAATCTCTGAATCGCTAGGATCCGTTGAAGCGTTCCTGTGTTATTACCTCATAAAGGTAAGAAGTGCAAAAAATGGCAAGGTCTTTAAGGTCAAAATAGGCTGGGTCATAAAGGGGTTAAAGAAGGATAAAAAAAAGGATTTAGAATTTTTTATATATTTTTTTTTCTTTTTCTCTGGGGGCTGTAGGAGGATTTTTTCGTTATCGAGAAAAAGCATTTGTCTGATCGTGTTGAGCAGCTAGCTGCTGAAGTTCAGAGAACTTCTGCCTATCTCGCTCAGTTGTCTACTGTAGAACCTAAGATCCCTATTCCTGATTTATTTTCTGGAGATTGGTCTAAATTTTTGAACTTTAAAAATAATTGTAAAATGTTTTTTGCCTTGAAACCTAATTCCTCGGGAACTCGGTGCAGCAGGTTAAAATTGTCATCTCCCTGTTGCGCGGCAACACTCAGGATTGGGCTTTTTCCCTGACACCTGGGGATCCTGTTTTGGCTAATGTGGATGCGTTTTTTCAGGCTCTGGGGTTGTTGTATGATGAACCCAATGTTATTGATCAAGCTGAGAAAACCTTATTGGCATTGAAACAGGGTCAGGAAGCGGCAGAGTTTTATTGTCAGAAATTCCGAAAGTGTGCAGTCCTTACTAAATGGAACGATTATGCCCTACCGGCACTTTTTCGGAAAGGTCTGGCAAAAGATGTTATGGTGGGATTTCCTGTCTATGTCATTAGCCATTCAAATTGACAGACGTTTACGTGAACGTAAAACTATGCGAGAGGCGGTGTTGTCTTTCGAACAAACTTCTGAGCCCATGCAGTGTGATAGGGTTGTTTCTAGGGCTCAACGTCAAGAATTTAGAAGGCGGAATAAGTTGTGCTTCTTTTTTGGGGACGCCTCTCATACTATCTCCGTCTACCCTAAGCGGGAAAAACGTTTTGCTCACTCATTTGTTTTGGGCAATGTACAGCCTAAATTCCTTTTGAATGTTACCTTGATCTGCTCCTTATCTTCATTTTCTGCTAAGGCTTTTTTGATTCAGGAGCAGCCCTGAACCTGATGAATAGAGTTGAGCGACACAGGTTGGTCAGATTCATAAGTCTCCGACTTTCGCCAAAGTCGGGTTTCGCCGATCGAAACCTGATCATAGCGTGAAGTCGGCCATGCGGTCTCAACACGAAAGTCGGAATTCCCAGATTGCTTGCAGGCGCCTTTTTTTCAGCCAATGAGCAAGGACGTACACTGTGGGCAATGAGATGACATGTGCATCGTCCACCACCATCTTAGAGAAGGGCATTGCAGTGACTGTAACAGTGACAGTGTCTATAAAAGCCCTGACCGCCGACCTCCATTTTACTTCTGCCGATCTTAACAGTAGGGAGAGGTTGCTGTTTATCAGTAGGGAGAGTGTTAGGGCTGGAAAGATAGAAGAAATTCTTCTGTGCTTGTGCTGATAGCAATTGTGCTGTACAGTTAGTGTGCAGTGACAGGGGAGGATTTTCTTGTGTGCAGCAGCGCTTGGTTATTAGGCTTCCTGATAGCTGTATTGCTGTGTGTACACTACTGTGCAGACTGCATTTTACACAGCACTAATACTTTTATTCTTTTTTCTGCACAGTTAACGAGCGTTCATTTTTTCCCACACCGTATAGAGCTGTACGCTCCTCATACACTACCGTGTATCGGCTAGTATCACGGACAAATACATGCTGACTATCTGTGTGTGACTCCGGAAATATATACAGAGATTTAAATTTTTCCCTAGACCGTATACAGCTGTACGCTTCTGATACAGTACAGTTTTTCTGCTTTTTGTATTATGGTCAAATCCATACTGAGTGAGCGTCTGTGTGTGACCCCGGAAATATATACGGAGATTTAAATTTTCCCCTACACCGTATACAGCTGTACGCTCCTCATAAAGTACCATATATCTGCTGGTATTTTTGGTACATTTTCCCAAACATGAGGAAGTATGGTGGAAGAGGTCGCGGATGTGGGCGGGGGGGCCAGCTGGTACTGATGGTGGTGATAGTGCATCTGCTGGTAGTGCCAAAAGCACAATAGCACCTAAGGCAGGAGGTGTTGAGCCTGCGTCATCGTCTGGCTTCAGAAGGCCTGGAAGACTCTCTTTTCAGGGAGTAGGTAAACCGCTTTTAAAGCCGGAGCATCAGGAACAGTGTTATGTTTCGGTAGCTGAGGAGAAACTGCAAAAATTAGCCAAAGTAGCAATACACCAGAGAGGCTGGAAACTATTGGATTGCAGTAACCTAAACTAACCGCCACACTAGAAGTAGCCGTGGAGCGTACCTACGGTGATCCTAGGCGCCTCGTCACAGCCGGAAAGATAGCTACACCTAAAGGCAGAAAGATGAATGCTATCTGCCCTGGAGCAGAATCCCCAAAGAAATAGGAAGCCCCCGAACATGTAATGGCGGTTAGACAAGAAGAAAACACGGACACAGACAGAAAATAGAATGAGCAAACGCTTGGGCCCAATCTGTCTAGATAGAAAAGTATAGGAAAGAATTCTGACTGCAACCCAAAAAACGCTGACAAAAATACCAACACTTCTGATTAACAAAAAACCTGAGATCACACGATCTCTACCACCTAAATCAGATCTCTGGTGTAACACACAGCAACACAGCAAATAAAAAGTGACAAAGGAACAAAGCAAAAATGCAAACACACAATGAGCACAATTGCAGCGCAAGACCCCAAAAGGGGACCAGGCTGCAGTCCACTGCAAGCAGCAAACCAGCAGTAAAAATCCAACAGAGGAAAAAAAAAAAAAACACTTATCTGAATGAGAGCAGGAAAGCAAGATGTGCTCCAAGCAAGAGCAGAGAAACAATTGATTACCGGCAAGGCTGCTGGGAACTCAGGTCACTTATATCATACCATTCAGAGCCAGCTGAAGGCCATTCCGTAATTAGTTCATTACCCTCAGCAACCACCGGAGGGAGCCCCAGCTCTGAAGTCGCCTCCAAGGTATTCACAACAGTACCCCCCCCTTGAGGAGGGGTCACCGAACCCTCACCTGCGCAACCAGGCCGATCAGGATGAGCTCGATGATAGGCACGGATAAGTCTCCCAGCATGGATGTCCAAAGCAAACACCCAAGACTTGTCCTCCTGACCATAACCTCTCCACTTAACCAAATACTGGAGTTTCTGTCTATAAAAATGAGAATCCAATATTTTCTCAACCACATACTCCAAATTGCCCTCAACCAAAACAGGATCAGGAGGCGCAGCCATAGGAACCACTGGCTCGATAAACCTCTTCAATAAGGACTTGTGGAACACGTTATGGATCTTAAATGTCCCTGGAAGAATCAAACGGAAGGAAACCGGATTAATAATTTCCATGATCTTATAAGGTCCAATGAACCTTGGCTTAAATTTTGGAGATGCAACCTTCATAGGGATATTTCTTGAGGACAACCAAACCAAGTCCCCCACTTTAAAACGAGGACCATCAGTCCTATGTCGGTTGGCAAACCGCTGTGCCTTCTCTTGAGAGAGAGACAACCTCTCCACTACCTGGTCCCAAATCTGCTGCATACGCTGCACAATAGAGTCAACCCCCGGACAGACAGAAGCATCCGCCTGTCCTGAAGAAAATCGAGGGTGAAACCCAGAATTGCAGAAAAATGGAGACATCAAGGTGGCAGAGCTAGCCCTATTATTAAGAGCAAACTCAGCCAAAGGCAAAAAAGAGACCCAGTCATCTTTATCAGCAGACACAAAACATCTCAAATAAGTCTCCAAGGTCTGGTTTGTTCTCTCAGTTTGTCCATTGGTCTGAGGGTGAAATGCAGAGGAGAAAGATAACTGAGCACCAAGTTTAGAACAAAATGTTCTCCAAAATCTGGAAACAAACTGGACTCCTCTGTCAGACACAATATTCTCAGGAATGCCATGTAACCGAACCACGTGCTGAAAGAACAAAGGCACCAATTCGGAGGAAGAAGGCAACTTAGGTAATGGCACAAGATGTATCATCTTGGAAAACCTATCACAGATTACCCAGATAACGGTCATTCTCTCAGAGACAGGAAGGTCGGAAATAAAATCCATAGAAATATGGGTCCATGGCCTCTTGGGTACAGGTAATGGCATTAACAAACCACTAAAACGAGAGCAAGGCTTGGAAGGAGAGCAAGTCCCACAGGACTGCACAAAGTCCCTGACGTCACGAGACAAAGTAGGCCACCAAAAGGACCGACTCACCAAGTCTCTGGTACCAAAAATCATGGGATGACCAGCCAACGCGGAACAATGAATCTCAAACATCACACTCTTTTTCCACTGGTATGGGACAAACAATTTTCCAACAGGGCAGAGCTCAGGTTTATCCTCCTGATACCACTCCAGAGCCAGTCTCAAATTGGGAGAGATGGCAGAAAGAACTACACCCTCTTTCAAAATAACAGCAGGATCAGATAACTCAGGAGAATCTGCAAAGAAACTCCTCGAGATTGCATCCGCCTTAACATTCTTAGTGCCCGGAAGAAAAGAAACCACAAAATTAAAACGTGTGAAAAACAAGGCCCACCTGGCCTGTCTAGGATTAAGTTGCTTGGCAGATTCGAGATAAACCAGGTTCTTATGGTCCGTGAGGACCACCACCTGATGTTTGGCTCCTTCCAGCCAATGTCTCCACTCTTCAAAGGCCCACTTCATGGCCAATAACTCCCGATTACCCACGTTATAATTACGTTCAGTTGGAGAAAATTTTCGAGAGAAAAGGGCACAAGGGTTACTATTAGAGGTCTCTGGATCCCTTTGGGACAAAACGGCACCTGTCCCAATCTCAGAGGCATCAACCTCCACCTGAAATGGCAGAGAAACATCAGGCTGCCATAGAACAGGAGCAGAAATGAATCTCTGCTTAAGTTCCTGAAACGCAGAAACTGCCTCAGGAGGCCAATTCACCACATTGGATCCCTTTTTGGTCAAATCAGTCAATGGTTTAACAATACCGGAGAAATTACCAATAAATTTGCAATAAAAATTGGCAAAACCCAAAAATCTCTGAAGAGCCTTCAATGAAGTAGGTTGAACCCAATCACAGATGGCCTGAACCTTGACCGGGTCCATTTCAATAACAGACGGAGACAAAATGAATCCCGGAAATTAGACCTGTACGCCAAAAAGACACTTTGATCCCTTCACATACAGTGCATTCTCTGTTGTGAATGGACTTGAAATGAGTTCTGAGCAGAGGCTCCCTCTGGTGGTTACAAGCGGTACTGGACTGTCCAGTGAAGATTGTGAGGATTGGGAATCAGGTGTTACTGACTGGTCTTATTTAAGGGAGTCGCCTTCCCATCAGGGTTGCCGGTGACCAATTGTTCTGGTCTCAATCCTTGATTCCTGTTTCCTTTGTAGCCTGCTGTGTCGTGTCTGCATCTCTTGCTAACAGATAAGACATTTTCTTCTTTTTGTTTTTGTGCTTGATTTTTGCATTTTGTCCTGCACTTCTGTGGGGGCCTTCAGGGTCCCATCCGGGGCTTTTGCCCTCTCAGTTTAGTTCAGCCACTGATGTTTTGTACATTTGCTTTTTCCAGTTTTTTCAGTGGCTGCTGTTTTGATTTTGTTACACCAGAGAACTAATTTAGGTGGTAGAGGTCGTGTGATCTCAGGTGTTTTTGAAATTAGTAGAGTTGGTGCTTTTCAGGGTTTTTTGGGATTGCAGTAAGTGCCCTTAATATCTTTTTCTATTTAGATAGTTTGGGCCCCAACGTTTGCTCATACTATTTTCTGTCTGTGTCAGTATTTCTTCTTGTCTAACCGCCATTACATGTTTGGGGGCTTTCTATGTTCTTTGGGGATCTGCTCCGGGGCAGATAGCTTTCCTCTTTCTATCTTTAGGTATAGTTAGTTTCTCAGGCTGTGACGAGGCGTCTAGCACCAACGTAGGAACGCTCCATGGCTGCCTCTAGTTGTGGTGGTTAGTCAGGGTACTGCAATCTCATAGATTCCAACTGCTCTGGTGTATTGCCTTTTTTACCTGCACTCCTCAGCTACCAAATCATAACAGTATCACCGGCCCAAACTGAAATTTATATGGTACTCACAGAAGGGAAAAATATTGTGAAAAAGAAAAAAAAAAAAAGGTTGTCAGAGTTGTCAGAGATATTTTTCTGTTTGTTGCATTTTTTTTTTCCCTCTGTATCTCTGGGTGCTGGGGAGGATTTTTTTTTTCTCTCAATGGAGTTTGCACAGTTGTCTGGCCGTGTGGATCAGCTTGCCACTGAGGTTCGGAGTATTGCTACCTATCTTGCTAGGTTGCCTGTTGTGGAACCTAGGATTCCCATGCCAGATTTGTTTTTGGGGGATCGAGCCAAGTTTCTGAATTTCAAAAATAATTGTAAATTGTTTTTTGCCTTAAAATCTAAGTCCTCAGGGAACGCAGCGCAGCAGGTTCAAATTGTCATCTCTCTCCTGCGCGGCGATCCTCAGGATTGGGCTTTTTCCCTGACACCTGGGGATCCTGTTTTGAGTGATGTTGATGCATTTTTTCAGGCCTTGGGGTTATTGTACGATGAGCCTAATGTCACTGATCAAGCTGAAAAAGCCTTGTTGGCATTAAATCAGGGGCTTGATGACGCTGAGTTATACTGTCAGAGATTCCGCAGGTGGGCAGTCCTGACCAAATGGAATGACGACGCTTTGGCAGCCCTTTTTCGGAAGGGTCTGTCAGATAATGTAAAGGATGTTATGGTGGGATTCCCTGTCCCCTCTGGTCTCAATGATTCTATGTCATTAGCGATTCAAATTGACAGACGTTTGCGTGAGCGGAGAAGTATGCGTGGAATAGTGTTGCCTTGTGAACCTGCTTCTGAACCCATGCAGTGTGATAGAGTGGTTTCTGGGGCACAGCGTCATGAGTTTCGAAAGCGCAATGGGTTATGTTTCTACTGTGGTGATGCCTCTCATGCTATTTCAGTCTGCCCTAAGCGGGGAAGACGTTTTGCACGCTCAGTTGTCTTGGGTAGTGTTCAGACTAAGTTTTTATTAACTGTTACTCTGATATGCTCTCTGTCCTCATTTTCTGCTCAGGCTTTCGTTGATTCGGGAGCAGCTATTAACCTGATGGATTTTGATTTTGCTAAACATTGCGGGTTTCCCTTGATACCCCTACAGAAGTCTATTCCCCTACTGGGGATCGATTCTACCCCTTTGGCTGAGAATAAACCTCAGTTCTCTACTCAGGTGATAATGAGGGTTGAACCTGATCATCAGGAGAGCTGCAAATTTTTGGTTCTGTATAATCTGCATGACATTATCGTGCTGGGTTTCCCTTGGTTACAGTCTCATAATCCTGTTTTGGATTGGAAATCTGTGTCTGTAACCAGTTGGGGCTGCCAATGTGTTAATACCAACACTCCTGTTTTTTCTGCCTCCCCCCAGGCTCAGGATGTTCCTGACTTTTTGATTGATTTTTCTGATGTGTTTAGCAAAAGTAAATCTGCATCTTTGCCTCCCCATAGGAGCTATGACTGCGCTATTGAATTAGTGCCTGGTAGTAAATTCCCTAAAGGTCGCCTTTTTAACTTGTCTGTACCTGAACATGACGCTATGCAGTCTTATATCAAGGAGTCATTGGAGAAGGGTCATATCAGACCATCCTCTTCACCCTTAGGTGCCGATTTTTTCTTTGTGGCCAAAAAGGATGGTTCATTAAGGCCGTGTATTGATTATCGTCTTTTGAACAATATTACTGTGAAATTTCAATATCCGTTACCCTTGATTTCTGACCTGTTTTCCAGGGTGAAAAACGCTACTTGGTTTACCAAGCTTGACCTCAGGGGGGCATATAACCTTATTCGCATTAAGCACGGGGATGAATGGAAGACGGCATTTAACACCCCTGAGGGGCATTTTGAGTACCTTGTGATGCCCTTTGGGCTCACTAATGATCCTTCTGTCTTCCAGTCCTTCATGAATGACATTTTCAGGGATTTTGTGGATAAATTTCTGATTATTTGGATGATATCTTGATTTTTTCTAATGACTGGGACTCTCATGTGAAACATGTTCGAACTGTATTCCAGATTTTGAGAGAGAATGCTCTGTATGTGAAGGGATCAAAGTGTCTTTTTGGCGTACAGAGGATCTCATTTTTGGGATTCATTTTGTCCCCATCTGTTATTGAAATGGACCCGGTCAAGGTTCAGGCCATCTGTGATTGGGTCCAACCTACTTCATTAAAGGCTCTTCAAAGATTTTTGGGTTTTGCCAATTTTTATCGAAAATTTATTGGTAATTTCTCGGTTATTGTTAAACCATTAACTGATTTGACCAAAAAGGGTTCTGATGTGGTGAATTGGCCTCCTGAGGCAGTCTCTGCATTTCAGGAACTTAAGCAGAGATTCACTTCTGCTCCTGTTCTACGGCAGCCTGATGTTTCTCTGCCATTTCAGGTGGAGGTTGATGCCTCTGAAATTGGGGCAGGTGCCGTTTTGTTCCAAAGAGATCCAGAGACCTCTAAAAGTAACCCTTGTGCCTTTTTTTCTCGAAAATTTTCTCCTACTGAACGTAATTATGACGTGGGTAATCGGGAGTTATTGGCCATGAAGTGGGCTTTTGAAGAGTGGAGACATTGGCTGGAGGGAGCCAAACATCAGGTGGTGGTCCTTACTGACCATAAGAATCTGGTTTATCTGGAATCTGCCAAGCGACTTAATCCTAGACAGGCCAGGTGGGCCTTGTTTTTCACACGTTTTAATTTTGTGGTTTCCTTTCTTCCTGGCACTAAGAATTTTAAGGCGGATGCCCTCTCGAGGAGTTTCCTTGCGGACTCTCCTGAGGTATCTGATCCTTCTGTTATTTTGAAAGAAGGTGTAGTTCTTTCCGCCATCTCGCCCAATTTGAGACTGGCTCTGGAGGGGTGTCAGGAGGATAGGCCCGAGTGCTGCCCTGTTGGGAAATTGTTTGTCCCGGACCAGTGGAAAAAGAGTGTGATGTCTGAGATTCATTGTTCCACGTTGGCCGGTCATCCCGGAATTTTTGGTACCAGAGACTTGGTTAGTCGGTCCTTTTGGTGGCCTACCTTGTCTCGTGATGTCAGGGAATTTGTGCAGTCCTGCGGGACTTGCTCTCGCTCCAAGCCTTGCTCTCGCTCTAGTGGTTTGTTGATGCCATTGCCTGTGCCCAAGAGACCATGGACCCATATCTCTATGGATTTCATTTCCGACCTCCCTGTTTCTCAGAGAATGACCGTCATCTGGGTGATTTGTGATAGGTTTTCCAAGATGATACATCTTGTGCCATTACCTAAGTTGCCTTCCTCCTCTGAATTGGTGCCTTTGTTCCTTCAGCACGTGGTTCGTTTACACGGCATTCCTGAGAACATTGTGTCTGTCAGAGGAGTCCAGTTTGTTTCCAGATTTTGGAAGACCTTTTGTTCTAAGCTTGGTGTTCAGTTGTCTTTCTCCTCGGCGTTTCATCCTCAGACCAATGGTCAAACTGAGAGAACAAACCAGATATTGGAGACTTCTCTGTTGTGAATGGGTTTGAGATGAGTTCTGAGCAGAGGCTCCCTCTGGTGGTTACAAGCGGTACTAGTGAGGATTGGGAATCAGGTGTTACTGATTGGTCTTATTTAAGGGAATCATTTTCCCATCAGGGTTGCCGGTGATCAATTGTTCTGGTCTGAATCCTTCTTTCCAGTTTCCCTTGTAGCCTGCTGTGTCGTGTCTGCATCTCCTGCTATCAGATAAGACAATTTCTTATTGTGTGTTTTTGCTATATTTTTGCATTTTGTCCTGCACTTCTGTGGGGGCCTTCTGGGTCCCCTCCGGGGCTTTTGCCCTCTCAGTTTGGTCCAGCCACTGTGTTTTGTACTTTTGCTTTTTGCAGTTTTTTCAGTGGCTGCTGTTTTTGTTACACCAGAGAACTAATTTAGGTGGTAGAGGTCGTGTGATCTCAGGTGATTTTGAAATTAGTAAGTTGGTGTTTTTCAGGGTTTTCTGGGATTGCAGTAAGTACCCTTCCTATCCTTTTCTATTTAGATAGTTTGGGCCCCAGCGTTTGCTCATACTATTTTCTTTCTGTGTCAGTATTTCCTCTTGTCTAACCGCCATTACATGTTTGGGGGCTTTCTATTATCTTTGGGGTTCTGCTCCGGGGCAGATAGCTTTCCTGTTTCTGTCTTTAGGTGTAGTTAGTTTCTCAGGCTGTGACGAGGCGTCTAGGACCATCGTAGGAACGCTCCACGGCTGCCTCTAGTTGCGGTGGTTAGTCAGGGTACTGCAACCTCATAGATTCCAACTGCTCTGGTGTATTTCCTTTTTTACCTGCACTCCTCAGCTACCGTAACATAACAGTATCACCGGCCCAAATAAAAATTGTATGGTACTCACAGAAGGGAAAAAATATTTTGAAGGAAGAAAAGTTGTCAGAGATATTTTTCTGTTTGTTGCATTTTTTTTTTTTTTTTTTTTTTCCCTCTGTATCTCTGGGTGCTGGGGAGGATCTTTTCTCCCAATGGAGTTTGCACAGTTGTCTGGCCGTGTGGATCAGCTTGCCACTGAGGTTCAGAGTATTGCTGCATATCTTGCTAGGTTGCCTGTTGTGGAACCTAGGATTCCCATGCCAGATTTGTTTTTAGGGGATCGAGCTAAGTTTCAGAATTTCAAAAATAATTGTAAATTGTTTTTTGCCTTAAAATCTAAGTCCTCAGGAAACGCAGCGCAGCAGGTTCAAATTATCATCTCTCTCCTGCGCGGCGATCCTCAGGATTGGGCTTTTTCCCTCACACCTGGGGATCCTGTTTTGAGTGATGTTGATGCATTTTTTCAGGCTTTGGGGTTATTGTACGATGAGCCTAATGTCACTGATCAAGCTGAAAAAGCCTTGTTGGCATTAAATCAGGGGCTTGATGACGCTGAGTTATACTGTCAGAGATTCCGTAGGTGGGCAGTCCTGACCAAGTGGAATGACGACGCTTTGGCGGCCCTTTTCCGGAAGGGTCTGTCGGATAATGTAAAGGATGTTATGGTGGGATTCCCTGTCCCCTCTGGTCTCAATGATTCTATGTCATTAGCGATTCAAATTGACAGACGTTTGCGTGAGCGGAGAAGTATGCGTGGAGTGGTGTTGCCTTGTGAGCCAGCTGCTGAGCCCATGCAGTGTGATGGAGTGGTGTCTGGGGCACAGCGTCATGAGTTTCGAAAGCGCAATGGGTTATGTTTCTACTGTGGTGATGCCTCTCATGCTATTTCAGTCTGCCCTAAGCGGGGAAGACGTTTTGCACGCTCAGTTGTCTTGGGTGGTGTTCAGACTAAGTTTTTATTAACTGTCACTCTGATATGCTCTCTGTCCTCATTTTCTGCTCAGGCTTTCGTTGATTCTGGAGCAGCTATTAACCTGATGGATTATGATTTTGCTAAACGTTGTGGATTTCCCTTGATACCCCTACAGAAGTCTATTCCCCTACTGGGGATCGATTCTACCCCTTTGGCTGAGAATAAACCCCAGTTTTCTACTCAGGTGATAATGAGGGTTGAACCTGATCACCAGGAGTGCTGCAAATTTTTGGTTCTATATAATCTGCATGACATTATCGTGCTGGGTTTCCCTTGGTTACAGTCTCATAATCCTGTTTTGGATTGGAAATCTGTGTCTGTAACCAGTTGGGGCTGCCAATGTGTTAATACCAACACTCCTGTTTTTTCTGCCTCCCCCCAGGCTGAGGATGTTCCTGACTTTTTGTTTGATTTTTCTGATGTGTTTAGCGAAAGTAAATCTGCATCCTTACCTCCCCATAGGAGCTATGACTGCGCTATTGAATTAGTGCCAGGTAGTAAATTCCCTAAGGGTCGCCTTTTTAACTTGTCTGTACCTGAACATGACGCTATGCGGTCTTATATCAAGGAATCATTGGAGAAGGGTCATATCAGACCATCCTCTTCACCCTTAGGTGCCGGTTTTTTCTTTGTGGCCAAAAAAGATGGTTCATTAAGGCCGTGTATTGATTATCGTCTCTTGAACAATATTACTGTGAAATATCAATACCCGTTACCCTTGATTTCTGACCTGTTTTCCAGGGTGAAAAACGCTACTTGGTTTACCAAGCTTGACCTCAGGGGGGCGTATAACCTTATTCGCATTAAGCACGGGGATGAATGGAAGACGGCATTTAACACCCTGAAGGGCATTTTGAGTACCTTGTGATGCCCTTTGGGCTCACTAATGCTCCTTCCGTCTTCCAGTCCTTCATGAATGACATTTTCAGGGATTTTGTGGACAAGTTTCTGATTGTTTATTTGGATGATATCTTGATTTTTTCTAATGACTGGGACTCTCATGTGAAACATGTTCGAACTGTATTCCAGATTTTGAGAGAGAATGCTCTGTATGTGAAGGGATCAAAGTGTCTTTTTGGCGTACAGAAGATCTCATTTCTGGGATTCATTTTGTCCCCATCTGTTATTGAAATGGACCCGGTCAAGGTTCAGGCCATCTGTGATTGGGTCCAACCTACTTCATTAAAGGCTCTTCAGAGATTTTTGGGTTTTGCCAATTTTTATCGTAAATTTATTGGTAATTTCTCTGTTATTGTTAAACCATTAACGGATTTGACCAGAAAGGGTTCTGATGTGGTGAATTGGCCTCCTGAGGCAGTCTCTGCGTTTCAGGAACTTAAGCAGAGATTCACTTCTGCTCCTGTTCTACGGCAGCCTGATGTTTCTCTGCCATTTCAGGTGGAGGTTGATGCCTCTGAAATTGGGGCAGGTGCCGTTTTGTCCCAAAAAGATCCAGAGACCTCTAAAAGTAACCCTTGTGCCTTTTTCTCTCGAAAATTTTCTCCTACTGAACGTAATTATGACGTGGGTAATCGGGAGTTATTGGCCATGAAGTGGGCTTTTGAAGAGTGGAGACATTGGCTGGAGGGAGCCAAACATCAGGTGGTGGTCCTTACGGACCATAAGAATCTGGTCTATCTGGAATCTGCCAAGCGACTCAATCCTAGACAGGCCAGGTGGGCCTTGTTTTTCACACGTTTTAATTTTGTGGTTTCCTTTCTTCCTGGCACTAAGAATGTTAAGGCGGATGCCCTCTCGAGGAGTTTCCTTGCGGACTCTCCTGAGCTATCTGATCCCTCTGTTATTTTGAAGGAGGGTGTAGTTCTTTCCGCCATCTCGCCTAATTTGAGACTTGCTCTGGAGGGGTGTCAGGAGGATAGGCCCGAGCGCTGCCCTGTTGGAAAATTGTTTGTCCCGGACCAATGGAAAAAGAGTGTGATGTCTGAGATTCATTGTTCCGCATTGGCTGGGCATCCCGGAATTTTTGGTACCAGAGACTTGGTTAGTCGGTCCTTTTGGTGGCCTACCTTGTCTCGCGATGTCAGGGAATTTGTGCAGTCCTGCGGGACTTGCTCTCGCTCCAAGCCTTGCTCTCGCTCTAGTGGTTTGTTGATGCCATTGCCTGTGCCCAAGAGACCATGGACCCATATCTCTATGGATTTCATTTCCGATCTTCCTGTTTCTCAGAGAATGACCACCATCTGGGTAATTTGTGATAGGTTTTCCAAAATGATACATCTTGTGCCATTACCTAAGTTGCCTTCCTCCTCTGAATTGGTGCCGTTGTTCCTTCAGCACGTGGTTCGTTTACACGGCATTCCTGAGAACATTGTGTCTGACAGAGGAGTCCAGTTTGTTTCCAGATTTTGGAGGACTTTTTGTTCTAAACTGGGTGTTCAATTGTCTTTCTCCTCGGCATTTCATCCTCAGACCAATGGTCAAACTGAGAGAACAAACCAGACATTGGAGACTTATCTAAGATGCTTTGTGTCTGCTGATCAGGATGACTGGGTCTCTTTTTTGCCTTTGGCTGAGTTTGCTCTTAATAATAGGGCTAGCTCTGCCACTTTGATGTCTCCGTTTTTCTGTAATTCTGGGTTTCACCCTCGATTTTCTTCAGGACAGACGGAGGCTTCTGTCTGTCCAGGTGTTGACTCTGTTGTTGAGCGTATGCAGCAGATTTGGGACCAGGTAGTGGAGAGGTTGTCCCTCTCTCAGGAGAAGGCCCAGCGGTTTGCTAACCGGCATAGGACTTATGGTCCTCGGTTTAAAGTGGGGGACTTGGTCTGGTTGTCCTCAAAGAATATTCCTATGAGAGTAGCATCTCCTAAATTTAAGCCTAGGTTCATTGGACCTTATAAGATCATGGAGATTATTAATCCTGTTTCTTTTCGTTTGCTTCTTCCAGGGACATTTAAGATCCATAACGTGTTCCACAAGTCCTTGTTGAAGAGGTTTGTTGAGCCAGTGGTTCCTGCTGCTGTGCCTCCTGACCCTGTTTTGGTTGAGGGCAATCTGGAGTATGTGGTTGAGAAAATATTGGATTCTCGTTTTTCTAGACGAAGACTCCAGTATTTGGTTAAATGGAGAGGTTATGGTCAGGAAGATAATTCTTGGGTGTTTGCTTCGGACATCCATGCTAGGAGACTTATCCGTGCGTATCATAGAACTCATCCTGACCGACCTGGTTGCTCAAATGAGGGTTCGGTGACCCCTCCTCAAGGGGGGGGTACTGTTGTGAATGGGTTTGAGATGAGTTCTGAGCAGAGGCTCCCTTTGGTGGTTACAAGCGGTACTAGTGAGGATTGGGAATCAGGTGTTACTGATTGGTCTTATTTAAGGGAATCATTTTCCCATCAGGGTTGCCGGTGATCAATTGTTCTGGTCTGAATCCTTCTTTCCAGTTTCCCTTGTAGCCTGCTGTGTCGTGTCTGCATCTCCTGCTATCAGATAAGACAATTTCTTATTGTGTGTTTTTGCTATATTTTTGCATTTTGTCCTGCACTTCTGTGGGGGCCTTCTGGGTCCCCTCCGGGGCTTTTGCCCTCTCAGTTTGGTCCAGCCACTGTGTTTTGTACTTTTGCTTTTTGCAGTTTTTTCAGTGGCTGCTGTTTTTGTTACACCAGAGAACTAATTTAGGTGGTAGAGGTCGTGTGATCTCAGGTGATTTTGAAATTAGTAAGTTGGTGTTTTTCAGGGTTTTCTGGGATTGCAGTAAGTACCCTTCCTATCCTTTTCTATTTAGATAGTTTGGGCCCCAGCGTTTGCTCATACTATTTTCTTTCTGTGTCAGTATTTCCTCTTGTCTAACCGCCATTACATGTTTGGGGGCTTTCTATTATCTTTGGGGTTCTGCTCCGGGGCAGATAGCTTTCCTGTTTCTGTCTTTAGGTGTAGTTAGTTTCTCAGGCTGTGACGAGGCGTCTAGGACCATCGTAGGAACGCTCCACGGCTGCCTCTAGTTGCGGTGGTTAGTCAGGGTACTGCAACCTCATAGATTCCAACTGCTCTGGTGTATTTCCTTTTTTACCTGCACTCCTCAGCTACCGTAACATAACACTTCTCTAAGATGCTTTGTGTCTGCTGATCAGGATGACTGGGTCTCTTTTTTGCCTTTGGCTGAGTTTGCTCTTAATAATAGGGCTAGCTCTGCCACTTTGATGTCTCCATTTTTTTGTAATTCTGGGTTTCACCCTCGATTTTCTTAAGGACAGACGGAGGCTTCTGCCTATCCAGATGTTGACTCTGTTGTGGAGCGTATGCAACAGATTTGGGACCAGGTAGTGGAGAGGTTGTCCCTCTCTCAGGAGAGGGCCCAGCGGTTTGCTAACCTGCATAGGACTGATGGTCCTCGGTTTAAAGTGGGGGACTTGGTCTGGTTGTCCTCAAAAAATATTCCTATGAGAGCGGCATCTCCTAAATTTAAGCCTAGGTTCATTGGACCTTATAAGATCATGGAGATTCTTAATCCTGTTTCTTTTCGTTTGCTTCTTCCAGGGACATTTAAGATCCATAACGTGTTCCACAAGTCCTTGTTGAAGAGGTTTGTTGAGCCAGTGGTTCCTACTGCTTTGCCTCCTGACCCTGTTCTGTTGAGGGCAATATGGAGTTTGTGGTTGAGAAAATATTGAATTCTCGTTTTTCTAGACGGAAACTCCAGTATTTGGTTAAGTGGAGAGGTTATGGTCAGGAAGACAATTCTTGGGTGTTTGCTTCGGACATCCATGCTAGGAGACTCATCCGTGCGTATCATAGAACTCATCCTGACCGACCTGGTTGCTCAAGTGAGGCTTTGGTGACCCCTCCTCAAGGGGGGGGTACTGTTGTGAATGTACTTGAAATGAGTTCTGAGCAGAGGCTCCCTCTGGTGGTTACAAGCGGTACTGGACTGTCCAGTGAAGATTGTGAGGATTGGGAATCAGGTGTTACTGACTGGTCTTATTTAAGGGAGTCGCCTTCCCATCAGGGTTGCCGGTGACCAATTGTTCTGGTCTCAATCCTTGATTCCTGTTTCCTTTGTAGCCTGCTGTGTCGTGTCTGCATCTCTTGCTAACAGATAAGACATTTTCTTCTTTTTGTTTTTGTGCTTGATTTTTGCATTTTGTCCTGCACTTCTGTGGGGGCCTTCAGGGTCCCATCCGGGGGCTTTTGCCCTCTCAGTTTAGTTCAGCCACTGATGTTTTGTACATTTGCTTTTTCCAGTTTTTTCAGTGGCTGCTGTTTTGATTTTGTTACACCAGAGAACTAATTTAGGTGGTAGAGGTCGTGTGATCTCAGGTGTTTTTGAAATTAGTAGAGTTGGTGCTTTTCAGGGTTTTTTGGGATTGCAGTAAGTGCCCTTAATATCCTTTTCTATTTAGATAGTTTGGGCCCCAACGTTTGCTCATACTATTTTCTGTCTGTGTCAGTATTTCTTCTTGTCTAACCGCCATTACATGTTTGGGGGCTTTCTATGTTCTTTGGGGATCTGCTCCGGGGCAGATAGCTTTCCTCTTTCTATCTTTAGGTATAGTTAGTTTCTCAGGCTGTGACGAGGCGTCTAGGACCAACGTAGGAACGCTCCACGGCTGCCTCTAGTTGTGTGGTTAGTCAGGGTACTGCAATCTCATAGATTCCAACTGCTCTGGTGTATTGCCTTTTTTACCTGCACTCCTCAGCTACCAAATCATAACAATTCTCTCTCAAAATCTGGAACATAGTCCGAACATGTTTCAGATGAGAGTCCCAGTCGTTGGAAAAAATCAAATACAAATAAACAATCAGAAATTTATCCACAAAATCCACAAAAAATATCATTCATGAAGGATTGGAAGACGGAAGGGGCATTAGTAAGCCCAAAAGACATCACTCGGTACTCAAAATGCCCCTCTGGCGTATTAAACGCCGTCTTCCATTCATCCCCGTGCTTAATGCGAATAAGGTTATACGCCCCCCTGAGGTCAAGCTTGGTAAACCCAACTAGCACTTTTCACTCTGGAAAATAGGTCAGAAATCAAAGGTAACATAGTTACATAGTAACATAGTTATTAAGGTTGAAGGAAGACTTTAAGTCCATCTAGTTCAACCCATATCCTATCCTAACCTGCCCTAACATGTTGATCCAGAGGAAGGCAAAAAAAAAAAGTGGCAAACAGTAAGTTTCACATTGGGGAAAAAAATTCCTTCCCGACTCCACATACGGCAATCAGACTAGCTCCCTGGATCAACGCAATATCTAGGAAACTAGTGAATATAGCCTGTAACATTATACTTTTCAAGAAAGGCATCCAGTCCCTTCTTAAATTTTAGTACGGAATCACTCATTACAATATTAGACGGCAGAGAGTTCCATAGTCTCACTGCTCTTACAGTAAAGAATCTGCGTCTGTGATTATGACTAAACCTTCTTTCCTCCAGACGTAGACGATGCCCCCTTGTCCCCGTCACAGGTCTAAGAGTAAAAAGATCATTAGAAAGGTCTTTGTACTGTCCCCTCATATATTTATACATTGTAATAAGATCGCCCCTAAGCCTTCGTTTCTCCAATAAATAACCCCATGTGTAATAACCTGTCCTGGTATTGCAGACCCCCTAGTTCTCTAATAACCTTGGTCGCTCTTCTCTGCACCCGGATATGGATATTTAACAGTGATCTTATTCAGGAGGCAATAATCAATACACTGCCTCAATGAACCATCCTTTTTGACCAGAAAGAAAAAACCGGCACCCAGGGTGAGAAGGATGGTCTGATATGACCCTTCTCCAATGACTCCTTGATATAAGATCGCATAGCATCGTGTTCAGGTACAGATAAATTAAAAAGGCGACCTTTAGGAAATTTACCACCAGGCACTAACTCAATAGCGCAATCATAGCTCTTGTGAGGAGGTAAGGATGCAGATTTACTTTCACTAAACACATCAGAAAAATCAGTCAAAAAGTCAGGGACATCCTGAGACTGGGGAGAGGCAGAAAAAACAGGAGTGTCAGTATTAACACATTGGCAACCCCAACTGGTGACAGACACAGATTTCCAATCCAAAACACGATTATGAGTCTGTAACCAAGGGAAACCCAGTACAATAATGTCATGCAGATTATGCAACACCAGAAATTTGCAACTCTCCTGATGATCTGGTTCAACCCTCATTATCACCTGAGTAGAAAACTGGGGTTTATTCTCCGCCAAAGGGGTAGAATCAATGCCCAGTAAAGGAATAGACTTCCACAGGGGTATCATGGGAAACCCACAACATTTGGCAAAGTCAAAATCCAACAGGTTAATAGCTGCTCCTGAATCAACAAAAGCCTGAGCCGAAAATGTGGACAGGGAGCAAATGAGGGTAACAGTCAACATAAATTTAGTCTGAACACTACCCAAGACAACTGAGCGTGCAAAACGTCTTCCCCGCTTAGGGCAGACGGAAATAGCATGGGAAGCGTCACCACAGTAGAAATATAACCCATTGCGCTTACAAAACTTATGACGCTGAGCCCCAGAAGTCACTCCATCACACTGCATGGGCTCAGGAGCTAGCTCACAAGGCAACACTATCTCACGCATACCTCTGCGCTCCCGCAAACGTCTGTCAATTTGAATAACCAAAGACATAGAATCATTGAGACCAGAGGGAACAGGGAATCCCACCATAACGTCCTTTACATTTTCTGACAGACCCTTCCGAAAAAGGGCTGCCAAAGCATCATCATTCCATTTGGTCAGGACTGCCCATTTTCGAAATTTCTGACAGTACAGCTCAGCATCTTCATGACCCTGATTTAATGCCAACAAGGTCTTTTCAGCTTGATCAGTGACATTAGGTTCATCATACAATAACCCCAGAGCCTGAAAAAATACATCAACATCATTCAAAACAGGATCCCCAGGTGTCAGGGAAAAAGCCCAATCCTGAGGGTCGCCGCGCAGCAGAGAGATGACAATTTGAACCTGCTGTGCTGCGTTCCCTGACTTAGGCTTTAAGGCAAAAAACAACTTACAGTTATTTTTGAAATTCAGAAATTTAGACCGATCCCCCAAAAATAAATCTGGCATGGGGATCCTAGGTTCCACAACTGGCAACCTAGCAAGATAGGTAGCAATACTCTGAACCTTAGTGGCAAGCTGCTCCACACGACCAGACAACTATGCAAACTCCATTGAGAGAAAAAAAAAATCCTCCTCAGTACCCAGAGAAATAGAGGGAAAAAAAATGTAACAAACTTTTTCCTCTTTACTATTTTTCCCTTCTGTGAGTACCATATAATTTTCAGTTTGGCCGGTAATACTGTTATGTTTCGGTAGCTGAGGAGAAACTGCAAAAATTAGCCAAAGTAGCAATACACCAGAGAGGCTGGAAACTATTGGATTGCAGTAACCTAAACTAACTGCCACACTAGAAGTAGCCGTGGAGTGTACCTACGGTGATCCTAGACGCCTCGTCACAGCCGGCGAGATAGCTACACCTAAAGGCAGAAAGATGAATGCTATCTGCCCCGGAGCAGAATCCCCAAAGAAATAGGAAGCCCCCGAACATGTAATGGCGGTTAGACAAGAAGAAAACACGGACACAGACAGAAAATAGAATGAGCAAACGCTGGGGCCCAATCTGTCTAGATAGAAAGTATTGGAAAGAATTCTGACTGCAACCCAAAAAACGCTGACAAAAATACCAACACTTCTGATTAACAAACAACCTGAGATCACACAATCTCTACCACCTAAATCAGATCTCTGGTGTAACACACAGCAACACAGCAAATAAAAAGTGACAAAGGAACAAAGCAAAAACTCAAACACACAATGTGCACAATTGTAGCGCAAGACCCCAAAAGGGGACCTGGCTGCAGTCCACTGCAAGCAGCAAACCAGCAGTAAAAATCCAACAGAGGAAAAAAAACAAAACACTTATCTGAATGAGAGCAGGAAAGCAAGATGTGCTCCAAGCAAGAGCAGGAGAAACAATTGATTACCGGCAAGGCTTCTGGGAACTCAGGTCACTTATATCATACCATTTAAAGCCAGCTGAAGGCCATTCCGTAATTAGTTCATTACCCTCGGCAACCACCGGAGGGAGCCCCAGCTCAGAAGTCGCCTCCAAGGTATTCACAACAGAACAGGTTTTGACTTACATCGCCTCCTCTTCTGAAGTTTCAAAAAATGCAAGCCCTGAGTCATCAGTGCAGGCTCCTGGTCAGGAACAACACCTTTACTTGTGTCCTTCACCCCCACCAAAAGTGAAGGATTCGGCAGGCCACACTTCAGATTTCTCCCTAGAGCTCTTTTCACATACCATGCCTAACTTATCAAGTCAAATCCTGAATTCCCCAGTCCAAGATGAATATGACATGGAGTGCACTGATGCACAGCCACTGCTATATGATTCTGCTGGTACATTCACCCAGAGCACTACATTGCCCTCGCAGTCTACTAAGCCAGAATCTGACCCTGATGAAACTCAGGTGCCCCTTCCAGCATACTTTACCACCTTACACGGTGACACAGAGGAAGGTGCAGATGAAATTGAAGAGGAGGTGATGGATGACCCAGTTGTTGACCCGAATTGGCATCCATTGGGGGAAGAGGGTGCCAATGGTAATAGCTTAGAAGAGGAGGAGGATCCGCAGCAGGCATCGACATCGCAGCTGCGGTTATCTGGCAGGCCCGTAGCAGTCCAAAAACGTGTTAAAAAAACAAAAACGGTTGCAGGACAGCTTGGCCAGACAGTCAAATTAGCACAGCGTGCAAGTCCTGAAAATTTTTCCCATAGTAGGAAGAGTGCAGTGTGGCACTTTTTTGACCAAAATCCTATTGATGAGGCAAAGGTTATCTGTAAGAAGTGCAGAAGGATCTTTAGCCGAGGGAAAAATCTCCGAAATTTGAATACCAGTTGCATGCTTAGACATGTAAACACCATGCACTTGCAAGCGTGGACGGACTACAAAACCTCAGGTACCACACGTGCACCTGCTGCGACTGAAGGTAGCCAGCAACGCTACATCGCTTCCCCCACTGTAAGCCCACCGGTTAGTACACCACCAGCAAGAAATGTTGAGGTGTCGTCGCAAGGCCAAAGCAGTCAGGGAATCCCAATGGTTTTCCAATGAAAGACTGAATCTAGGCCATCACCGTCACCACCACCATCACCATCACCAACCCCCTCTCAGTCCGCCATGTCCACTGCTAGTTCCACCATATGCAACTCTCAAGTCCAGCTCACCGTAGCAGAGACTCTGAGTAGGACAAGAAAGTACTCATCCTCTCATCTGCGTACACTGGCTTTGAATGCCTACATTGCCAAACTGATCTCATTAGAGATGATGCCCTTCCGTTTGGTTGAAAGTACAGCGTTCCGAGAGCTCATGGCCTATGCTGTCCCACACTATGACCTACTCAGTTGGCACTTCTTTGCTAGAAAAGTCATCCCTGCCCTCCACCTGCATGTGAAAGACCGCATTGTCCGTGCACTCAAACAATCAGTGAGTGGAAAGGTGCACCTCACAACAGATGCATGGGCCCGTAGGCATGGCCAGGGACGTTACGTGTCCATCACTGCGTACTGGGTTAATGTGGTGGATGCAGGGTCCACAGGAGACAGCGGTGGTGGGACAGTGCTGCCTAGCCCAAGGTATAGGCAACAGTTGGCTGTAGGCGTTCGACCTCCTCCTCCTCCTAAAGAAGCGAAGCGAAAGCTCGTCGACAGAGCGCAGTCGCACGAGCACTCCCTCTGCAGCTGCCAGTGTTGCACATGAGGTGTCCCACTATCGAACAGCTAGTGGTAGGCGTCAGCACGCTGTTTTAAAGATGATGTCTTTGGGCGACAACAGACACACCGAGGCGGTACTGGCCAACTACTTGCAGCGACAAACTGAGTCATGGCTGGGCAGTCTACATCTTGAGCCAGGCAAGGTAGTCAGTGATAACGGCCGTAATTTTGTGGCGGCCATAGCCCTGGCAAAATTCAGAAACATACCTTGCCTGGCTCACACCTTGAACATGGTGGTGCAGTGCTTCATAAATAATTATCCGGAATTACCTGCCCTGCTCCATAAGGTGCGAAGACTGTGCTCGCACATCCGTTGCTCGCCCGTAGACTCCAGTCGTATGTTGAGGCTGCAGCGATCGCTCCAACTCCCCAAGCACCGCCTAATCATAGACGTTGCAACAAGGTGGAACTCCACCATGCACATGGTTGAGAGGCTGTGCGAACAGAGGCAGGCTGTAATGCATTTGTGGGAGGATACATGGGCAGGCAGTTTGAGGGCAGACATCGAGTTGTCAGGTGTGCAGTGGTCAAAGCTGAAAGACCTCTGTAAAGTCCTTCAGTGTTTTGAGGAATGCACACGGCTGGTAAGCGCAGACGACGCCATCATAAGCATGAGCATCACACTTATGCGTCTGCTCATTCAAACTTTGACGCACATTAAGGATCAGGCGTCTGCAGCGGAAGAGGAGGAGGAGGGAAGCATTGATGACAGTCAGCCATTGTCTGCTCAGGGAACTGTCCTGGACGAGGTGGAGGAAGAAGAGGAAGAGGAGGAGGAGGAGGGGGATGATTATTTTGGGGAGGAGGATGCTTCTCAGGGGGCAAGAGAAAATGTTGGCTTGCCAAGGTTAGGTACAGGGTTTGTGCGTAACTGGAGGGATGTGGATTTGGCAGAAAGTGCTCCTCCACCCACCACTGGCAGTGCATCATTGACACCTGGAACATTGGCCCACATGTGTGATTATGTCTTGCGGATCCTAAAAATGGACCCCTGCATTGCCAAAATTATGAAGGATGACGACTACTGGTTGGCCAGCATCCTCGATCCACGCTATAAAGGCAAATTACAGAACATCATGCCACAGGAGAACCTAGAACTAATATTGGTGAACAAACAAGCAACTCTGGTAAACCGTTTGTTAGAGGCATTCCCAGCACACAGCAGCGGTGCAGGTTCTACCACGAGCCGTACTGGGCAACATGGAAGAGGTGTTCGTCGTGCACACAGCCGAAGTGGCGTTGGAGACAGGGGTTTCATGACCATGTTGTGGACTGATTTCTCGAGTACCGCTCACACGACTGGTAATACTGAATCGATTGTAACAGACAGGAGACAGCAGTTGTCAACTATGGTTCAAAATGACCTCTCCTCCCCTATCGATGTTCTCCCTCACAGTTAATTTCCCTTTGACTACTGGGCCTGTAAACTGGACACCTGGCCTGAATTTGCACAATATGCCTTACAGGAGCTTGCTTGCCCTGCTGGTAGTGTGCTATCAGAAAGAGTCTTCAGTGCTGCTGGATCAATCCTGACAGAAAGAAGGACCCGGCTCTCGACCCAAAATGTAGGTGATCTCATCTTCATTAAAATGAACCATGCCTGGGTTTCAAAGGAGTTTGTACCACCTTCCCCTGATGACACATAGGTTGCCAGCAAAATGGCTCACTTTGTCCTCCTCTTCCTCCGACTTCTCCAATTACTCCATTTGCAGCTGCTGAACGTTCAGCCTACACCTCAACATATGCCAGTTTTTCCACCTCCCTAACTGGGCTGTAGCCCCCCCCAGGGCCGGCGTCAGCACCTGGCGCACCCGGGCAAGTGCTGGGGCCCTGAGCAGATGGGGGGCCCACTCGCCGTCAGAGACACCGGCGTACTATGAGGGGCCCTGTGCCAGTACCCACGAGTGGCCCCCCCTGCTTGCTCAGGGCCCAAGCACTTGCAATACTTACCTCTCCCTGCTCCACCGCTGTGACATCTTCTGCGTTTCCTAACAGTGACATTCAGGTCAGAGAGCGCGATGATGTCACGTCTGTGCGCCCTCTGCCTGAACAGTCACAGTGCAGAGAGCTGGAAGATGGCGACGCTGAGGAGTCAAGAGTAGAGCAGTGCCCAGCGAGGAGAGGTATTTCATTTTTTTTTAATGTTTGAAGCAATATAAGGGGAGCATTATACACTGGAGAATTATATATGGGGCCCATTATACACTTGAGCATCATAGATAGGGCCCATTATACACTGGAGCATTATATTATGGGGCCAATCATACATTGGAGCATTATAAATGGGGCCCATCATACACTGGAGCATCATATACGGGGCCCATTATACACTGGAGCATCCTACTGGGCTCATTATATATAGAGCATTATATAGGCCCATCATACACTGGAGCATCATCCATGGGGCACATCATATAGTGGAGCATCATATGGGGCCCATTATATATGGCGCATCATATGGGGCACATTATATATGGAGCATCACATGGAGCCCATTATATATGGAGCATTATATATGGGGACCATTATATTTGGAGCATTATATTGGGCTCATCATACACTGGAGCATCATATATGGGGCCCATCATATACTAGAGCTTCATATGGGGTTCATTATTTATGGGGCATCATATAGTGCCCTTTATATATGGAGCATCATATGGAGCCTATTCTGTATGGAGCAATATATGGGGCCCATCATATACTGTATGGAGCTTTATATGCAACTCATTATACTGTATGGAGCAATATGTGGGGCTCATTATACTCTATGGGGACCGTCCTATACTGTATGGCATATTATATGGGGACCATCATATACTGGAGCATTATGTGGAGCTCATCATATACTGTATGGAACATTATATGGGACCAATTATTTATGGAGCAATTTATGGGGCTCATTATTCTGTATGGCGCACTATGTGGTGCCCATAATACTGTATGGAGGACTATACTCTCCGGTTTTTGAGCTATTGTAGAATTTACAATAGATATCACTCAAGTAATGTAAGAAGTGAAGTATTTGGCATTGTACTATACCTATATTTCTCTGCCGTATTGGAGCATCATGAATTGTGGTATGTGTTAAAAGGGCCCACTGAGACTCTTTCGCCGGGGCCCACGAAAACCTGGAGCCAGCCCTGCCCCCCCCACAACTTTAGCCAAATTACCCCCAGTTTTCAATGCGTTACTAATATAAAGTAAATTAAGGTTGACAAGCTTAAGTAATAAGAATTGATGTCGTTGGCATTGAAATGGGCACTGTAGGTGTGTTTACTGTCCTCCATTCATTGCCGACTTTTCTTCCCCATTGACTTGCATTGGAGTTGGGTCGAGTTTCAGTCGGAACTCCGACTTTTTCCGATAGTCGGCCGATTTCGTTCGACTTGACTTTTGATAAAGTCGGGTGGTCCGAAACCCGACACGACCCTCCCAGAGGCAAAGTCGCTCATCTCTACTGATGGATTTTGACTTTGCCAAACGTTGTGGTTTTCCCATGGTACCCCTCTGGACTACTATTCCTTTGAGGGGTATTGATGCTACCCCATTGGCGGAGAATAAACCCCAGTTTTGGACCCAGGTGATAATGCGGATAGCCCCGGACCACCAAGAGAATTGTAAATTTTTGATGTTACATAATTTACATGACATTATTGTACTGGGTTTTCCTTGGTTGCAGACCCATAATCCTGTTTTGGATTGGAAGTCTGTGTCTGTGGTTAGTTGGGGTTGTCAATGTGTTCTTAGCGATACTCCTGTTTTCTCTACCTCTCCCCAGTCTCAGGATGTCTCTGTTTATTTGGCTGATTTCTCTGATGTGTTTAGTGAGAGTAAGTCTGAGTCCTTGCCTCCTCACAGGAGTTATGATTGCTCAATTGAGTTACTGCCCGGTTGTAAATTTCCCAAGGGTCGGCTCTTCAGTTTATCTGTACCTGAACATGATGGTATGCGATCTTATATCAAAGAGTCATAGGAGAAGGGTCATATCTTCACCTTTAGGTGCCGGCTTTTTCTTTGTGGCCAAGAAGGATGGCTCATTGAGGCCATGTATTGACTATGGTCTTCTTAATAAAATCACTGTTAAATATCAGTATCTGTTACCCCTGATTTCCGATTTATTCTCCAGAGTGAAAAGTGCTAGTTGGTTTACCAAGCTTGACCTTAGGGGGGCGTTTAATCTTATTCGCATCAAGCACGGTGATGAATGGAAGATAGCGTTTAATACTCATGAGGGGCATTTTGAGTACCTAGTGATGCCTTTTGGGCTCAATAATGCCCCTACCGTCTTCCAATCTTTCATGAACGATATTTTCCGGGATTTTGTGGACAAGTTTTTGATCATTTATTTGGACGATATTTTGATTTTTTCCAATGACTGGGATTCTCATGTGGAACATGTTCGGATTGTATTCCGGATTTTGAAAGAAAATGCCTTGTATGTTAAGGGATCGAAATGTCTCTTTGGCGTACAAAAAATTTTGTTTTTGGGATTCAATTTGTCTCCGTCCGCTATTGAAATGGACCCGGTCAAGGTTCAGGCCATTTATGATTGGGTTCAGCCCACTTCCTTGAAGGCTCTTCAGATATTTTTTGGGTTTTGCTAATTTTTACCGTAAATTCATAAGTAATTTTTCTGGTATTGTGAAACTGATGTGAACACTTTCGATCTGGCTTCTGAGTTTGGGCTCCCTCTGGTGGTTGCTGCTGGTAATGGAGCTGGTCTGGCTGACAGAAATCATTCACCTGAAGAGGATGATTGGAAATCAGGTGTTACAGACTGCGGAGATTTCAGTGAGAGGCCTTCCCTTAGTTGTTGCCGGTGATTTGGTTTTCTTCCTGAACCTTTTGGAAATATGGTTTCCTCCTGCTTAGTCCTGCATCTTTCAGATAAGTTATTTGTTTTAATCTGTGGCATTGTTCCCTTTTTGCTTTGCTCTGATTTCTGCCTTGCTGGTGTGAGTTCAGCCGGTTTCCCTGCTGGGACCTGTGCTGGACTCTGTTTTCATTTGCCACAGCTTTTGTCAGTCTTTTCAGTATTCCTAGTTCCCTGTTATTTCAGTATCTGTTGTTTTGCATCCAGTTCACACCAGAGTTCTGATTTAGTGGGGGAGAGGTGGCCTCAGTATTTTTGCATATCAGACATGTTGGAATTTTTCCTAGGGTTTTTGCGGGATTGCAGACAGTATCCTTTCCTGTCCTGTTCTATCCAGACAGTTTGGGCTCCATCATTTGCTTATTCTATTTTCTGCCTGTGTTTTGTGCCTCATATTGTCTCACCGGCAATATATGTTTGGAGGCTATCTATTCCTTTGGGGCTCTACTCCGGGACAGCATAGCTTTACCCTTTCTCTCTTTAGGTTTAGTTAACGCTTTGGCTGTGTCAAGGCGTCTAGGGCATCGTAGGTACGTACCACGGCTAATTCTAGTTGTGTTGTCAGTTTCGGGGTCTGCAATCTGCTAAGTTACCAACCTCTCTGGGTATCTGTTTGCCTAGTCTTTTTCCCTATTATCCTCCTCGGTTACCGTATCATAACAGGCCGCATTATACTATTTGCAATCTATGTGGCTGTATTATATTCTGTGGGGGGCTGCATAATACTATTTGGGGTTGCATTGTACTCTATGGGGGCTGCATTATACACTTTGAGGCTGCATATACACTATGAGGGCTGAATTATACTCTATGGGGGCTCTATTATACTCTATGAGGGCTGTATTATACTCAATGGGGCTGCATTATACTATATGTACTCTATAGGGCAGCATTATACTGTATGTAATCTACTGGTCTGCATTATACTCTGTGGGGCTGCATTATACTATATGTACTCTATGGCGGCTGTATTATACTCTGAGGGGCTGCATTATACTCTGAGGCCGCATTATACTAAATGTAATCTATGGGTCTGCATTATACTCTTGGGTGGTTGAATTATATATTATGGTGGTTGCATTATACTCTGTGGATGCTGCATTATACAATTTCAGGATGCATTTTACCATATGGGGGCTGCACTATTCTCTATGGGGCTGCATTTTATTCTAGTGGGGCTGCATTGTACACGATGGGGCTGCATTATACTATATGTACTCTACGGGACTGCATTATATTATATGTACTCTATGGGGCTACATTATACTCTGTGGGGCTGAATTATACTCTGCGGGGCTTCATTATCATTATTATTTGTTTATATAGCACCATTGATTCCATGGTGCTGTACATGAGAAGGTGTTACATACAAATTACAGATATCACTTACAGTAAACAATCTAATAATCACAGACTGATACAGAGAGGAGGTAACCCTGCCCTTGCTGGCTTACATTCTACAGGATGTGGGGAAGGAGACAGTAGGTTGGGGGGTTTCAGCAGCTCTGGTGTTGGTGATTCAGTAGCTCCGGTAGTGGTGAGGAGGCAGAGGGGTCATTGCAGGCTGTAAGCTTTCCTAATGAGGTGGGTTTTCAGGTTCCATTTCAAGGATCCGAATGTGGTTGATAGTTGGACGTGTTGGGAAAAAGAATTCCAGAGGATGGGGGATATTCTAGGAGGTGGTTGGGTGAGGAGCATCTTCATCAGGAGATGCTATATTTCCTGAGGAAGGAGATATTGCATCTCCTGAACAAGAAGTCCTGTAGACTTTGAAACGCGTTGAGAGAATAAAACATCATTTCTTCACCATCTACATGACTGGACTGTTATTTGGATAGCAGCGCGGATGATAACCACAATTTTTCCCTATTATACTACGATTCGGTCACCGAATTGACATGTGGATCCACTGCAGCTTGTGACTTGGATGAATCTATATGCCTTGGTATCATAAAAAATCAGGTGAGTGCAAACTGATCAAAGGATTATTTTAACCTCGGATAAGAATCTATTTGCACTCCTCTGTCCTGCAGTATTTAGCTTGACTCTGTGGGGTTTGCATTATACTCTTTGGTGTTGCATTGCACTCTATGGGACTTCATTATACTCTATGTACTTTATGGGGCTGCATTATATTATGTTGGGCTGCATTATACTCTATGGGGCCGTATTATACTATGTGTAATCTATGGGGCTGCATTATACTCTGTGGGGATTGCATTATACTATATGAGGCTGAATTATACTCTTTGAGGCTGCATTATACTCTGAGGGCTGCATTATACTCTATGGGGGCTGCATTATACTTTATGAGGGCTGCATTATACTATATGGACTATATAGGACTGCATTATAGTCTATGGAGCCGCATTATACTATATGTACTCTATGGGGCTGCATTATACTCTATGGGAGCTGAATTATACTCTATAGGGCTGCATTATGCTATATGTACTCAATTAGGGCTGCATTATACTCTATGGGGCCACATTATACTATATGTAATCTATGGGTCTGCATTATACTCTGTGGTGATTATGATTAAACCTTCTTTCCTCTGGACGTAGAGGATGCCCCCTTGTCCCCTTCTCAGGTCTAAGAGTAAAAAGATCATTAGAAAGGTCTTTGTATTGTCCCCTCAAGTATTTATACATTATAATAAGATCACCCCTAAGCCTTTGTTTTTCCAAACTAAATAACCCCAAGTGTAATAACCTGTCTTGGTATTCCAGACCCCCCAGTGCTCTAATACCGTTGGTTGCTTTTCTCTGCACCCGCTCTAGTTCAGCTATGTCTTTCTTATACACCGGAGACCAGAACTGTACACAGTATTCTAAGTGTGGTCACTCTAGTGACTTGTATAGAGGTAAAATTATGTTGTCCTCATGAGCATCTATGCCTCTTTTAATGCATCCCATTATTTTATTTGCCTTTGCAGCAGCTGCATGACACTGGCCACTAAATGTGAGTTTGTCGTCCACCCATATACCCAGGTCTTTTTCAGCGACAGTTTTGCCCAGTGTTTTACCATTAAGCACATAATTATACATCTTAGTGTTATGTTTGATACCAATCTCTCCTTCACCTCCCATATACAATCTCTTGCCCGCTCTTGCCGCCTACACCTAAAGAACATCTCTAGAATCCGCCCTTTTCTCACCATGGAAACAACAAAAACCCTCACTGTAGCATTGATCCACTCCCGCCTGGACTACTGTAACGCTCTATTACTTGGCCTCCTCATTACTCGACTATCCCCTCTCCAGTCCATCCTTAATGCAGCAGCCAGGGTTATCCATCTGGCTAATCGGTACTCGGACGCGTCCACTCTTCGCCAGTCCTTACACTGGCTGCCCATTCATTATAGGATCCAATTCAAAGTACTTGTTCTCACCCACAAAGCTCTCCACACTGCAGCACCCCCCTACATCTCCTCCCTCATTTCTATCTATCGGCCTAACCGACTGCTGCGCTCTGCAAACGACTTTCGACTAACCTCTGCACTAATCCGTACCTCCCACTCCCGACTCCAAGACTTCTCCCGCGCTGCGCCAATCCTCTGGAATGCTCTACCCCAAGAAATTAGGACTATCCACAATTTGCATGGTTTCAGGCGCTCCCTCAAAACACATCTTTTCAGAGCGGCCTATCACATTCACTAATCAAAGTCATTCTATGTGTAAGTGTGTGTGTGTGTGTAGCCCATTCACTATCTCCATCCATCCCTCACTCCCTTAAGATGGCTGGACCATCATTGTAAATGCACCATTGTATATACACACCTGTATTTTGTATCTCCCCCACCTCATTGTAGATTGTAAGCTCTCACGAGCAGGGCCGTCTTATTTTGCTTTAATTACTGTATTGTTAACGTTGTTACTTATGACTTGTGTTATGAAACTGTTACACTGTAAAGCGCTGCGGAATATGATGGCGCTATATAAATAAAGATTATTATTATTATTATCTTATTTCTTCTGCCAAAATGCATGACCTTACATTTATCCCCATTAAAGCTCATCAGCCATTTATCAGCCCAAGCTTCTAGTTTACATAAATGTTCCTGTAATATTAAATTGTCCTCCTCTGTATTGATTACCCGGCAGAGTTTAGTGTCATCTGCAAACATTGAAATTCTATTCTGTATGCCCCCTACAAGATCATTAATAAATACAGTACAGGCCAAAAGTTTGGACACACCTTCTCATTTAAAGATTTTTCTGTATTTTCAAGACTATGAAAATTATACATTCACACAAAAGGCATCAAAACTATGAATTAACACATGTGGAATGATATACTTAACAAAAGAGTGTGAAACAACTGAAAATATGTCTAATATTCCAGGTTCTTCAAAGTAGCCACCTTTTGCTTTGATGACTGCTTTGCACTCTTGGTATTCTCTTGATGAGCTTCAAGAGGTAGTCACCGGAAATGGTCTTCCAACAATCTTGAAGGAGTTCCCAGAGATGCTTAGCACTTGTTGACCCTTTTGCCTTCACTCTGCGGTCCAGCTCACCCCAAACCATCTCGATTGGGTTCAGGTCTCGTGACTGTGGAGGCCAGGTCATCTGCCGTAGCACCCCATCACTCTCCTTCTTGGTCAAATAGCCCTTACACAGCCTGGAGGTGTGTTTGGGGTCATTGTCCTGTTGAAAAGTAAATGATGGTCCAACTAAAAGCAAACCGGATTGAATAGCATGACGCTGCAAGATGCTGTGTGTTATGTTTTGGTAGCTGAGGAGAGCAGGCAAAAACGGCTATACACCAGAGAGGTTGGAATCTATTGGATTGCAGTACCCTGACTAACCACCACAACTAAAGGCAGCCGTGGAGCGTTCCTACGTTGGTCCTAGACGCCTCGTCACAGCCTGAGAGATTAACTACACCTAAAAATAGAAAGAGGAAAGCTATCTGCCCCGGAGCAGATCCCCAAAGAACATAGGAAGCCCCCAAACATGTAATGGCGGTTAGACAAGAGGAAATACAGACACAGACAGAAAATAGTATGAGCAAACGCTGGGGCCCAATCTGCCTAGACAGAAAAGGATAGAAAGGATACTCACTGCAATCCAAAAAAACCTAAAAAATGCCAACGCTACTAATTGCAAAAAACCTGAGATCACACGACCTCTACCACCTAAATCAGTTCTCTGGTGTAACAAAACTAAGCCGCAGCCACTGAAAAAACTAGAAAAGGCAAATGAACAAACAACAGTGGCTCCAGCGGAACCGAGAGGAGCCAAAGCCCCCAGGGGTGGGGGGGGGGAACCTGGCTAACCTCACAGAAATGCAGAGAAATATGCAAATGGTAAGCACAAAAACAGAAATTATCTTATCTGAAAGCAGAATAAGAGGCAAGACTCAGAAAGCTTCCAAGTGAACCAGGAACCACAGTTGAGACAAGAACAATTGATCACCGGCAACCATGATGGGAGGGAACCTCCCTTATATCAAGCCAGTCTGTGAATCCTGATTGCCAATCCTCATTGAATGGTTCAGTACTGTTTGTAACCACCAGAGGGGGCTTCTGCTCAGAATTAATTTCCAAAACATTCACAACAGTAGCCCCCCTTGAGGAGGGGTCACCGAACCCTCATTTGTGCAACCAGGTCGGTCAGGATGAGCTCGGTGATATGCACGGATCAGTCTCCTAGCATGGATGTCCGAAGCAAACACCCAAGAATTGTCCTCCTGACCATAACCTCTCCACTTAACCAAATACTGGAGTTGCTGTCTAGAAAAACGAGAATCCAATATTTTCTCAACCACATACTCCAGATTGCCCTCAACCAAAACAGGGTCAGGAGGCACAGCCATAGGAACCACTGGCTCGACAAACCTCTTCAATAAGGACTTGAGGAACAAGTATTGGATCTTAAATGTCCTTGGAAGAAGTAAATGAAAGGAAACAGGATTAAGAATCTCCATGATCTTATAAGGTCCAATGAACCTAGGCTTAAACTTAGGAGATGCAACTCTCATAGGGATATTTCTTGAGGACAACCAGACCAAGTCCCCCACTTTAAACCGAGGACCATCAGTCCTATGCCGGTTGGCAAACCACTGGGCCTTCTCCGGAGAGAGGGACAACCTCTCCACTACCTGGTCCCAAATCTGCTGCATACGCTCCACAACAGAGTCAACACCCGGACAGACAGAAGCCTCCGTCTGTCCCGAAGAAAATCGAGGGTGAAACCCAAAATTGCAGAAAAATGGAGACATCAAAGTGGCAGAGCTAGCCCTATTATTAAGAGCAAACTCAGCCAAAGGCAAAAAAGAGACCCAGTCATCTTGATCAGCAGACACAAAGCATCTCAGATAAGTCTCCAATGTCTGGTTTGTTCTCTCAGTTTGTCCATTGGTCTGAGGATGAAAAGCAGAAGAGAAAGACAATTGAACACCAAGTTTAGAACAAAAAGTCCTCAAAAATCTGGAAACAAACTGGACTCCTCTGTCAGACACAATGTTCTCAGGAATGCCGTGTAACCGAACCACGTGCTGAAGGAACAAAGGCACTAATTGGGAGGAGGAAGGCAACTTAGGTAATGGCACAAGATGTATCATCTTGGAAAACCTATCACAAATCACCCAGATAACGGTCATTCTCTGAGAAACAGGGAGGTCGGAAATAAAATCCATAGAGATATGGGTCCATGGTCTCTTGGGCACAGGCAATGGCATCAACAAACCACTAGAGCGAGAGCAAGGCTTGGAGCGAGAGCAAGTCCCACATGACTGCACAAACTCCCTGATGTCACGAGACAAAGTAGGCCACCATAAGGACTGACTCACCAAGTCTCTGGTACCAAAAATTCCGGGATGACCGGCCAACACGGAACAATGAATCTCAGACATCACACTCTTTTTCCACCGGTCTGGGACAAACAATTTCCCAATAGGGCAGCGCTCGGGTTTATCCTCCTGACACCCTTCCAGAGCCAGTCTCAAATTGGGCGAGATGGCGGAAAGAACTACACCCTCTTTCAAAATAACAGCAGGATCAGATAACTCAGGAGAGTCCGCAAGGAAACTCCTCGAGAGGGCATCCGCCTTAACATTCTTAGTGCCAGGAAGAAAGGAAACCACAAAATTAAAACGTGTGAAAAACAAGGCCCACCTGGCCTGTCTAGGATTGAGTCGCTTGGCTGATTCCAGATAAACCAGATTCTTATGGTCCGTGAGGACCACCACCTGATGTTTGGCTCCCTCCAGCCAATGTCTCCACTCTTCAAAACCCCACTTCATGGCCAATAACTCCCGATTACCCACGTCATAATTACGTTCAGTTGGAGAAAATTTTCGAGAGAAAAAGGCACAAGGGTTACTTTTAGAGGTCTCAGGATCTCTTTGGGACAAAACGGCACCTGCCCCAATTTCAGAGGCATCAACCTCCACCTGAAATGGCAGAGAAACATCAGGCTGCCGTAGAACAGGAGCAGAAGTGAATCTCTGCTTAAGTTCCTGAAACTCAGAGACTGCCTCAGGAGGCCAATTCACCACATCAGAACCCTTTTTGGTCAAATCAGTCAATGGTTTAACAATAACAGAGAAATTACCAATAAATTTTCGATAAAAATTGGCAAAACCCAAGAATCTCTGAAGAGCCTTTAATGAAGTAGGTTGGACCCAATCACAGATGGCCTGAACCTTGACCGGGTCCATTTCAATAACAGATGGAGACAAAATGAATCCCAGAAATGAGATCCTCAGTACGCCAAAAAGACACTTTGATCCCTTCACATACAGAGCATTCTCTCTCAAAATCTGGAACACGGTCCAAACATGTTTCACATGAGAGTCCCAGTCATTGGAAAAAATCAAGATATCATCCAAATAAACAATCAGAAATTTATCCACAAAATCCTTGAAAATGTCATTCATGAAGGACTGGAAAATGGAAGGAGCATTAGTGAGCCCAAAGGGCATCACTAGGTACTCAAAATGCCCCTCTGGGGTATTAAACGCCGTCTTCCATTCATCACCGTGCTTAATGCGAATAAGGTTATACTCCCCCCTGAGGTCAAGCTTGGTAAACCAAGTAGTACTTTTCACCCTGGAAAACAGGTCAGAAATCAAGGGTAACGGATATTGATATTTCACAGTGATCTTGTTCAAGAGACGATAATCAATACACGGCCTTAATGAACCATCCTTTTTGGCCACAAAGAAAAAACCGACACCCAAGGGTGAAGAGGATGGTCTGATATGACCCTTCTCCAATGACTCCTTGATATAAGACCGCATATCTTCATGTTCAGGTACAGACAAGTTAAAAAGGTGACCTTTAGGGAATTTACTACCAGGCACTAATTCAATAGCGCAGTCATAGCTCCTATGGGGGGGCAAGGATGCAGATTTACTTTCGCTAAACACATCAGAAAAATCAGTCAAAAAATCAGGAACTTCCTGAGACTGGGGAGAGGCAGAAAAAACAGGAGTGTTGGCATTAACACCACAGATCTCCAATCCAAAACAGGATTATGAGACTGTAACCAAGGGAAACCTAGTACAATAATGTCATGCAGATTATACAGTACCAAAATTTTGCAACTCTCCTGATGATCAGGTTCAACCCTCATTATCACCTGAGTAGAAAACTGGGGTTTATTCTCAGCCAAAGGGGTAGAATCAATCCCCAGTAGGGGAATAGACTTCCGTAGGGGTATCAAGGGAAACCCACAACGTTTGGCAAAATCAAAATCCATCAGGTTAATGAATCAATAAAAGCCTGAGCAGAAAATGTGGACAGGGAGCAAATCAGGGTAACAGACAACAGAAATTTAGTCTGAACACTACCCAAGACAACTGAGCGTGCAAAACGTCTTCCCCGCTTAGGGCAGACAGAAATAGCATGAGAGGCGTCACCACAATACAAACATAACCCATTGCGTTTTCAAAACTCATGATGCTGTGCCCCAGAAGCCACTCTATCACACTGCATGGGCTCAGAAGCTGGCTCACAAGGCAACACTATTCCACGCATACCTCTACGCTCACACAAACGTCTGTCAATTTGAATTGCTAATGACATAGAATCATTGAGACCAGAGGGAGCAGGGAAACCCACCATAACATCTTTTACATTCTCTGAAAGCCCCTTCCGAAAAAGGGCTGCCAAAGCCTCATCATTCCATTTGGTTAGGACTGCCCATTTTCGGAATTTCTGACAGTATAACTCAGCGTCCTCAAGCCCCTGATTTAATGCCAACAAGGTTCTTTCAGCTTGATCAGTGACATTAGGCTCATCGTACAATAACCCCAGAGCCAGAAAAAATGCATCAGCATCACTCAAAACAGGGTCCCCAGGTGTCAGGGAAAAAGCCCAATCCTGAGGATCGCCGCGCAGGAGAGCGATGACAATTTGAACCTGCTGTGCTGCGTTCCCTGAGGACTTAGGTTTTAAGGCAAAAAACAACTTACATGTAAGGTTCTTTGTCTCTGTTGACATGTTCCTTGAAACTCAGTTTTCCGTCGGCCATTTTGCTTTCTGTCTTTCTGCAGCTCTTGCCCTCAGTTAATATGGAGTTTCCAGTTTTCATGTTCCCGCCCTGATTCTTCCCTCTTGCTTCTTAAGCAGCCTCAGCTGAACAATCAGTGCTCCTGAATCAAGCCTCAGTCAGTCTGTGACCTGACTTCTGGAAACCTTGGACTTGTACTCCAGCTATTCCCTACTGAGGAACCTTGGAACACTTTTGGACTCTGGAAACCTGCTGTTTGGTGAATCCATGTTTGCAGAGGAATTACGGTACAGAGAAGAGATCCTGAACCTGCTTTGGAGATTTATTGTAGTGCTTGAAGTTACTCTGGCCTGCTGTGTCTCCTGTCTCTATTCCTGCAAACTGTGTGAACTTTTCAGCATGCTTGTATGAAGTAATACAAGTCATTTCATTTCAACCTATGTCTCCTGTGTTTTCCTCGCACCCAAGCACAAGACGCTATAGGAACTGTACACTATACATGACAAGATTCAGGAGCCAATGTTTAGTGTCTGCTGGGTCTGGGAAAGCCGTGTCTGCTGTGACTGTGGATATCAGATGTCCGTTTAATACCTTATGTGATGACAGTGGTTGTGACTTCTCACAACCATTCCAGGTGAGCGCATTCCCTTAAAATTTTACTCTGGAGTGTTACCACAGGTAAACACTATTGTTTTTTTTTTGTTTTTTTTTCCTTTCCTCTTCTCCTTCCAGCACTTCTGCCTTAAAAGATCTGGAAGATGGAGGCCCGCATAAAGGAACTTTGCGGAGTGACTGATACAATCCTTTCAGATGTACAGACTTTAAAAACCCGTTTTGCAAGCCTACAGGACCTCACTAATCATAATTTGCAAGTGTTTGGACAGACTACCCAGGAATTGCGAGCCAGGATTGAGGCTCTAGAGGAACGAGCCCAGGCTCCTGCCATAACCCCGAGTTCTGGGATCCCCAAATTACCTCCTTTTCGTTTTGGCGGTGAACGTGAGAAATTCAGGGGATTTATTAATCAATGCAATTTATTTTTCTCTGCACATGCTTCACAATTTCCCACTGAACGATCCAAAGTGCTTACTATAATCATGTTGCTTACCAATAAGGCTTTGATGTGGGCAAACCCTCTGATTGAGACTGAGGATGATTGTTTGAATCACCTTGATGCTTTTATTTCAGCCATGGGGCAGGTGTTTGATGACCCCAATCGAGGTGCAACAGCTGAAGCAGCCATGTTAACTTTTTGCCAAGGTAAGCGTTCAGTAGCCGAATATGCCCTGGATTTCAGGAGATGGGCTCTTGATACCACTTGGGACACTTCCGCTAAAAAATCTATTTTTCGGAAAGGGTTGTCTCCACTGATTAAGGATGAACTTGCTCGTGCCGACCCTCCCACTGCGTTAGGTGACTTTATTAACTATTGTATCCGTATTGATGCTCGTCTGACTGAACGCAGACAAGAGAGATGGTTCGAAAATAATCGCACTAACCTTTTACTACCTCCCTCCTCAGCTAAGGAACCTTTGAGTAGGATCACAAGGGAACCAGAACCTGCAGGTGGACTCTTTACAAAGACGGGTTAGTGATGCACGCAAAGAACATCGTATAAAGGAAAATCTATGTTTCTACTGTGGTAAGTCAGGGCACTTCATTATAAACTGCCCCAGCCGTTCTCGTAAGACTACTGCAGCAGTCATTCACTGTGAGTGTTGCGAGAGGAGCTCTGTCATGTCCGAGCCTCAGGCTCCAGAGAGATCTGCTGCAAGAGATCTTGATTTCTCGGACTTAAACTCTGTTAGTTCTGGGGACGATGACGGTATAAACGCTGCAATTTTTCAAGTTTCCTCAGCGGTGTCCCAGCTGAGTTGTAAAAGAAACAATTCTCATTGCTTCCTTTCCATCAAACTCTGGGTTGACTCAGTCTGGGTGTCTAGCTCTGCTATGATCGACTCAGGAGCAAGTGGAAATTTTATGGATATCTCCTTTGCTCTGAAACAGGGGATACGTTCAGTGAAGAAGGCTACTCCAGTACAGATGGAGACTGTGGATGGCTCTCTACTGACTTCTGGACCAGTGGATCAAGAAACAGAGCCTTTGAGGGTCCTTATGGGTAAAGATCATCAGGAGAAAATGTCTTTTATGCTTATCTCTTCTCCCCACTTTCCTATTATTCTAGGGCTACCATGGCTGCAGGCGCAGAATCCTACGATTAACTGGGAGACCAAGGAATTACACTTTCCGGAGAAACAGATGAGTCAAGGAGTTTCAGCTTGCTCTGTTCCTAAAGGAACCATGTCAGTCCCTGAACTACCAGCTGTATACCAGGACTATGTGGATTTATGTGACAAGAAGAACGCTGATCAGCTTCCTCCTCACCGTCCATATGATTGTCCAATTGAATTATTGCCTGGAGCCGAGATACCTTTTGGTAAGATCTACCCCCTAGCGGGGCCCGAGCTAAAAGCTTTGAAGGATTATATAGACGAAAATTTAGCCAAGGGCTTCATACGCCCCTCTTCATCTCCCGCAGGTGCACCCATCTTCTTTGTGAAGAAGAAAGATGGATCTCTGAGACCCTGCATAGACTATAGGGAACTCAATAAGGTTACTATTAGAAACCGTTATCCATTGCCTTTAATCCCTGAGTTGTTGGAGAGAGTGCGGCATGCCAAAATTTTCTCTAAACTGGATCTCCGTGGGGCCTATAACTTGGTCCGTATTAGACCTGGGGATGAATGGAAGACTGCTTTCAGGTCACGCTATGGACACTTTGAATATCTAGTTATGCCTTTTGGTCTGAGTACCGCCCCAGCCACTTTCCAACACTTCGTGAATGATATCTTCAGGGATCTCCTAGATACATTTGTGGTGATTTATCTGGATGATATTCTAATTTTTTCTAACTCCACAGAGGAACATCATGGACATGTGAGAATGGTCTTAGAACGCCTAAGACAAAACCATCTCTACATCAAACTTGAAAAGTGTGAATTCCATAGGACCGAAATTCAATTTCTGGGGTATGTACTATCTACGCAAGGGATTAGTATGGATGGAAGCAAGACCCAAGCCATCAAGGATTGGCCAATTCCTAGAAATGTGAAGGAGGTGCAGCGCTTCATCGGGTTTGCCAACTTCTATAGACGTTTCATTAAGAATTTTTCTGAGGTAGTGTCACCTATCACCCAACTTACCCGGAAACAGTCTAGGTTCTCCTGGACCCCGCAAGCTCAGGAAGCATTTTCCTGTTTAAAGGATTAATTTACCCCGCACCTATCTTAGTACATCCCAACCCCGAGCTTGCCTTCATAATAGAGGTGGATGCTTCAGACTGTGCCGTTGGAGCTATACTCTCTCAGAGAACAGGTGAGAAGAATGTCTTGCATCCCTGTGCCTTCTTTTCCCAGCAGTTGTCTTCGGCTGAGAGGAACTACGATGTGGGCAATAGAGAATTGTTGGCCATTATTGCCGCCTTCAAGGAATGGAGACACCTTCTTCAGGGTGCTGCACAGCAAATAGTCATCCTGACAGACCATCGTAACCTTGAATTTATCAGGTCGGCTAAGTGCCTGACTCCTCGCCAGGCTCGCTGGAATCTTTTCCTAAACCAATTTAATTTTGTCATTTCTTATAGACCAGGATCGCGCAATGGAAAGGCTGATGCACTCTCTAGGATTCATTCAGCAGAGACACGTCCACTTACTCCTCCTAAGACTATTCTTCCTGACTCTAGATTCCTGGGAGTGATTCATAATCAAGACCTACTTAAGGACATCAAGGAAGCATACCATGCGGATTCTTTGTTGGCTCAACCCCCAAGGGACGTAAGTCTTGTCTTTAAGAATGGTGTGTGGATTCAGGGACAACGTCTGTATATGCCTGAAACAGTCAGATTGAGAGTATTGGAACTCATCCACGATTCCAAGATAGCCGGGCATAGGGGAATTCTAAAGACACAAGAATTTCTTTCTCATTTCTTTTGGTGGCCCACTTACAGGAAAGATGTTTTAAACTATGTTACTTCATGTGAAGTCTGTGCAAGATGCAAAACACCTCGCTCCTCACCAACTGGTCTGTTGCAACCTCTTCCCACCCCGTCCCGCCCGTGGGGATCCATTTCTATGGACTTCATTGTGGAGTTACCAACCTCTCAAGGGAAGAACACCATTCTAGTGGTGGTTGACCGTCTAACAAAGGCAGCTCATTTTATCCCTTGTGTCGGCTTACCCACTGCAAAACAGACATCAGACTTGATGATTAAGAATGTGTTTCGCTTACGTGGAGTACCGGATGAGGTCATTTCGGATCGAGGGGTGCAATTCACTTCAAGGTTTTGGCAAAATTTCTGTGCAGCATTGGACATTAAAGTAAACCTTTCTTCTGCTTTTCATCCCCAGACTAATGGACAGACAGAACGAACCAATCAGACCCTGGAGCAGTATCTCCGCTGTTTTATCTGCCACCTACAGGATGATTGGGTGGATCTACTTCCACTGGCTGAGTTCTCTTATAACAACTCTCAGAGCGCCTCCACTAAGCAGTCTCCTTTTTACTCCAATCTAGGTTATCATCCTAACATTCTTCCTCGATTTCCCATAGATACGCCCTTGCCGGCAGTGGCTGAAAGAATCACTTCTTTACAAAAGAATATGGATCTTCTAAAGGAAAATCTAGAATTGGCTCAGGAAAGGTACAAGAAAGCAGCAGATAAATTTCGTAAACCTGCACCAGCTTTCAAGGTAGGAGATTTGGTCTGGCTGTCAACCAGAAATCTTAAAGTAAAGATTCCATCGTCTAAATTGGGACATAAGTACATTGGACCTTATAAGATCAGTAAGATTATAAGTGCTGTTGCTTGTCGTCTTCAACTGCCCAGAACTATGAGAATCCACCCTGTCTTTCATGTATCCCTACTAAAGGCTGCAACACCCAATACGTTTCCTGGACGTTCTTCTCCTTGCCCTGACCCAGTGCTGGTCGATGGTCAGGAAGAATTTATGGTGGAAAGGATTCTAGATTCCAGGTTGTACAGAAATCAGTTGCAATATTTGATTAAATGGCAGGGCTACCCAGTGGAGGACAACTCATGGGAACCAGTCAATAATGTAAATGCTCCTCGCCTGCTCCGCCAGTTTCATCAGAGGTACCCTGACAAGCCTGGTCTGAGGTCATCCGGAGGTTGTCCCTAAGGGGGGAGTAATGTAAGGTTCTTTGTCTCTGTTGACATGTTCCTTGAAACTCAGTTTTCCGTCGGCCATTTTGCTTTCTGTCTTTCTGCAGCTCTTGCCCTCAGTTAATATGGAGTTTCCAGTTTTCATGTTCCCGCCCTGATTCTTCCCTCTTGCTTCTTAAGCAGCCTCAGCTGAACAATCAGTGCTCCTGAATCAAGCCTCAGTCAGTCTGTGACCTGACTTCTGGAAACCTTGGACTTGTACTCCAGCTATTCCCTACTGAGGAACCTTGGAACACTTTTGGACTCTGGAAACCTGCTGTTTGGTGAATCCATGTTTGCAGAGGAATTACGGTACAGAGAAGAGATCCTGAACCTGCTTTGGAGATTTATTGTAGTGCTTGAAGTTACTCTGGCCTGCTGTGTCTCCTGTCTCTATTCCTGCAAACTGTGTGAACTTTTCAGCATGCTTGTATGAAGTAATACAAGTCATTTCATTTCAACCTATGTCTCCTGTGTTTTCCTCGCACCCAAGCACAAGACGCTATAGGAACTGTACACTATACATGACATTACAGTTATTTTTGAAATTCAGAAATTTGGCCCGATCTTCCAAAAACAAATCTGGCATGGGAATCCTAGGTTCCACAACCGGCAACCCAGCAAGATAGTTAGCAATACTCCGAACCTCAGTGGCAAGCTGATCCACACGGCCAGACAGATGTGCAAGCTCCATTGAGAGAGAAAAAAAAAATCCTCCTCAGCACCCAGAGAAAAAGAGGGAAAAAATGCAAGAAACAGAAAAAAAAAAAATCTCTGACAACTTTTTTTTTTCTTTCCACACTATTTTTCCCTTCTGTGAGTACCATACAATTTTCAGTTTGGCCATTGATGCTGTTATGTTTTGGTAGCTGAGGAGAGCAGGCAAAAACGGCAATACAACAGAGAGGTTGGAATCTATTGGATTGCAGTACCCTGACTAACCACCACAACTAAAGGCAGCCGTGGAGCGTTCCTACGTTGGTCCTAGACGCCTCGTCACAGCCTGAGAGATTAACTACACCTAAAGATAGAAAGAGGAAAGCTACCTGCCCCGGAGCAGATCCCCAAAGAACATAGGAAGCCCCCAAACATGTAATGGTGGTTAGACAAGAGGAAATACAGACACAGACAGAAAATAGTATGAGCAAACGCTGGGGCCCAATCTGCCTAGACAGAAAAGGATAGAAAGGATACTCACTGCAATCCAAAAAAACACTAAAAAATGCCAACGCTACTAATTGCAAAAACACCTGAGATCACACGACCTCTACCACCTAAATCAGTTCTCTGGTGTAACAAAACTAAGCCGCAGCCACTGAAAAAACTAGAAAAGGCAAATGAACAAACAACAGTGGCTCCAGCGGAACCGAGAGGAGCCCAAGCCCCCCAGGGGTGGGGGGGGAACCTGGCTAACCTCACAGAAATGCAGAGAAATATGCAAATGGTAAGCACAAAAACAAAAACAGAAAATATCTTATCTGAAAGCAGGAGAAGAGGCAAGACTCAGAAAGCTTCCAAGTGAACCAGGAATTTGGAAGCTGCAATGTCAGGATTCAGCTCTGCAGGTTCCAGTAGTCATCACATTGACTCTTCAATCATATGCGATTTTCATACTTATGGTCCTGTGACAATGAGCTTCTCTTCCTGCTTCTCTCAGTTTTTCACTGATCATTGAGAGCATTAGGAGAGCAGCTCGTCTGTATATGACTAAGGCCGGTGTCACACTTGCGAGTGTGATGCGAGAAACTCAACACCCGGCACTGCTGCTGGAACTCGGACAGAAGCATGCGGCTGCATGTATTTCTATGCAGCCGCACGCTCTGATCCGAGTGCTGATGGCAGCGCCGGGTGTTGACGGGAGAAACTCGCACGAGTATCGTGCGAGTTTCTCGCAAGTGTGACACCGGCCTAAATATGCAAATTGCATGTGTGCTGGGGGGGGCAAACTGAATTCTTGCCCCGGGTGCTAGAAAACCTAGATACACATCTGCGCCCAGCTCTGGGCGTTCATGTCCTCCCTTGCTGGAATTCCAAGCACACTCCCGGCGTTTGAAATCTGTGTGCTGTTTCTTCCTGGTATGACGCGCCTCTGCATAATTTTCGGTTCTGTGCATTGTGGGGGAGTATTGGGTGTACTCGCCAGCTTCAGAATGTGCAGTGTGCATGCTCCAGAGCCGACCAGTACACCCAATACACCCTCACACTGCACAGGATCGGAAATGACGCGCTGCAGTGTCATACCAGGAAGAAGCAGCACACAGATTTCAAACACCGGAAGTGCGCTTGGAATTAGAGCGAGGGAGGACATGAACGCCCAGAGTGTCTGCACTTCTGAAGACATCACTGTTATGTTTCGGTAGCTGAGGAGTGCAGGTAAAAAAGGCAATACACCAGAGAAGTTGGAATCTATGAGATTGCAGTACCCTGACTAACCACCACAACTAGAGGCAGCCGTGGAGCGTTCCTACGTTGGTCCTAGACGCCTCGTCACAGCCTGAGAAACTAACTACACCTAAAGATAGAAATAGGAAAGCTATCAGCCCCGGAGCAGAACCCCAAAGATAATAGAAAGCCCCCAAACATGTAATGGCGGTTAGACAAGAGGAAATACTGACACAGAAAGAAAATAGTATGAGCAAACGTTGGGGCCCAAACTACCTAAATAGAAAAGGATAGGAAGGGCACTTACTGCAATCCCAAAAAAACCCTGAAAAGCACCAACTCTACTAATTTCAAAATCACCTGAGATCACACGACCTCTACCACCTAAATTAGTTCTCTGGTGTAACAAAATCAAAACAGCAGCCACTGAAAAAACTGGAAAAAGCAAAAGTACAAACATCAGTGGCTGAACTAAACTGAGAGGGCAAAAGCCCCCAGAGGGGACCCTGAAGGCCCCCACAGAAGTGAAGGACAAAATGCAAAAATCAAGCACAAAAACAAAAAGAAGAAAATGTCTTATCTGTTAGCAGGAGATGCAGACACGACACAGCAGGCTACAAAGGAAACAGGACTCAAGGATTGAGACCAGAGCAATTGATCACCGCAACCCTGATGGGAAGGCGACTCCCTTATATAAGACCAGTCAGTAACACCTGATTCCCACTCCTCACAATCTTCACTGGACAGTCCAGTACCGCTTGTAACCACCAGAGGGAGCCTCTGCTCAGAACTCATTTCAAGTCCATTCACAACAGTACCCCCCCCTTGAGGAGGGGTCACCGAACCCTCACTTGAGCAACCAGGTCGGTCAGGATGAGTTCTATGATACGCACGGATGAGTCTCCTAGCATGGATGTCAGAAGCAAACACCCAAGAATTGTCTTCCTGACCATAACCTCTCCACTTAACCAAATACTGGAGTTTCCGTCTAGAAAAACGAGAATTCAATATTTTCTCAACCACAAACTCCATATTGCCCTCAACCAGAACAGGGACAGGAGGCAAAGCAGTAGGAACCACTGGCTCAACAAACCTCTTCAACAAGGACTTGTGGAACACGTTATGGATCTTAAATGTCCCTGGAAGAAGCAAACGAAAAGAAACAGGATTAAGAATCTCCATGATCTTATAAGGTCCAATGAACCTAGGCTTAAATTTAGGAGATGCCACTCTCATAGGAATATTTTTGAGGACAACCAGACCAAGTCCCCCACTTTAAACCGAGGACCATCAGTCCTATGCCGGTTAGCAAACCGCTGGGCCCTCTCCTGAGAGAGGGACAACCTCTCCACTACCTGGTCCCAAATCTGTTGCATACGCTCCACAACAGAGTCAACACCTGGACAGACAGAAGCCTCCGTCTGTCCCGAAGAAAACCGAGGGTGAAACCCAGAATTACAGAAAAATGGAGACATCAAAGTGGCAGAGCTAGCCCTATTATTAAGAGCAAACTCAGCCAAAGGCAAAAAAGAGACCCAGTCATCCTAATCAGCAGACACAAAGCATCTTAGATAAGTCTCCAATGTCTGGTTTGTTCTCTCAGTTTGACCATTGGTCTGAGGATGAAACGCCGAGGAGAAAGACAATTGAACACCAAGTTTAGAACAAAAGGTCCTCCAAAATCTGGAAACAAACTGGACTCCTCTGTCAGACACAATGTTCTCAGGAATGCCGTGTAAACGAACCACGTGCTGAAGGAACAAAGGCACCAATTCAGAGGAGGAAGGCAACTTAGGTAATGGCACAAGATGTATCATCTTGGAAAACCTATCACAAATCACCCAGATGACGGTCATTCTCTGAGAAACAGGGAGGTCGGAAATGAAATCCATAGAGATATGGGTCCATGGTCTCTTGGGCACAGGCAATGGCATCAACAAACCACTAGAGCGAGAGCAAGGCTTGGAGCGAGAGCAAGTCCCGCAGGACTGCACAAATTCCCTGACATCACGAGACAAGGTAGGCCACCAAAAGGACCGACTAACCAAGTCTCTGGTACCAAAAATTCCGGGATGCCCAGCCAACGCGGAACAATGAATCTCAGACATCACACTCTTTTTCCACTGGTCCGGGACAAACAATTTTCCAACAGCGCAGCGCTCTGGCCTATCCTCCTGACACCCCTCCAGAGCAAGTCTCAAATTGGGTGAGATGGCGGTAAGAACTACACCCTCTTTCAAAATAACAGAAGGATCAGATAACTCAGGAGAGTCCGCAAGGAAACTCCTCGAGAGGGCATCCGCCTTAACATTCTTAGTGCCAGGAAGAAAGGAAACCACAAAATTAAAACGTGTGAAAAACAAGGCCCACCTGGCCTGTCTAGGATTGAGTCGCTTGGCAGATTCCAGATAAACCAGATTCTTATGGTCCGTAAGGACCACCACCTGATGTTTGGCTCCCTCCAGCCAATGTCTCCACTCTTCAAAAGCCCACTTCATGGCCAGTAACTCCCGATTACCCACGTCATAATTACGTTCAGTAGGAGAAAATTTTCGAGAGAAAAAGGCACAAGGGTTACTTTTTGAGGTCTCTGGATCTTTTTGGGACAAAACGGCACCTGCCCCAATTTCAGAGGCATCAACCTCCACCTGAAATGGCAGAGAAACATCAGGCTGCCGTAGAACAGGAGCAGAAGTGAATCTCTGCTTAAGTTCCTGAAATGCAGAGACTGCCTCAGGAGGCCAATTCACCACATCAGAACCCTTTCTGGTCAAATCAGTCAATGGTTTAACAATAACCGAGAAATTACCAATAAATTTACGATAAAAATTGGCAAAACCCAAAAATCTTTGAAGAGCCTTTAATGAAGTAGGTTGGACCCAATCACAGATGGCCTGAACCTTGACCGGGTCCATTTCAATAACAGATGGGGACAAAATGAATCCCAGAAATGAGATCCTCTGTACGCCAAAAAGACACTTTGATCCCTTCACATACAGAGCATTCTCTCTCAAAATCTGGAATACAGTTCGAACATGTTTCACATGAGAGTCCCAGTCATTAGAAAAAATCAAGATATCATCCAAATAAACAATCAGAAATTTATCCACAAAATCCCTGAAAATGTCATTCATGAAGGACTGGAAGACAGAAGGAGCATTAGTGAGCCCAAAGGGCATCACAAGGTACTCAAAATGCCCCTCAGGGTATTAAATGCCGTCTTCCATTCATCCCCGTGCTTAATGCGAATAAGGTTATATGCCCCCCTGAGGTCAAGCTTGGTAAAACAAGTAGCGTTTTTCACCCTGGAAAACAGGTCAGAAATCAAAGGTAACGGGTATTGATATTTTACAGTAATATTGTTCAAAAGACGATAATCAATACACGGCCTTAATGAACCATCCTTTTTGGCCACAAAGAAAAAACCGGCACCTAAGGGTGAAGAGGATGGTCTGATATGACCCTTCTCCAATGATTCCTTGATATAAGACCGCATAGCGTCATGTTCAGGTACAGACAAGTTAAAAAGGCGACCTTTAGGGAATTTACTACCAGGCACTAATTCAATAGCGCAGTCATAGCTCCTATGGGGAGGCAAGGATGCAGATTTACTTTCGCTAAACACATCAGAAAAATCAATCAAAAAGTCAGGAACATCCTGAGCCTGGGGGAGGCAGAAAAAACAGGAGTGTTGGTATTAACACATTGGCAGCCCCAACTGGTTACAGACACAGATTTCCAATCCAAAACAGGATTATGAGACTGCAACCAAGGAAGCCCAGCACGATAATATCATGCAGATTATACAGAACCAAAAATTTACAGCACTCCTGATGATCAGGTTCAACCCTCATTATCACCTGAGTAGAGAACTGAGGTTTATTCTCAGCCAAAGGGGTAGAATCGATCCCCAGTAGGGGAATAGACTTCTGTAGGGGTATCAAGGGAAACCCACAACGTTTAGCAAAATCATAATCCATCAGGTTAATAGCTGCTCCAGAATCAACGAAAGCCTGAGCAGAAAATGAGGACAGAGAGCATATCAGAGTGACAGTTAATAAAAACTTAGTCTGAACACTACCCAAGACAACTGAGCATGCAAAACGTCTTCCCCGCTTAGGGCAGACTGAAATAGCATGAGAGGCATCACCACAGTAGAAACATAACCCATTGCGCTTTCGAAACTCATGACGCTGTGCCCCAGACACCACTCTATCACACTGCATGGGTTCAGAAGCAGGTTCACAAGGCAACACCATTCCACGCATACTTCTCCGCTCACGCAAACGTCTGTCAATTTGAATCGCTAATGACATAGAATCATTAAGACCAGAGGGGACAGAGAATCCCACCATAACATCCTTTACATTATCTGACAGACCCTTCCGAAAAAGGGCCGCCAAAGCGTCGTCATTCCACTTGGTCAGGACTGCCCACCTACGGAATCTCTGACAGTATAACTCAGCGTCATCAAGACCCTGATTTAATGCCAACAAGGCTTTTTCAGCTTGATCAGTGACATTAGGCTCATCGTACAATAACCCCAAAGCCTGAAAAAATGCATCAACATCACTCAAAACAGGATCCCCAGGTGTCAGGGAAAAAGCCCAATCCTGAGGATCGCCGCGCAGGAGAGAGATGACAATTTGAACCTGCTGCACTGCGTTCCCTGAGGACTTAGATTTTAAGGCAAAAAACAATTTACAATTATTTTTGAAATTCTGAAACTTAGCTCGATCCCCTAAAAACAAATCTGGCATGGGAATCCTAGGTTCCACAACAGGCAACCTAGCAAGATAGGCAGCAATACTCTGAACCTCAGTGGCAAGCTGATCCCCACGGCCAGACAAATGTGCAAACTCCATTGAGAGAAAAAAAAAATCCTCCCCAGCACCCAGAGATACAGAGGGAAAAAAAAAATGCAACAAACAGAAAAATATCTCTGACAACTCTGACAACCTTTTTTCTTTCACAATATTTTTTCCCTTCTGTGAGTACCATACAATTTTCAATTTTTAGGCCGGTGATACTGTTATGTTTCGGTAGCTGAGGAGTGCAGGTAAAAAAGGCAATACACCAGAGAAGTTGGAATCTATGAGATTGCAGTACCCTGACTAACCACCACAACTAGAGGCAGCCGTGGAGCGTTCCTACGTTGGTCCTAGACGCCTCGTCACAGCCTGAGAAACTAACTACACCTAAAGATAGAAAGAGGAAAGCTATCTGCCCCGGAGCAGATCCCCAAAGAACATAGAAAGCCCCCAAACATGTAATGGCGGTTAGACAAGATGAAATACTGACACAGACAGAAAATAGTATGAGCAAACGTTGGGGCCCAAACTACCTAAATAGAAAAGGATAGGAAGGGCACTTACTGCAATCCCAAAAAACCCTGAAAAGCACCAACTCTACTAATTTCAAAATCACCTGAGATCACACGACCTCTACCACCTAAATTAGTTCTCTGGTGTAACAAAATCAAAACAGCAGCCACTGAAAAAACTGGAAAAAGCAAAAGTACAAACATCAGTGACTGAACTAAACTGAGAGGGCAAAAGCCCCCAGAGGGGACCCTGAAGGCCCCCACAGAAGTGCAGGACAAAATGCAAAAATCAAGCACAAAAACAAAAAGAAGAAAATGTCTTATCTGTTAGCAGGAGATGCAGACACGACACAGCAGGCTACAAAGGAAACAGGACTCAAGGATTGAGACCAGAGCAATTGATCACCGGCAACCCTGATGGGAAGGCGACTCCCTTATATAAGACCAGTCAGTAACACCTGATTACCACTCCTCACAATCTTCACTGGACAGTCCAGTACCGCTTGTAAACACCTGAGGGATCCTCTGCTCAGAACTTATTTCAAGTCCATTCACAACACATCACCCTAATTAGCATAGGGACATGTAAGTTATAAAATCATTTTTCTCCAGCGATTACAGGGCAGTGTTAGGTCAGACTATACAACATTGCACACTGAACATGGACAAAACAGAATTCATCATCTTTCCCCCACCTCATTCTACCCCTCCACCAGACCTATCCATCAATGTCAATGGCTGCTCGCTTTCCCCAGTCCTGCATGCTCGGTGCCTTGGGGTGATCATCGACTCTGCCCTCTCTTTCAAACCACATATTCAAGCTCTCGCCACCTCCTGCCGCCTCAAACTCAAAAATATTTCCCAGATCCGCGCATTCCTCACCCATGAAACCACAAAAACACTAGTGCACGCCCTTATCATCTCCCGCCTTGACTACTGCAACCTCCTACTGTCTGGCCTCCCCTCTAGCACTCTGGCACCACTCCAGTCCATCCTACACACTGCTGCCCGACTAATCCACCTGTCTCCCCGCTATTCCCCATCCTCCCCCCTATGCCAGGCCCTTCACTGGCTTCCTATTGCCCAGAGGCTCCAGTTCAAAACCCTAACCATGACATACAAAGCCATCCACAATCTTTCTCCTCCATACATCTGTGACATTGTCTCCCGCTACCTACCTACACGCAACCTTCGATCATCTCAAGATCTCCTTCTCGTCTCCCCCCTCATTTCTTCTTCCCACAACCGCATACAAGACTTCTCCCGGGCTTCCCCCATACTCTGGAACTCCCTGCCGCAAAACATCAGACTTTCACCCACAACGGAGACCTTCAAGAAAAACCTGAAGACCCACCTGTTCCGACAAGCCTACAACCTGCAATGATCCTCAGTCTACTGAACCATCGCATGACCAGCTCTACCCTTTCCTAGTGTATTCTCACCCATCCCTGCAGACTGTGAGCCCTCGCGGGCAAGGTCCTCTCTCTTTCTGTACTTGTGTGTCCCTTGTCTAGCACGTTTATTGTACCTGTCTATATTTTTCCCTTTTCATATGTAAAGCGCCATGGAATAAATGGCGCTATATAAATGTATATAAATGTATAATAATAATTGCAACAAAACTATAGTGTGCGAAATGAATAGGGAAAATGTGACTTTGGGTGGAAAATATTTTGGCATGGGGGGGGGGCCCATTTAAAAGTTCGCACCGGGGCCCATAACTTTGTAGTTATGCCACTGTGTAGGAGACTGTGTATGGACTCATACTTTATATATGGGGCTGTGTGGAGCTCATGCTGTATATAGGGGGATGTCGGAATGCTTAATTCTGCTCTATATTAAGTGATACAATTAATATTATTATAAAATAATAACTATAATTAATAGGTTAATATTCATATTGAGCAGAATTAATTTTAGCCTATTGGTTCGGTCCTCCACAAAAGTCATGATCTCTCATGTGGCCCCTCAGGAATATGAATTGCCCACTCTCTAATTTACACAGTATCTGTAGATAGGTATGGACTGGGGCTGAAATTTAGCCCTGGCAATTGAAATCACATAGTCCCATGCTGTGCTCGTCCCCAAGTACCAGATGGGATATATTACTACTAATATTTCTGTGGATGGAGGAAAGCAATGCTTGCTACAAGACCAATATTTCTAATGATACCTGTGGCGTGCTGGAGTAAGTGACGGAGTCAGTGACTTTGTGCTCCGTCACAACTCTTAACAGTATGGGTGTCTTGAGAACACCGGTTCTGCTAACAATGTATTAGACAAGCCAGCCCACAACCAGACAGGCCCTTCTAGCATTTGCCAGTTAGCCAGTCCGGCCCTGGCAGTAGAGATCAGGGCTGAGAGCAGGACTGTCTATCCTTACAGCTCACAAGAGGAAGCATGTTCTTCTGACCTTCTGGGGGCGTGTTCTTTCCTCTGCATGATGACTCCTCCTCACGATTGCTCAACGTCATGAAGGGGAAAACGTACACCGTCCCCAGAGTGGAATCTCTTGTGATGCCCGCTTAGACTTATCATAAATTGTAACTCATACTTTACAACACAATATTTGAGCAATGGAGATGAGAATAAAAAAATGAAAACTACATTTTATTAAGCTCTGAAGTCAATATTCCATGACATGGCCAGTTTAACATTGTTACACTTGTGAAATGTCCTTTGTAATAAATAATGCAGAAACTCACCCATCCACTGAAACTTCATGCAGAACCCAACAAGACAGACACACAGTATGGCAAATCCAAGGCACAGTATCACCACAAGATGAAGATTGGAAGTACTTGAGATGGTGGTATCTAATAAAGAAATTATAAATCAACTTCTAATATGGAGATGGCATGAATGTTGACTTGTCTTTTAACCAAATACAAATGTGTGGCAAAATAACACTACAAAAGAAAAAAAGTGGTGGACTGTCTTTATAAATTGATGCAGCCATTACTCTGCCAGTATTCATACCTGCTGTATCGCAAAAGATCCAGAGTCCATCTGTATCATAGTTTGGAGTTGTTGAGCACCATAGCTGGTTATCAGATCTTCCCTCTTTGGTGCAAGAGTTGAATTGATTGTTCATAAAATAAAAGGGAAATTGCATTGTGCTATTATGGGTATTCCTTCATCACCTATAAGGAAATATTAGACTTGACAAGCAGGCCTCGTGAATATTACATATTCCATGTACTAAAAAAGTTACCAGGCAACCTGCTATCTACATAGTCTATTATGTTTAGCTTATAAAGGCAGGAACCCTTAGCTGTCAGCAGGTTGTAACGAATCTCCTTGTGTGTACCTATTACATACTTGGAGTCTCTGTGCTACTCGGTTACTCAGTATCTGTAATATAATGCTGGTAGCATCACTCTGTTCGAAGCCTTTATAGACTGCACAAGCACGATGCGCCTGCGCAGTCTGGCTCCAGACAGAAGACGGTATCCAGCGGTTACAGAGGAGTGTGCATGGCGCCGGAGATCGCGGTACACATAGACACTGGATACATACCGCGATCTCCGGCGCCATACTTACATATTTACCTGACCTGGAGGAGCGTTGCCACGACGCTTCTCTTCTCGCCGGAGACCGGGGCAGAAGTGCGCGTCGGAATCGCTCATGCATGTAGCACTATCCGGCGCCATTTTACTGAAGACTCATTTGCAGTGTGTCTTCAGCAATATGGCACCGGACAGCGCGGTATGGGCATGCGGGTACACTGGCGCCACACTCCTCCCCCTGCCTCCGGCAGAACGGGACAGTGCTGGAGCACAGGGAAGAAAGGTGAGTATAAATGTTTGTTTTTTTTTGGTATGTGTGCAGTTTAATAGGGGTGAGGGGGACCATACATATCATGATAGAGGGGTGAGGGGGACCATACATATCAGAATAGGGGGTGAGGGGACCATGCATATCAGGATAGGGGGGTGAGGGGACCATGCATATCAGGATAGGGGGTGAGGGGACCATGCATATCAGGATAAGGGGGTGAGAGGACCATGCATACCAGGATAGAGGGAGAGGGGACCATGTATACCAGGATGGGGGGGTGAGAGGACCATGCATACCAGGATTGGGGGTCAGAGGGCCATGCATATCAGGATAGGGGGAGAGCGGACCATACATATCAGGATAGAGGGGTGAGGGGGACCATACATATCAGGATAGGGGGGTGAGGGGACCATACATATCAGGATAGGGGGGTGATGGGACCATGCATACCAGGATTGAGGGTGAGGGGACCATGCATTTCAGGATTGGGGATGAGGGAACCATGCATACCAGGATTGGGGATGAGGGGACCATGCCTACCAGAATTGGGAGGTAAGGGGTGCCATGTAAACCAGGATTGGGGATGAGGGGACCATGCTTTCCAGGATTGGGGGTGAGGGGACCATGCATACTAGGATTGGTGGGTGAGGAGACCATGCATTTCAGGAATGGGGGTGAGGGGACCATGCATACCAGGATTGGGGGGTGAGGGGACCATGCATTCCAGGATTGGGGGGTGAGGGGACCATGCATTCCAGGATTCGGGGGTGAGGGGACCATGCATTCCAGGATTCGGGGGTGAGGGGACCATGCATTCCAGGATTGGGGTGTGAGGGGACCATGCATACCAGGATTGGGGGGTAAGGGGACCATGCATTCCAGGATTGGGGGGTGAGGGTACCATGTATAACAGGATTGGGGGGGGTGAGGGGACCATGCATATCAGGATTGGGGGGTGAGAGGACCATGCATACAATGATAGGGATGAGGGGGTACCATGCATACCAAGATTGGGGGTGAGGGAACCATGAATACCAGGATATGGATGAGCAGGTACCATGCATACCAGGATTGGGGGGTGAGGGGACCATACATACCAGGATAGGGATGAGGGGGTCCCATGTATACCAGGATAGAGATGAGGGGCTACCATGCGTAACAGGATTGGGGGATGAGGGGACCATGCATACCAGGATGAGGAATGGGGTGCCATGCATACCAGGATTGGGTGGGGGTGAGGGGACCATACATACCAGGATAGGGATGAGGGGTGCCATGCATACCAGGATAGGAGGGGGGCAGCTCATACCAGGATGGGAGACCATATACCAATAAAAATGCTTGCCACCCGGGTGTAGAACGGGTTTATAGCTAGTATACTGTATAAGAATATTCTGCACACTACCAAAAGTGGGGAATAGAGACTTAAATACTAGTGATTTAATAATAGCTGCTTAGGTAATGACAATACAGTGTGGCTTTCTCTTGGCGTAATGCACAATTCCACCTGCTTTGGAGGTCAGAATGGGTCCCTTTAAAGGGAATTTGTCAGGGGATTTTTTTAGTACGATACTAATGGTATCCTGCAATAGGGCTTGGGATGCCCTTTAAAAATATGTAAATTTTATTGCTGTAGCTTCTCCGTTTTTTTTTCTGTAATCACTGAAGAATTCACAGCTGCGTGCCTGCAAGTGAAGCATATGTAAATCCAAAATTAATATGCACTGATCCCCATGCTATAATCCCACACACCCCTCTGCGCCCATGTCAGTAATAGTAAATGACAGTGAAAATGTTTTACTATCACTGACATCACTGCCAACAGGTGGGCAGGATAATGGGCATAGGGAGCAGTGCATTTTTGATTTACATATGCTAAACTAATATCACGACTTCCCCTTGATAAAGCTATATGCGAAACGCGCGTCGGGGCTGTGCGGGCAGAGTACCACTGAGTCTCTTTTCCTTGCCTCACTATGGGTAAGCATTACAAACTGTGAACCTACTTTTTGCTTAATTCTTACTTCCCTGGGCTTTCATTTTACATGGTGCACAGGTTATGTACAGTATATGTTATACATTGCTTACTATGCTGGACTGACTCAGTGGATCTCTGCATGTTAATCCTCCTTACTTATGATATACTGTTGTATTGCTTGTTATTTATCTTTTAATATTTTTTCTAAAATAAACATTCTTGTTTTAACACTATTGGTGGTTTATGGCAACTCCATTGTTCCTCTCTCACATACATGCCTTTTGGAGTGCTCCACTGCCTGATGTCATGGTATTGTTACTGTATGGGGATACTTTAATCCCTTATCCGGAGCTTACAGCTAGGAAACCGGAGAAGCTACAGCAATAAAAGTTACATATTTTATGGCCTATTTCAGGATACTATTAGTATTGTACTAAAAAATTACCTGACAAATTCCCTTTAACTCATGGCCCATATGCACAGGTTGCACCAATGATTTGCCTTTTCCGTCATAAGAAGCAGCATTAGTTAACCCCTTCACCCCCAAGGGTGGTTTGCACGTTAATGACCGGGCCAATTTTTACAATTCTGACCACTGTCTCTTTATGAGGTTATAACTCTGGAACACTTAAACGGATCTTCGCGATTCTGAGAATGTTTTCTCGTGACATATTGTACTTCACGTTAGAAGTAAAATTTCTTCGATATAACTTGCATTTATATTTGAAAAAAATGCAAATATGGCGAAAATTTTTAAAATTTTGCAATTTTCAAACTTTGAATTTTTACTCCCTTAAAACAGAGAAATATATCACACAAAATAGTTAAGAAATAACATTTTCCACATGTCTACTTTACATCAGCACAATTTTGGAACCAAAATTATTTTTTGTTAGGAAGTTATAAGGGTTAAAAGTTGACCAGCGATTTCTCATTTTTACAACAAAATTTACAAAGCCATTTTTTTTAGGGACCACCTCACATTTGAAGTCACTTTGAGGGGTCTATATGGCAGAAAATACCAAAAAGTGACACCATTCTAAAAACTGCACCCCTCAAGGTACTCAAAACTACATTCAAGAAGATTATTAACCCTTCAGGTGCTTCACAGGAACTAAGGCAACGTGGAAGGAAAAAATGAATATTTAACTTTTTAGCCACAAAAATTATCTTTTACAAACTTTTTTTTTATTTTCACAAGGGTAAAAGGAGAAAATGGACAGATAAGGTTGTTGTGCAATTTCTCCTGAGTACGCCAATACCCCATATGTGGGGAAAACCACTGTTTGGGCACACGGCAGAGCTCGTAAGGGAAGGAGCGCCGTTTGACTTTTTCAAACTAAAATTGGCTGGAATTGAGATTGGACGCCATGTCGCGTTTGGAGAACCTCTGATGCGCCTAAACAGTGGAAACCCCCACAAGTGACACCATTTTGGAAACTAGACCCCCTAAGGTACTTATCTAGATCTGTTGTGAGCACTTTGAACCCCCAAGTGTTTCACAAAAGTTTATAATGCCTGGGTCTGAAAAAAAAAAAAAAAAACAATTTTCCACAAAAATGATTTTTTAGTCCCAAATTTTTGAATTTTCCCAAGGAAATTGGACCCCAAAAGTTGTTGGCCAATTTGTCCTGAGTACGCTGATACCCCATATGTGGAGGGGGAAACTGTTTGGGCGCACGGCAGGGCTTGGAAAGGAAGTAGTAACGTTTTGGAATGCAGACGTTGATGGGGGTCATGTTCCGTTTGCAGTGCCCCAGATGAGCCTAAACAGTGCAAACCCCCACAAGTGACCCCATTTTGGAAACTAGACCCCTAAGGAACTTATCTAGATCTTGTGTGAAGCACTTGGGGGTTCAAAGTGCTCACCAAAGTTTATAATGCCCGGGCATGAAAATAAAAAATCCTATTTTTTCCCACAAAAATTATCTTTCAGTCACTAATTTTTTATTTTCCCAAGGGTAACAGGAGAAATTGGACCACATAAGTTGTTGTCCAATTTGTCCTGAGTACGCTGATACCCCATATGTGGGGGGGAACCACTGTTTGGGCGCACGGCAGAGCTCGGAAGGGAAGGAGCACCATTTGACTTTTTCCAACCAAAATTGGCTGGAATTGAGATTGGATGCCATGTTGCATTTTCAGAGCCCCTGATGTGCCTAAACAGTGGAAACCCCCCACAAATGACCCCATTTGGGAAACTAGACCCCCTAAGGAACTTATCTAGATCTTTGGTGAGCAATTTGAACCCCCAAGTGCTTCACACAAGTTTATAACGTAGAGCCGTAAAATTTAAAAATCATATTTTTTCCACAAAAATGATCTTTTCACCCCAATTTTTATTTTTCCAAGGGTAACAAGACTCCAAAACTTATTGTGCAATTTGTCCTGAGTGCGCTGATACCCCATATGTGGGAGTAAACCACTGTTTGGGTGCATGGCAGAGTTTGGAAGGGACGGAGCGCCGTCTGACTTTTTCAACGCAGAATTGGCTGGACGCCATGTCGTGTTTGGAGAGCTCCTGATCTGCCTAAACAGTGGAAACCCCATAAATGACACCATTTTGGAAACTAGACCCCTCAAGGAACTTATCTAGATGTGTGGCTGAGAACTTTGAACCCCAGGTGTTTCACTAAAGTTTATAACGTACAGCCGTAAAATAAAAAATCTTTTTTTTTTTTTACAAAAATGATTTTTTCGCCCCCAATATTTTATTTTCACAAGGGTAACAGAAGAAATTGGAAGCCAAAAGTTGTTGTCCAATTTGTTCTGAGTACGCTGGTACCCAATATGTGGGCGAAAACTACTGTATGGGCACACGTCGGGGCTCGGAAGGGAAGTAGTGACGTTTTGGATTGCAGACTTTGATGGAATGGTCTGGGGGCATCATGTCGCATTTGGAGAGGCCCTGATGCACCTAAACAGTGGAAACCCCCCACAAGTGACACCATTTTGGAAAATAGACCCCGCAAGGAACTTATTTAGATGTGTGGTGAGCATTTTGAACCCCGAAGTGCTTCACAGAAGTTTATAACGCACAGCCGTAAAAAATAAAAATCCTTTTTTTTTTGCAAAAATGATTTTTTCGCCCCCAATATTTTATTTTCACAAGGGTAACAGGAGAAATTGGACCCCAAAAGTTGTTGTCCAATTTTTCCTGAGTACGCTGATACCCAATATGTGGGAGAAAACTTCTGTATGGGTACACGTTGGGGCTCGGAAGGGTAGTAGCGACGTTTTGGATTGCAGACTTTGATGGAATGGTCTGCGGGCGTCATGTCGCATTTGGAGAGCCCCTGATGCGCCTAAACAGTGGAAATCCCCAACAAGTGACCCCATTTTGGAAAATAGACCCCACAAGGAACTTATCTAGATGTGTGGTGAGCGCTATGAAGCCCCAAGTGCTTCACAGAAGTTTATAATGTACAGCCGTAAAAACAAAAAAATCATTTTTTTTTTACAAAAATTATATTTTCGCTCCCAGTTTTTTATTTTCCCAAGGGTAACAGAAGAAATAGGACAAATTGCACAATAACTCTTGGGGTCCAGAGTACGCTGATACCCCATATGTGGGGATAAACTACTGTTTGGACGCATGGCAGAGCTCAGAAGTGAAGGAGCACCGTTTGACTTTTTCAACGCAGAATTGGCTGGAATTGAGATCAGACGCATGTCACATTTGGAGAGCCCCTGATATGCCTAAACAGCGGAAACCCCCCAATTCTAATTCAAACCCTAACCCCAACACACCCCTAACCCTAGTCCCAACCCTAACCATAAACCTAACCCTAACAAACCCCTAATCCCAACCCTAACCCTAATCCTAACTTTAGCGCCAACCCTAATCCTAACTTTAGCCACAACCCTAACCCTAATGGGAAAATGGAAATAAATACATTTTTTTAATTTTATTATTTTTCCATAACTAAGGGGTGATAAAGGGGGTTTGATTTACTATTTATAGTGGGTTTTTATGATTGGCAGCTGTCACGCTAAAAGACGCTTTTTATTGCAAAAAATAGTTTTTTGCATCGCCACATTTTGAGAGCTATAATTTTTGCATATTTTGGCCCACAGAGTCATGTGAGGTCTTATTTTTGGCGGTACGAGTTGACGTTTTTATTGGTACCATTTTTGAGCACGTGACATTTTTTGATCGCTTTTTATTTTAATTTTTGGGAGGTTAGAATGAACAAAAATCAGCAATTCATGAATTTCTTTTGGGGGAGGCGTTTTTATCGTTCCGCGTGTGGTAAAATTGATAAAGCAGTTTTATTCTTCGGGTCAGTACGATTACAGCGATACCTCATTTATATCATTTTTTTGTTTTGGCGCTTTTATAGAATAAAAACTATTTTATATAAAAAATAATTATTTTTGCCTCGCTTTATTCTGCGAGCTATAACTTTTTTATTTTTTCGCTGATGATGCTGTATGACGGCTCGTTTTTTGCGGGACAAGATGACGTTTTCAGCGGTATCAAGCTTATTTATATCTGTCTTTTTGATCGCGTGTTATTCCACTTTTTGTTTGGCGGTATGATGATAAAGCATTGATTTTTTTGCTGTTTTTTTTTTTAAGGGTTCACTAAAGGGGTTAACTAGTGGGACAGTTTTATAAGGGGGGTCGTTATGGACGCGGCGATACCAAATATGTGTACTTTTATTGTTTTGTTTTTTTTATTTACAGGAAGAAATTAATTTATTGGGGAATATTTTTATTTTTTTTTTATTTATTTTGGATTTTTTTTTAAAACATGTTTATTTTTATTTTTTTAACTTTTTCACTTTGTCCCAGGGTGGGACATCACTGTATTTTATCAGATCGCTGGTGTGACAGTGTGCACAGCACTCTGTCACACCAGCGATCGCTCTGGCAGTGCTGCAGGCTTCTCAGTGTCTGCTCTTAGCAGGCACTGAGGAAGCCGCCTCCCTCCAGGACCCCGGTGCCATTTTGGATCCGGGTCCTGGGAGGGAGGAAGCCTTCAGAACAGCACGATCACATCGCGCTGGTCTGAGGGTCTCAGGGGAGCGCGCAGGGAGCCCCCTCCCTGCGCGATGCTTCCCTGTGCCCCCAGTAACACCGCGATCATGTTTGATTGCGGTGTGCCAGGGGTTAATGTGCCGGGAGCGGTCCGTGACTGCTCCTGACACACAGTCACGGGTGTCAGCTGTGATAATCAGCTGACACCCAGCGGCGATTAGCTGCGCTCCCTCCGGGAACGCAGCTGATCGCCTATGACGTACTATCCCGTCCATGGTCAGATTGGCACGGGTTTCATGGACGGGATAGTACGTCTAATGTCAGAGAGGGGTTAAATCCAGGCTATACAAAGCTGTATTAAAACCACAGACAGGAGACATGAATCACATTAATTATATCTCTATGAGGTGGAACATACTGTATTTGACAATAATAATAGGGCACATGGGTTCACCCCTTTACAATAAAAACAGTTTTCACCTTTCGTATCACAGTGTTGAACTGGACACACAATATAATAGAAGCTGCAGAGTAGAATAAATCTTTCTTTTCACTCCCTCTCCACTGTGGAAATATTATCTATCAAAGTATTTGGTACCAAAATAGTTAATATTTTTTTAGTCCAAGCAGCCATTACCAGAGAGATTTCACTGGGGGCCTGTACTTCTTCCTCTTTCTGACTCCAACCAATCATAAGCAGGTAGTAACGCACTGAGGATAGAAGAACTCGCCCTCACAATATCTTAGGACTGGCTCAGTTTTAGGCCAGGTTCACATCAAGTCATGGCAGTCCGTTTAACGGATGCGTTACAAAGTGGCATTAACGCGATGTAACGCATCCATTAACACACCCATAGTGTACTGTTTCAGTTATTCTGATAGATTTTCAGACATACATGGACATTCATGTAATTGTATATATTTAGCTTCATCTATTGTATTTGTTATACTTTGCTGCCATCTACTGGCCATTGTTACACTCTAATATTTGTTATGGTGTTTCCCATAATACCTCTCTGCCTAAAGCTCCTCCTTTCTTTGGCTGGCTTTTCCTGTTTTGTACTCTGGCCATCTTGTTGGACACATTAGCTGCAGAGCTGGAGAAAGGATTCTCTTGTTACCTCCAGCTTGGAGCTCCTACCATCTCTAATCTGGTGCTGCTATAACCGCTTCATCTACACTCTTCACCTTTACCTCATCTTCATTTCTTCAACTTCCTTGACATCTCGTCTCATCAAGGTACTGTAATAAAGCCTGTTGAATTATTACTGCATCATCCTTCCGGACTATCAGGCGCCGCTGATAGAGATAGGAGCACGAGCTGGCAAGTAACGCTATCCGCCATTGTTTATATAGAGATTCGTGATCACACCCTTCAGATACATCTCGTCCACGTATATCGGTGGCAGAATACATAGACTGCCATAACCAAGCGCATCGCTAACGCATGTCAAAATCGGCATGCGTTAGCGATGTCCCGTTATGCTGTGACGGACCCTCGGACGCGGTCTACCTTGTTCGAGGGTCCGTCACGGCTAGTGCAGAACGAGCAAATGTGCTAACGTGATCGCTGAAACGCGATAAAAAAACAAGCGTTAGCGCAGTCCTTTTAACGCATCCATTAAACGGACTGCCATAACGCAATGTGAACCTGGCCTTAAACATGTATTAATAAACAGTCTGCTCTCTTCACTGCAGAATTTGATTAAATTATAACCCTATGCGCTCTTCTCCAAAAGTTAGTGTGGGAGATAGCAGGAGTGGACTAGGCTGGGGGTTAGAGGGTCATATCCCCCCAAGTCAGTTCCCAATCAGCTGATTAAGTCCTCCAGGGGACCAAGACTATATTTTATATTTTGTATATGTGCTGGCCAGGCCGCATTTCAGTAATGCAGACATGCCTACACTGAACCCTGTTCCCGGCCATTTGCAGAAGTAAAGGATTGTGCCTGGCTGCTTCTTTGTGCTGGAAAGGAGCTTGTGTGCAGGACAGAAAGGAGACATTGGTAAGTAAGAGCCCTGGATAGTGATGGAGGTAGGTGAAGCGGTAGCAGGACCCTGCTCAGTGAGGTCATCAGCTCCAGCATCACAAAATCTGCAGAAAAGTTCAGATTATCTGTCTCCACCTAAACCACCTCCGGATGCAGATTGACTGACATGACCTCATTCCCAACAGGCACAGGGCAAATTGTTGGTTTGACATAGCACCTTCATTCTTCTCGCTAATATAAGATAAAGTGATGCCAAGTGATTTTACAGCATGAAATATGGTGGGAAAATAGCTATACAGTGGATGAGCTATGTATAATGGATGAGCTGTGTATAAAATAGCAACTCACCCTCTTTGAACCGCTGCTTGGAATTGTGAGCAACAAAACAACTTTCTGGCTGCCTTACATTTGTGCAAAGTAACTCACGCTCCATACATGGCCTAAGACTTAAATTTAATTGTGCAACATTTCTATCATTCTATTATTATTATCATAAATGTGCTCACTTGAGGAAGGTCAAGTCACCAAATGGTTCGCATTGTCTCAAGGAATTCAATGCTGTATATGTTGCAATGTCTGTATGAGCAGCGTAAAGTAGTGACAGACTGGAGCTTGGGTGACTTTGAGATCTGACATTGTCAGCTCATGAAGGGTGCATGTCACCTACTGAAGTCCTACAAAGAGGTGACAAAATTTATCAGTAGGGACACGTGTGGAATCAACTATGTCATCCCTCTCATATTTATCCAGTATCACCCGGACATGGATATGGAAACAAAGTGATAAGGTAGGCTGACATGACGATGGGAGGGAGTGACAAGAGAAATGTATGGGAAGGGGGAAAGGGGGGGAGACGAGCAAGCAGGTAGGAGTATATGGTTACAGGGGAAGTAACATAAAGGAGGTGGGATTAAGCTGGGGCACAAAAGGACAGGACAAAGGGAAGAGTGGTCTCTTGGACTGCGGACACAAGGACGGCAAGTAAGTATACTCCAAAGACCTGCACCCACCCGCCATCAAAGGACTCCAGGGCCCCCTCATCCTTACCAGTATGGAGGCACTTATGCAGAAACTCCAGGCAGTGGCCAGCATGTATCCCCCTGGCTGCTTAGAGGAGACGATAAGCGGCATCATTGGGGATAGTGGCGCAAGCCACAGCAAGTCCCCGCGGGAATCCATGCGTTGGTCAGGAGCGGGGCACAGGAGGAGGCGGGCGGTGGTGGCGCCAATTACAAATGGGGCCACGGTGCGAAAGGGGGCAGCGGTAGATATTCCGGCGTCGGATGCTGCAGGCAGAGGGAGGACAAAGCCACAATCCCCCGGCAGAGCAGCCAGATATAGTTACAAGGGCGCTGCCATCTTACTTCCGTGGTCCTCCACTGAGGCCTGCCAGGAGATCACAAAAGAGGGGGGTGTCCTGGGAGGTGCCAGCAGGGGATGAAAGGCACAACAGGCCAGCACGCAGGACAAGGCCCCCGGAAAGGCTGTGCTTGGACATGCCGGTACGGGCGCAGCGACGGGCCAGAAGCCCCTCCAAGGCGCGCACAAGAATGGAAGGAACGGTCCTCGGGCAAGGGGGGACCCAGTTCGGAGCCCGAAGGCTCTAAGATGTTCTGGGGGTTAAGGGGGCATCCCGAAGGGACAAGGGCATCATCACGGGGGTTTAGCCAGGGCCCCTCAGGGACAGGGGCGCAGGCTGGGATGAGGAGCAACTGGATCACCCTAAGGAGGAGTGGCCTGGCAGGGCCTTTGAAGCAAGCCTCACAGAGGCTGTCCTGCACCAAACACGAACACATCCTGATGAGGAGGACAACACCATGGATGCCAGAACCACAGCGGCCGGAGGGAGGGCTCCACCCAGGCGGCCTGGTAACTATAGTTCTATGTTATGTTCGTCCTTATTGCCTGACCCTTTGCAGGGGGGTGGGGGTAGACAGGGACCACTGGCGAGAGCAGTAGTGCACAACACAGCTATATCCCGTATTGGTTCACCCAGCAGAGAGCTGATAGTCCTATTAACAAGTCTGAGGGATAGGGTTAGAACGTTTGGAGGGGCCTGGAGAGAGTCATTTATCTACCTGGACTAGTCTCTCTACTCCTCCCCAAGGGGGGGCACGAACGGTAACAAAGGGGTCGTGCCTGAAACAATAATAGTGGAGGAAGAGGAGAATGGTCAGTTAGACGACAGGGCACGGGAGGAGGTATATATTTGTTACTCCCGTCCCTTGGGTGCACATCTTAAAAAAGAGGTCAGAAAAAAAATTTGGAAAGATGAGTACGTCGATATATTTTCATTATTACCAATGGAGAAGATGGGTTCTGCGAGGCTTGCATGAGGGGGTGGTAAAAAAAATGATGAAGAGGGGGACGGGTTCAGACAGTACCGCAAACATTTACAAACTGGTGGCAAGCCTTTGCGAAATTGGTCAGCGTGATAGGGGCGAGGGCACCACAAAACTGCTCGCAATTATTTGGCTATATGGATTCCATTGGGGAAGCTTACAGTACATATGGGGGACAGGAGTGGTTGCGATACAATGAGCAATTTCGCCAACATAAGGCCATTCGCCTGACCATGAGATGGGCTTTGGCTAAAGTTCATGACCCCCAATAGCAGACACGGTAATCCGTTTCAAAGTTGGGCCAGTATCTCCGGCCAAGCAGTAAACAGTTCAGGGAATCAGGTGTCAGGAAGCTTTCAGGCACAAGGGAACACACAGAAAGTGGGGTTATGTTGGCCATTTAACAAAAGCCAGTGCAAATTCAGCCCCAGCTGCAGATTTAGACACTTTTTCAGTGTGCAGCAGTGCCACAAACGGGGCCAACAAATATTTCAGAAGGAATATGGGGAAATCAGGGCGAAACAGCTATGGTCAAGTGCCAAACACCAATCAAGCTGCACGTGATGCTCCCTTATCTAAATAGATATCCCAATAAAATCAAGGCTAACTTACTCATCAAAGGTTTCAGAGACGGTTTCATAATTCCTTCCCCGGCATTCCAAATGCAAAGAAATCTAAAGAACCTATGTTCGGCCTATCAGCATTCAAGGGGTGATAAAAGAAAAATTAAGTAAGGCAGTGCTGCTTGGCCGAATGGCAGGTCCGTTTAATGCCTCGCCCATTCCAGATTTGGTGGTCTCCCCGCTGGGAATTGTTCCTAAAAAGGAACCAAATAAATATCGCATGATTCACCACCTATCTTACCCCCGGGGCAAATCTGTGAACAATGGCATTGACCCTGAGTTATGCTGCATTGTATACGCATCCTTTGATGAGGCTTTGAAGTGGGTGAGAAAATGTGGGAGAGGAGCATTGATGGCAAAAACTGACGTGGAATCAGCCTTTCGGCTGTTGCCGGCGCATCCGTCTAGTCAGCGACTGCTCGGCTGCTATTGGGAGGGAGAGTATTTTGTTGATAGGTGTTTACCCATGGGCTGTTCCTTGTCTTGCGCAGTATTTGAGACCATTAGCACCTTTTTGGAGAGGGTGGTGAAATATATATCTGGTTGTGATTCATTGATCCATTATTTGGATGATTTTTGGTGTATAGGCCCGCCAAAGTCGCGGGTGTGTGAGACGATTTTGAGGAGCCTGGAGGGGGTAGTGAAAGAATTTGAGGTCCCATTAGCATCTGAGAAAACAGTCTATTCAACGACTAGCATTTCTTTTCTGGGTATAGTGATAGACACAGTGAAATGGGAATGTCGGTTACCAGAAGACAAGGTGTCAGCCCTTAGGGCCAAAATAGGTAGGGAGCTGAAGCTTAAAAAATTGAGGTTGCGGGAGGTTCAGTCCTTACTAGGCAGTTTAAACTTTTCATGCCGGGTAATGCCCATGGGTAGAATTTTTTTCTAGCAGATTAGCCAGGGCCACAGCTGGTGTGCGGTCACCACATCATTACGTTCGATTATCAGTGGAAAACAGAGAGGATCTGGTAGTCTGGTACCAATATTTGGAGAGTTACAACGACCATTCCTTGATTATGGATGACTTATGTTACAATTCAGTGTTACAATTCAGATATCGACCTATACACAGACGCAACTGGCAGCTTAGATTTTGGGGCATACTTTCAAGGACAATGGTGCGTGGCTAGACGGCCCGAGGATTGGTTCTGCGGAGGTTTGGTCAAGAACATAGCGCTGTTGGAAATTTTCCAGATCCTAGTAGGGGTGTCATTGTGGAAAAAGAAGCTACAAAACAGGAGGGTTCGTGTTATGATTTGGTAACTGAAGAGAACAGGAGCAAAACAGCAAGGCAGCCAAACACCTGAGAGGTTGGGAACTAATGGGTTGCAGATCCCTAAACTAACCGCACAACTAGAAGCAGCCGTGGAGCGTACCTACTGTGATCCTAGACGCCTCGGCACAGCCGGAGAGCTAGCTACACCTAAAGATAGAAACAGGAAAGCTAACTGCCCCGCAGTAGAGCCCCAAAGAAATAGGCAGCCCCCAAACATATAAGGGTGGTTAGAGAAGACAAAACACAAACGCAGGCAGAAAATAGAGTGATCTAAATATTAGTTCATCAAGGTTTTTTCGGAAGTGCTTGGAAGGAGCGGGATCAGAGCCGCACAACTATGGAGGACATTCGTTTCGGACTGGAGCTGCTACAGAAGCAGCGGTAGGAGGTTTAGGCTCAGAAATTGTAATGAGAATCGTCCGGTGGGAGTCACAACGGTACCGGTCCTACGTACGACCTCCCGGATATGAGGTGGTTGAGGCTCCGGAACCTAAAACACTATATTAACCTGTGTTTGTTTTCTTGCAGGGCAAGTCCCACTAATAGTTTGGATCCTAGGCCATTCTTATGTTCACTGGGGGGCGCTGCGGGCAGACAGACAGACGAACGGGAGACAAATAGGTTTCGAAAGGAAGGTAGCGTTAATTAAGTGGCTAACTTGGGGCCGGGTTATCCGCGAGTCTCAGAAAGCTGTGCATCGCCATGGAACTCCTGATATATTAGTTTTACATGTAGGGGGAAATGACTTCGGAGCCCGCCATGGGAAGGAACCGGTGTGCCACATCAAGAGAGACCTGGGGCAGCTATGGGAGGGGTTCCCGAGTTTGAAAGTTGTGTGGTCGCACATAGTTCCCAGAAAATCTTGGCGAGGGGCTTGGTCAATTCAAAAAATTGATAAAGCAGGGATTAAAGTTAACAAAGAGGTATCCAAATTTGTAAAACAACACGGGGGAGTAGCGGTACACCATGCTGGTTTTGACCGTATGGAGGAGGCATTTTGGCTGGCAGATGGAGTACACCTAAATGCGCTGGGGACAGATTTATGGATTCTGGGGCAGCAGGATGGGATACAAAGGGCCACAGCATGGATGGTTGGTGGGGTCTCGAGTAGAGATGAGCGACTTTGCCTCCGGGAGGGTCGAGTGGGGTTTCGGACCATCCGACTTTACCAAAAGTCGAGTCGAACGAGATCGGCCGACTAACTCACGGCAAAAGTCAAAGTTCGGCCAAAAACGAAACCCGACCCCAATTAAAGTCAATGTGGAATAACAGTCGGCAGTGAGTGGAGGACAGTAAACACACCTACAGTGCCCATTTTAATGCCAACGACATCAATTCTTATTACTTAAGCTTGTCAACCTTAATTTACTTTATAAAATAGTAACGCATTGAAAACTGGGGGTTATTTGGCTAAAGTTGTGGGGGGCAGGGCTGGCTCCGGGTTTTCGTGGGCCCCGGGCAAAAGAGTCTCAATGGGACCCTTTAACACATACCACAATTCATGATGCTCCGATACGGCAGAGAAATATAGGTATAGTACAGTCATGGCCAAAAGTTTTGAGAATGACACAAATATTGTATTTTCACATGATCTGCTGCCCTCTGGTTTTTATGTGTGTGTTTGACAGATGTTTTTATCACAGACAGAAATATAATAATTGCAAACATATGAGTAACAAAAGCTTATATTGACAGTTAGAATGAGTTAATGCAGCAAGTCAATATTTGCAGTGTTGACCCTTCTTCTTCAGGACCTCTGCAATTCTCCCTGGCATGCTCTCAATCAACTTCTGGACCAAATCCTGACTGATAGCAGTCCATTCTTACACAATAAAATGCTTTCATTTTGTCAGAATTTTTAGGTTTTTGTTTGTCCACCCATCTCTTGATGATTGACCACAAGTTCTCAATGGGATTAAGATCTGGGGAGTTTCCAGGCCATGGACCCAAAATCTCTATGTTTTGTTCCCTGAGCCATTTAGTTATCACCTTTGCTTTATGGTAAGGTGCTCCATCATGCTGGAAAAGGCATTGTTGATCGCCAAACTGCTCTTGGAGGGTTGGGAGAAGTTGCTCTTGGAGGACATTCTGGTACCATTCTTTATTCATGGCTGTGTTTTTAGGCAAGACTGTGAGAGAGCCGATTCCCTTGGCTGAGAAGCAACCCCACACATGAATGATTTCAGGATGCTTAACAGTTGGCATGAGACAAGACTGGTGGTAGCGCTCACCTTGTCTTCTCCGAATGAGGCGTTTTCCTGATGTCCCAAACAATCGAAAAGGGGATTCATCAGAGAAAATAACTTTACCCCAGTCCTCAGCAGTCCACTGTCTGTACCTTTTGCAGAATATCAGTCTGTCCATGATGTTTTTTCTGGAGAGAAGTGGCTTCTTTGCTGCCCTCCTTGAGACCAGGCCTTGCTCCAAGAGTTTCCGCCTCACAGTGCGTGCAGATGCAGTCACACCTGCCTGCTGCCATTCCGGAGCAAGCTCTGCACTGCTGGTAGCCCGATCCCGCAGCTGAAACAGTTTTAAGAGACAGTCCTGGCACTTGCTGGTCTTTCTTGGGCGACCTGAAGCCTTTTTGGCAACAATGGAACCTCTCTCCTTGAAGTTCTTGATGATGCGATAGATTGTTGACTGAGGTGCAATCTTTCTAGCTGCGATACTCTTTCCTGTTAGGCCATTTTTGTGCATTGCAATGATGACTGCACGTGTTTCTTTAGAGATAACCATGGTTAACAGAAGAGAAACAATGATGCCAAGCACCAGCCTCCTTTTAAAGTGTCCAGTGGTGTCATTCTTACTTAATCATGACAGATTGATCTCCAGCCATGTCCTCATCAACACCCTCACCTGTGTTCATGGAGCAATCACTGAGAAGAGGTTAGCTGGTCCTTTTAAGGCAGGGCTGCAATGATGTTGAAATGTGTTTTGGGGGATAAAGTTCATTTTCTAGCCAAATATTGACTTTGCAAGTAATTGCTGTTAAGCTAATCACTCTTTATAACATTCTGGAGTATATGCAAATTGCCATTAGAAAAAGTGAAGCAGTAGAGTTTGTAAAAATTAATATTTGTGTCATTCTCAAAACTTTTGGCCATGACTGTACAATGCCAAATACTTCACTTCTTACATTACATGAGTGACATCTATTGTAAATTCTACGATAGCTCAATAACCGGACAGTATAGTCCTCCATACAGTATTATGGGCACCACATAGTGCGCCATACAGAATAATTATCCCCATATATTTCTCTATAGAGAATAATGAGCCCCATATATTGCTCCATACAGAATAATGAGCCCCATATATTGCTCCATACAGAATGGGCTCCATATAATGCTCCATACAGAATAGGCCGCATATGTGCTCCACATGATGCTCCATATATAAAGGGCCCAATATGATGCCCCATAAATAATGAACCCCATATGATGCTCTAGTATATGATGGGCCCCATATATGATGCTCCAGTGTATGATGAGCCCCATATAATGCTCCAAATATAATAGTCCCAAAATATAATGATCTATATATAATTGGCTCCATGTGATGCTCCAGTATGTAATGGGCCCCATACATGATGTTCCAGTGTATAATGGGCCCCGTATATGATGCTCCAGTGTATGATGGACCCCATTTATAATGCTCCAGTGTATGATGGGCTCCATAAATAATGCTTCAGTGTATAATGGGCCCTATCTATGATGCTCAAGTGTATGATGGGCTCCATATATAATTCTCCAGTGTATAATGCTCCCCATATATTGCTCCAAATATTAAAAAAAATAAATACCTCTCCTCGCTGGGCTCTGCTCTACTCTGGACTCCTCAGCATCGCCATCTTCCAGCTCTCTGCACTGTGACTGTTCAGGCAGAGGGGGCACAGACGTGACGTCATCGTGCTCTCTAACCTGAATGTCACTGTCAGGAAACGCGGAAGACGTCACAGCGGTGGGGCAGGGAGAGGTAAGTATTGCAAGTGCTGGGGCCCTGAGCAAGCAGGGGGGCCCACTCATGGGCGCCGGCACTGGCACAGGGCCCCTCATAGTGCGCCAGTGTCTCTGACGGCGAGTGGGCCCCCCCACCTGCTCAGGGCCCCGGCACTTGCCTGGGTGCGCCAGGTGCTGACGCCGGCCCTGGGGGGGTACAGCCCAGTTAGGGAGGTGGAAAAACTGGCATATGTTGAGGTGTAGGCTGGACGTTCAGCAGCTGCAAATGGAATAATTGAAGAAGTCGGAGGAAGAGGAGGACAAAGTGAGCCATTTTGCTGGCAACCTGTGTGTCATTAGGGGAAGGTGGTACAAAATCCTTTGAAACCCAGGCAAGGTTCATTTTAATGAAGGTGAGATCACCTACATTTTGGGTCGACAGGCAGTTCCTCCTTTCTGTCAGGATTGATCCAGTAGCACTGAAGACTCTTTCTGAAGAAGCGATCTCCTGTAAGGCATATTGTGCCAATTCAGGCCAGGTGTCCAGTTTACAGGCCCAGTAGTCAAAGGGAAATGAACTGTGAGGGAGAACATCGATAGGGGAGGAGAGGTAATTTTGAACCATAGTTGACAACTGCTGATTTCTGTCTGTTGCAATCGATTCAGTATTACCAGTCGTGTGAGCGGTACTCGAGAAATCAGACCACAACATGGCCATGAAACCCCTGTCTCCAACGCCACTTCGGCTGTGTGTACCACAAACACCTCTTCCATTTGGCCCAGTACGGCTCGTGGTAGAACCTGCACCGCTGCTGTGTGCTGGGAATGCCTCTAACAAATGGTTTACCAGAGTTGCTTGTTTGTTCGCCAATATTAGCTCTAGGTTCTCCTGAGGCATGATGTTCTGTAATTTGCCTTTATAGCGTGGATCGAGGATGCTGGCCAACCAGTAGTCGTCATCCTTCATCATTTTGGCAATGCGGGAGTCCCTTTTTATGATCCGCAAGACATAATCACACATGTGGGCCAATGTTCCAGGTGTCAATGATGCACTGCCAGTGGTGGGTGGAGGAGCACTTTCTGCCAAATCCACATCCCTTCAGTCACGCACAAACCCTGTACCTGACCTTGGCAAGCCAACATTTTCTCTTGCCCCCTGAGAAGCATCCTCCTCCCCAAAATAATCATCCCCCTCATCCTCCTCCTCCTCTAGGACAGTTCCCTGAGCAGACAATGCCTGACTGTCATCAAGGCTTCCCTCCTCCTCCGCTGCAGACGCCTGATCCTTAATGTGCATCAAAGTTTGCATGAGCAGACGCATAAGTGGGATGCTCATGCTTATGATGGCATCGTCTGCGCTTACCAGCCGTGTGCATTCCTCAAAACACTGAAGGACTTTACAGAGGTCTTTCAGCTTTGACCACTGCACACGCAACAACTCGATGTCTACCCTCAAACTTCCTGCCCATGTGTTAGGGATCGAGTTCCCACTGCTGCACAAGGGGAATCTCGAGCCAGTCCTGCTGCGGTCCCCCATCCATCTCCAGCTGCAGTGGAGCCTGCTCAGCAGAGACGTCGGTCCCAGCATCTCGCCCAGTTTAACACTGTGCAGAGGCTTGTTGCGGTCTTTCCTGGTTCCTCTATTATAACCAGTGCTGGAGCAGGCAGTTCGGGAACTAAGTCCCTGCTTTCTCCATCTGAGCATGCCCAGGGCAAGATCTCCCATTGGAGATCAGGGGTCACATGCTCGGGTTACAGCAGCGACTCCCATTGGTCCGCCAGGAAGGTCCTGAAACTACATGTGTTCTGGAATGGTTTTGCATTGGTCCTTTTCTGGTAGGTCCTGCAGTTGCTACTATAAAAGGGTGGCATGGCTGGGCCACCATGCACTAGTATCAAATCCGTTACGTGCTTGCGCCAGTGTTGTCATGTACAGTCGTGGACAAAAGTTTTGAGAATGATAGAAATATTAATTTTTACAAAGTCTACTGCTTCACTTTTTCTAATAGCAATTTGCATATACTCCAGAATGTTATAAAGAGTGATCAGCTTAACAGCAATTACTTGCAAAGTCAATATTTGGCTAGAAAATGAACTTTATCCCCCAAAACACATTTCAACATCATTGCAGCCCTGCCTTAAAAGGACCAGCTAATCTCTTTTCAGTGATTGCGCCATTAACACAGGTGTGGGTGTTGATGAGGACATGGCTGGAGATCAATCTGTCATGATTAAGTAAGAATGACACCACTGGACACTTTAAAAGGAGGCTGGTGCTTGGCATCATTGTTTCTCTTCTGTTAACCATGGTTATCTCTAAAGAAACACGTGCAGCCATCATTGCAATGCACAAAAATGGCCTAACAGGGAAGAGTATCGCAGCTAGAAAGATTGCACCTCAGTCAACAATCTATCGCATCATCAAGAACTTCAAGGAGAGAGGTTCCATTGTTGCCAAAAAGGCTCCAGGGCGCCCAAGAAAGACCAGCAAGTGCCAGGACCGTCTCTTAAAAGTGTTTCAGCTGTGGGATCGGGCTACCAGCAGTGCATAGCTTGCTCAGGAATGGCAGCAGGCAGGTGTGAGTGCATCTGCACGCACTGTGAGGCGGAGACTCTTGGAGCAAGGCCTGGTCTCAAGGAGGGCAGCAAAGAAGCCACTTCTCTCCAGAAAAAACATCATGGACAGACTGATATTCTGCAAAAGGTACAGGCAGTGGACTGCTGAGGACTGGGGTAAAGTTATTTTCTCTGATGAATCCCCTTTTCGATTGTTTGGGACATCAGGAAAACGCCTCATTCGGAGAAGACAAGGTGAGCGCTACCACCAGTCTTGTCTCATGCCAACTGTTAAGCATCCTGAAACCATTCATGTGTGGGGTTGCTTCTCAGCCAAGGGAATCGGCTCTCTCACAGTCTTGCCTAAAAACACAGCCATGAATAAAGAATGGTACCAGAATGTCCTCCAAGAGCAACTTCTCCCAACCCTCCAAGAGCAGTTTGGCGATCAACAATGCCTTTTCCAGCATGATGGAGCACCTTGCCATAAAGCAAAGGTGATAACTAAATGGCTCAGGGAACAAAACATAGAGATTTTGGGTCCATGGCCTGGAAACTCCCCAGATCTTAGGCCGGAGTCACACAGAACTACAAAAAAATCGGCCCGTTTTAGTCGGTCAATTATCGGACCAAAATGTAAACATCACACATCCGCCTGGCATCCGATTTTCCTTCAAAGATGCGATTTAGTCGCATGTGTGTGTACCTTGTAACATCCGATTTACATCCGACTTGCGAGAATTTCTCGCAGGCTTGCAAAACTGACATATAATGGATCCAAAAGAATAGTATTTAAATCACAAAAGAAAGAATAGATATATACACATAGAACACATACTATATATATATATTTGTGAGACAGTGAGAGTATGGGTGTTGAATGGGGTGTACATTTGGCCTAGATACTTGCTGACTGGTATAAGGGAAATGTATGGCTTTGTAAACCTAGTGGTAGAGAAAGGTCACTACACCTTACATTCATTACACACTTGCAGCTCAGGCCTGAAACCATTCAGCTGTTAATTAGGAGACCAGAAGTAGGTGTCTGCGAACACAGTCAGAGAGCTCGTTTAGTCTGGACACAGGAGGGGTCCAGGCACAGAAGGTGTCTCCAGGAGTTTGAGCTATCTCAGTCTGGGTGCTCGATGTACCCCGGACACAGGAGTAGTCTCTGTGAGAATCCATGCGGATAGCAGCTGAATAGGAGGGGAGCTCTCTCAAGTCTGGACGTTGAAGGTGCCTTCAGACACAAGGAGGAGACTCTGTGAACCTCAATGCTGGTAAATGCTGGTAAATGCTGAACATATGTGTTGTTTTGGCCCCGGCTGGTAGAGTCGGGACCCGGATAGATAGGGAAATCTATCTAAGTGTAGTAAGTGGCTAGACAAGCCTAGGTATTCTGTTTATGATTTGTTTTATATCTGTTTGCTGTGGACTTTAATAAAGCTGGTTGCGGCCAGTTTTCACCAAAACTGCTGTCTGAATGAACTGTTTCCGTGCCACTCTGTCTACCCGGACGGCGATCCCAGAGCTATATCCCCTGAAAAGCTTACAATTGGTGGAGATGCCAGGGACAGCACAGTGGCTGATACAATTGGTGCTGGAATGTGCGTGCAGCACAGTGGCTGATACAATTGGTGCTGGAAT